>JAFNEN010000468.1:0-210000 GCA_019343175.1 Oedothorax gibbosus
AGCATTCATTTTAGCTTCCACACTACGTTTAACGTAAAAAGTGGAAGGTTTTATAATCGTTCAGTCCGTCTGTCACCAACTTTCACAGAAAGAACCACAAGTCCCACAGACAAGTGGGATACGTCATTTTAAAGCAAAAAATCAGATTAGGCTACATTCCAAATTTCATTAAAAAATTTAAATTAGAAGTTTATTTAAAATTTAAATAACTAAAAATTTAATCTACATTGAAATAACATGCAAATTCCATTTTTATTCATATTTTCACTGTTGTCATCCACAAGTCCCACAGACAAGTGGGATACGTCATTTTGAAGCAAAAAATCAGATTAGGCTACATGCCAAATTTCATTAAAAAATTTAAACTAGAAGCTTATTAAAAATTTAAATAACTAAAAATTTAATCTACATTGAAATAACATGCAAATTCCATTTTTATTCAATATTTTCACTGTTGCCATTTCGTTAAACGTACGAGAAACTTTTGTTAAAATAAAAATACACTTTTGAAAAAATATTTATTTATGTGTTATAATTCGGTTTGGATTGTTGTATTATCACAATAGAGTTCTTTTAATGGTTCTATATATATGTATGAAGAAAGATGCATAGAGAATTCTAACTTGGCATAAAAAAATATGCTAAGTTTCGCTTTTATTTTTAAAGCATCAATTGTACAAATTATATATTTTTTTAACTGTAAATTAATTTAACAAACTATAAATAAGTGAATTTTCGAAAGAAATGTAAATGGGAAATTGTGGCGACAAAAATATTTATTAAAAAGATTACATCATTATTCTTCAAACTTCAAACAAATTTAGCAAACGATAAAGTCTAATTATTAAATCTGAGAAAGAGGATTAATGAAAATAGTTAATTTTGGCGTTTAAAACTTTGAATTACAAATAGCTAAAGGCCCTGTTTTTATTAGAATTAAATCACATTTGCCATTCGATTCGCAACAATCGCTCGAGAAACTTTAATTCTTTTAGACAATAAATTAAAATAAATTTATTTTTGTGACATCGATCAGTTTGAAATGACGTCAAATATATTTCACTACGGAATCCTTGTATGTTGATATGAAATGTTTTCATTCTATTTAAAAGCGAGGAATATGACATATTTATTCTTTAAAATATAAATTAATTTTTGCAAACGAATAATTATTGAATTTTCGAAATAAAATAAATGAAACTAGCCAAATTTAGCTTGTAAATGTTAAATATAGAATTAATGTTGTGTTTGGCGCGTTTTTTCCTGTTAAACAGAAATATGTGGAAGCGAATTAAGTGACAGATTCTGTTACAAACCTACTTGTTTCTTCCTAGAAAATGACATTACTTTTTCCCCCCATGAAGCCAAAGTGACAAATTTGATACACAAGATACACAACACAACATACTTAAGGGGCCCAGCATTTTTCCTGGTCCCCTATCTTGTAACCAAAATATAAAGGAAACGCTTTCTTAATTTGCAGTGATGCTCCTTTTTTTAGTGCAGAAAATTGTACTTTGCCGCAAATATAACAGAAGTTATTAGATTATTTGTGCATTTACAAGGCATTACAGTTATAGATATATCACTAACACTAATTTTAGGTATTGTACAGCTTCTAAAACAGCCAAGGGCAAAATACAAGGAATTTATTGCTCTCTTTTTCTGCACCTCTTGACGTGAGAACGATTCTACTTAACGAAGTGGTAATAAGCTGCTAATATGGGTACAAAAACCTTGAAACTTATCCTTTCCTCCCACCTTTATGTTGATAATATCAAATAAAACCTGTATGAGCAAAAATACGGAGGGTTTCTGTAAACAAAATTGACTGTCATTTATTTTGCGTTTGGTGTGCCCATTCATTTCGCTGTATCCTATGTGTGACGGAATGTTCATCCACCACAAAAACAACTTCGCCAAGTTGAGCAATAGTCAGCCAACTGTCCAACGACTGGCGGGTTTTTCAGCAAAAACCACGCCAACAGGCGACCTCTAGTCGCGTATAAACAAAGCACCTTGGCTAACGAGCGGCGACGGTCTTGTCTCATTTCTTGGAATTGAGCAGGATTTCTTCACCACCAGACTCAACGAATGATAGCTGCTCAAAAACGCGCGAAAACGACCCAACACGCCTTCGATGACCTCTCTAAGCCAATAACCAACGAGGTGGGTTGTACTTACTTCCTGATGCGAGCGGACCGAGAGAACTTTTTCTGTCAGACTTTAGATAGATCTTGGACTTCAGTTAGAAGTAGTCAGTCTTTAGATGAATCTCAGACGTTAGACTTAAGATGAATATCATGGACTTCAGTTAGAAGTAGATGGACGCTTTAGACTCCTTGGACATTAGAGGTCCCCTGTTAGCTTTATTTAAAATGTAATAATCATATAAGAACTTCGCATAGTGTTCTAGTAAGAACCGGCTTTTGTAAATCAGGATATCAATCGACCCTTCACTGGAAAAAGGTATTCTTTCTATGTCAAAAATGTTGATCATTGTATGTCTCTCTCAAAATATAATTGTAATAAAATAATTAACTTTTAAAATTGTTTAAAGTTTATTTAATATCGTCTTTAGAAATATTTTGGTTGAACCTGGGTATTCAAAAAAAAACACAACGCAACTAACAATTTAATGATTATTTCTTTATTTAAATGAGTTTATTCCTTAATTTAATCTCTTTTCCTAACTGTAATGCTAAACCACCCCCTAACCTATTTACCCCACGACACTATGTAATGACAAAAACGACCGTAACTAAAAAACTAGAGCTAACAAACACTTTTAAGGTGATATTCGTGTTTAGCATGTTGAAATCATTCAGAATTGGATACTTTCATCTCAGTCGCAGTTTCACTGTTGACCAGTGTTATTTTTGTGAAATAAATTTTCACAAAAAAATAGATTTCAAATTCATATACAGTAAAACTGCTCGGGAGCGACCACCCTCCGTTCTGAGGAAAATCGGTCGTTGATGGATGGTGGTCTCTTTTAGAAGTATCATCAATGAGTTGCTTCAATGTTAAAATCAATTTTTATAAACAATGGTTTAGCAGTAAAAATTAAGAAAATTATACAATTTTCATCATTTTATTTATTTTAATTATATCCAAAAACAAGGTCATATTTTTATAATACACATTTAAGTTACAATCTTTTAAAATAAGAAGACATTTCTACTTGTTTAATTTTTTTTCAATTTTTTGGAAAGTACCTCATATTGCAATTTGTTTTTAAGTTCTGTAAAAAGACTACAACTTAATGAAACGTCTTTCGTGTTTCGCAAATTTAACATTCACTGGTATTCCTCCATTCAGTGAGTTTCTTAAGCCCCGTGTGACAACTGACAACCCTAGTGATTTGTTTTTGGAAAGGCGTTTCCAAGCGTTACTTTTGCTATAGGAATGTCAACATACATAATGGATGGCCCTACTACCTTGCAATTGTTAACTGCAGTAAAGTGAAAGAAGCTTCCTATTGACAACTCGGACAATTCTTCCTCGGAGGGTCTTTCGAAATGACCCTTTTAACAGCAGGGGGGGGGGGGGGGGGGGGTTGAATGTGTTCCAACTTCTCTGGTTGGTGAATTCTTCCGCGCGCTAATATGGATGAAGGTAATTCAAAGGATGAAAAGGGCAAACTATGTACAGTAGTGGCGGGAAAGAAAGATTTACTCTTTGGAAAAAAGTGACCCCCAGATGAGACCTGGAATGGTTGTAACCGAAGGTATGGTCTGGTCTGTTCGAGACGTATTTATAACATTAAGAGTATAGGAGAAAAAAAGCGGTGCCTTGAAAAATTGCCCGTTTGCGTAGGTGGTCGCTTAATAGAGGTGGTCTGTTGTAGAAGTTTTACTGTACATAAATTTTAAAATAAAGTTACACTTTAATTAGTTTTACATAAATATAAAATAAAATTGCAATTGACTGTATACCAGTTTTAATGACTCAGCGAAAGCTATTCTATATTAGGATCCATGACCAAAATTATGATTTTTAAGGACCCCTAAAACTATTTAAAAATTTAAGTTTTATAAGGCACATGAAAAACATTGATTTTTACCAATTAAATTTTTTATCACTCACTGTTGGTCGTAAGCTTTCTATCTGCTCTGAGAATGCACTATTGTTCATACACCGACCTAGAATGTCCAAGAGCTGTAAGGAAATAATAAAAATAAAAAATAAAATCAACACAAAATTAAATTTTTTTTTGTTTGTAATTCATTCAAAAACAGCTTTTTTGAAACTTTTAAAACAAGGTGGCTTCATTAGAAGATGTAATATGTATAGATTTCCATGTGCAGTTTTAATTTCTAGTTTACAGCCTTAGCAACAACAGAGAGTTAAGTTAGTAAAATAATTTATTAGTATAGACTTGTAAAATAAAGCAATTACACAGGATATTTAAATCTAAACAAACAGAACTTACTTTTAAACCATGAAGTTGAATTGTTGTGTCAGGATTGTCAACACAGTACAGAACTACCTTATAGACAACAGGGAAAAAAGGCCTGAAAATTTGAACTCCACTTTAAAAAATATTTATTAAATAAACTAATGGTATGTACATCAGATTTTGAAATATTTGCCATAAATTCAAATTTACTTGAACAATTCAATAATAAATATACCTTAATTGTTTCTAAAAATATTTTTTCCCATGTAACTGAAATCTGATACTAATATTAGCAAAATTAAACTTCGATTATCAAGTCGAATGATTACTTTTTTTTATAGAAAATACACACGTCTTGTAGGGAATTTTATCAAAATTATAATAGGAAATACAGGAATTTTTTTAAGAAAACAAATAAATTTTATAGGAAAAAAATATAGTATGGTCGTGTCACACTGGTGGCAAAGATCGTAATGCTGGAGAGAAAAAAGAAAAACCGGAGGTCTAAAAATAAGAAAAAACAAGTAGGTTTGTAACAGAATCTGTCACTTAACTCGCTTCCACATATTTGTGTTTAACAGGAAAAAGCGCGCCAAACACAACATTAATTCTATATTTAACATTTACAAGCTAAATTTGGCTAGTTTCATTTATTTTATTTCGAAAATTCAATAATTATTACTTATCGTTTGCAAAAATTAATTTATAATTTAAAGAATAAATGTCATATTCCTCGCTTTTAAATAGAATGAAAACATTTCATATCAACATACAAGGATTCCGTAGTGAAATATATTTGACGTCATTTCAAACTGATCGATGTTGCAAAAATAAATTTATTTTAATTTATTGTCTAAAAGAATTAAAGTTTCTCGAGCGATTGTTGCGAATGGCAAATGTGATTTAATTCTAATAAAAACAGGGATTTAGCTATTTGTAATTCAAACTTTTAAACGCCAAAATTAACTATTTTCATTAATCTTCTTTCTCAGATTTAATAATTAGACTTTATCGTTTGCTAAATTTGTTTGAAGTTCGAAGAATAATGATGTAATCTTTTTAATAAATATTTTTGTCGCCACAATTTGCCATTTACATTTCTTTCGAAAATTCACTTATTTATAATTTGTTAAATTAATTTACAGTTCAAAAAATTTATAATTTGTACAATTGATGCTTTAAAAATAAAAGCGAAACTTAGCATATTTTTTTTATGTTAAGTTAGAATTCTCTATGCATCTTTCTACATACATATATATAGAACCATTAAAAGAACTCTATTGTGATAATACAACAATCCAAACCGAATTATATCACATAAATAAATATTTTTTCAAAAGTGTATTTTTATTTTAACAAAAGTTTCTCGTACGTTTAACGAAATGGCAACAGTGAAAATATTGAATAAAAATGGAATTTGCATGTTATTTCAATGTAGATTAAATTTTTAGTTATTTAAATTTAAATAAGCTTCTAGTTTAAATTTTTTAATGAAATTTGGCATATAGCCTAATCTGATTTTTTGCTTCAAAATGACGTATCCCACTTGTCTGTGGGACTTGTGGATGACAACAGTGAAAATATGAATAAAAATAGAATTTGCATGTTATTCAATGTAGATAAAAAAATTTAGTTATTTAAATTTTAAATAAACTTCTAATTTAAATTTTTTAATGAAATTTGGAATGTAGCCTAATCTGATTTTTGCTTTAAAATGACGTATCCCACTTGTCTGTGGGACTTGTGGTTCTTTCTGTGAAAGTGGGTGACAGACAGACAGACGGACGGACAGACAGACGGACTGAACGATTATAAAACCTTCCACTTTTTACGTTATAAACGTAGTGTGGAAGCTAAAAGGAACTTTTTCAAATACATAGAAATTATAGGAACACAGTGAGGTCTGCAGAGGCGTAGCGTGCCTTGGCGGGGCCCCGTATAAAAATTTGTTTGGGGGCCCTTAGGAAGGGTAAAGTTTTCTCACAAAAGAAAAAAATGCATAAAATTAAAAGAAATATTTATTCATCATAGTTAACTGTCACTTTTTCCAAAAAATTTACAAACAATTCAAATTAACTATATACCCTCCTTGCATTTTTTTCGGCAAACTGATTTTCTAATTCATTTATAGCTGATGATGACTTTAGTTTTTCTGTTTCTGCCTCTATGAACAATATAGTGACACGTCTGATAGGCGTTTTTGTCCCATCGAAATTCTTAGGTAATTTTTTATCAGTTTTAATTTTGAAAAACTTCTTTCAGCAGTTGCTGTTGTGTAACTGGAAGGGTCAAGAATAAAAAGCATGCTGTTATTACCTCGGGAAAACCGGATGCAAGACTATTGAATTTTATCAGCAATAATTCAATCAGTTCCTAAATGGAATGAATTTTTTGAATTTCAGATTTAGGCATGTTTTTAGAGCCTTTAATTGGTCATAAAGATTAACTGAGATGTCTTTACTGTATTATTTAGCCGACAGTTTTCCGGAAGCGTTTAATATCTCTTCGTTTGAAGAAGACAGGAGTTTTTCCGGTTGTAAATATTTCGAACATACTCAGGTCGCAACGGCTCTGCAATCTTTGTTTAGTTTGAGAAATTAATATATCTAAACAGCAATAGTATACATTGACTCTTTGAAATAGGATTCTGGGTTTGAAATTCTCTTATCTTGTGATAACTCATAAAAAAAACCCGCTTCGTTATCTTTTGCCTTTTGTTCTTAAAAACAGTTTTTACCCTCCACTCTTTTGCTAAATCTTTGGACTCATTTAGCAAACTATTGAATGAATTTTGATTCCATAATTCGCACAGTCTATTCAAAAGATTACTTAATAATACCTGCCAACATTCCTCTAAGCTCTGTCCGTAGTCCCTTCAGCGGGGGCAGGCGATTGTTTACTAATCACTCAAAAATAATTGATTACCGGTTATTTTTCTTTTAAATCGGCCGATTCACGATGGAAGAAAAATCAAGCGCCAAAGTTGGTCATTTAGTGGGAAATTTGTTTGAAACACGTAAAAAAATATGATTTCACTGCGAACCTTTAAAACTTATATTGCATTAAAAAATTATTGTTTTGTTAATTCGTGGTTTACGAGCACTTCAGTTCTATTTTAAGTTAAACAGCAACCTCCATATTTTGTGTATGGCAAACGTTAAATAAATTGCTTTTGTTTTTCAATTAAAAACACAATAACATTCCCTCAGCAACAACAAAAAATCCTATGTAGTGATGAAGACACAGGCCATCGTAATTTTGGAAACAACAAAGAACCTGAAATTTGGTTGACTGATCTGTCCTGAACTAAAACTAAGAAAGAAATTAAACCCTGACCCTATGCCGATTACACTGCCAACTAGTAGATATTACGAGGATTTATGATTGGTTGATCGATTTTTTCAGAAAAAAACTTTAAAAAAACCAAAATCTGCTACGATTACGTCTCTAACTAACAAATATTACTAGGTGCTGAGGCTGATGGTTGACAAATCTGATCATAGCTAGAACTATAAAAGGAACACCAACTTACTGCGAATCCGACTCTATAACAAACATTACTTAGGCGCTGATGCTGGTTGACAAATTTGATCAGATCATAACTAGAACTATAAGAAGCAGGGGCACGAGCCCCACCCCTGACTGCGACAAAGTGCCCTTCCATTAAAAATTAATTTTCTCAAATTTGTGTAATTCTAAAATAAATGAAATCGAAAAAATGTATTTTAATGCAAAAAAAGCAAATTTGCACAATTTTCTTGCAAAACGAAACCATAAACGTTGCTTATAATCACTTTCCAAAATTAATCATTTGATACGGATTATTATGCTAACGACTGACTAAACGGACGACGGCTTTAAAAAGTTGCTTTTGCCTGTTTCTAGGCTTCTACAACTGAAGTCTGGCATTATAGCCCTCGTGTAGCTCTAGTGAGACGATAATTCAAACTAAACTAAACAAATTCGGCATTAATCTCCATTCACAGGAAGGAAGGTTGACATTGGTAAAAAAATACTAATAGAAACTTGCACTAAGGGCAAAAATAAAGGGGACTGAATTTTGTAATTTGATAATTAATCACAAGAATTTGTGTAGTGCTACTTATTGGTATATCAATCATTATTTGTGAATTTTGATAAACCAGCAAAGATGTTACTTGTATCACATCCATTTCTATTCTGAACCCCACAAAATAAATCACTTTCAGGAAAAATATTTCTTTTGAATCATCAGTGATCGTTAAATAATAATAAAAAGAAAAGAAGAACAAGAACTGTATATCTTTTATAAATTATTTAATTTGAAACTTGAAACATGCTTTTGAATTTAAATGTATCTTTTTGGACGAGGGTTTGTTTGGCAACTTTTGAAAAGAAAATTAAAAAATATTTTAAAATGTTGCTCTATCCCATAGCTTTTGGAATTCATTCGATTTCTAGGTAGATGAATGAATTTTTAGCTAACATAACTTATAGACATAGTTTTAAAAAATCGCCATTAAAAATTTCATAATCGTATGTCAAAAAGGACATAGATATCAGAGATTTGTTGAAAACATTTTACTCCTTTTCACTCATTTCCACAATTTTTATTATTTTTTTTTGGTTTCGAATATTTTCCCGGGGGTTCCAATTCCAATGAAAGAACTATTTTCATGCCAATTTTCACAATTTCAGTAATTTTAGTTTCCTCTGGGAATTCTTTTTATCAACCACTCACTTTCTTAAGCGTTTTTCCCAGCAGTTAAGTTTGTAAAACATTACTGTAAATTTAGTATATTTACAATTATTTCAAAACTAGCATTTTGGAAACTTAACATTTCAAAATTTCCCGAACCCTTCTCAGATCCTGGGTGTAATCCAGACCCTCAAGAATTTGTGTAAAAGTGCCCTTCTGAAGTTAAGCCCCCTCCTTCAAAAAATCCTGGCTGCGCGCCTGATAAGAACACTAACCTACTGCGATTACGCGGCTACTTAGCAAATGTTACTAGTCGTCATGGGCAGGTTAAGTTTTCTTTCCGAAAGAATATTTTTAAAAAAATGTTGATAAAATATTTGGATTAAAAAAAACAGGAAAAAAAGAAATTGCTTTTTTTTTACTTTTGTCATTTGTGAAATAAAAAAAAATTTGGAAAGTTTTTATTAATTTTTGCTTGCACACGTTGGGGGCCCCCGTATAATTGATACGGCATATACGGCGGTAGCTACGCCTCTGGAGGTCTGTATACATTAAAGTAAAGGAAATTTTTGAACTATTTACTAAACTTACTTTGATTTCTGAAAGTATTTCCCAGTAGTAATACTTAACAGCTGCAACGACTGAATTTTCACTGGCAAAGAACTGTCATCAAATATATTCTTCTGGCACAGTTCAACTATCCACGGACACTGATCATCAAGAGACTTTTGTGACAATCTAGAGTTCAACACTGAAGATGGGTTTAAGACACTGCTTGCCAGTTCAAAGTCATCAGAAAGCATTAACTCTTCGATTTCCACTGGGGTTTGGTCGGAACTTATAATGGCTCCAAACACTGCTAAGCTGGCCACTTGAACTTGCAAATCTAAAATGGAAATTCAATTTTTATGTTTGGTATAAAAACTAAGGGTGTGTTAACACTACATGACTTTCAATTACCACTCAATAAATCAATATATTTAAAAGTATAATTATGTACCTAAAAAACTAAACTCCTCGGCGCAACAGCCCATTACTGGGCCAAGGCCTGCCGTGCCCATTTCAGCTTTCGTGACCTAGGGCTCTGGGGTGCTAGGCATATGTTCCGGTAAGTAGTCAGCCTCACGAGGAACCCACAGTATTTAGTTCCCAGCATGCTTGGTACCCATTTTATTGACCCACTCAAGGGATGAAAGGATGGGTCAACCTCGCCCAATCCAGAATTCGATCCCCGGACCTGTGGCGTGGCAATGCAAAGCACTACCACTAAGCCACTGGGCCTATAATTATGTACCTTATAAGGTAAATTCAGTACACTTTAAACCAAAATAGTTCTATGGCATTTATCCTATGCACATGCAGGATTTTCTCAAAAACCTTATAATGATGTCCTAAAGGTACTGAGAAAGCGTGTACCAAATTTGAAGTTCGTGTCTTTCAGTTTTCAGCAATACATTAAAAAAACATTCTATGGCAGCTACTCTTTGCACATGCACATAATTTAAAAAACCTTATTATGACGTCCTACAGGTACCAGGCACTCTTTTAGTTCTAGCTGTAGAGTGGTTTTAAACAGAAAGACGAACCTATATCCAAAAACCACTTTTTAAAAATCTCTATTTCGTATTTTCGACCCCATTTCAACGCTTCCATTACCTTATATTTCATATTAGGTAATTGAAGGTAATTTCTGCAGTTGTAAATGTTACTTAATTGTGAAGCCTCACCTATTTGTTGGTTATTTAGACTTAGAATTTTAACAAGTTTCGTAGTTTATTCTTTTCACATCAAATTCTTTCGATAGATTATTTATTCCAGGCAAAGGTATATAAAAAGAAGTTGTTTTGCTTTTGAAAACAAATTCCAGGAGTTCATAAGAATAAGCTAAACATTGTCATGGTGGTAAAATGTGAAAGTCAGTATATTATTTAGGTAAATATTCATGGTCATAAGTCATTCATTAGAGAAATAAACACAATTTTGCTTGTTAAATAAAATATTGTAAAATTTCTTCGAAGTGAAAATTTTTTTGGGGATAAATATATTTGGATAACCAAATTATATCCTTTTTGAAAAAATAAATAGTTCCAAGAATATTGATAACAGTTCAGGAGTCCAGTTACATTTCCAGAGGTTTTTTAAGGGACTTGGAATACAAAACCGATTTCTAGCATGAGGCTAAAATCTGCATAATAAAAATTTGAGTAATGTTTAACGAAGAGTAGTAAATTCTAAAAAATACCTTTATGATGTAGGAAACCTTTGATATGCTTGAGATATTTGAGGATATCTTTATTTAACTTGAAATAGGGAACATTTTCAGCTAAAACTGCATAACACTAAAATGAGAATAAAGAAAAAATATTCACAGCAGAGTACATTCAAAGGGCATAAAGTTAATAAGAAACTTTACATTCTAATTCTGATTAGTAAAAAGAAGTCTGATTGAATTCTTCATTCATTTGAATAGTTCCTTTTGATCTGTTTTTGGGATTTACATTGATATTGAATGAAACATTAAGAAGGGAAAAACTATTTGAACAATTCAAATCTATAAAAAGCCATTTAAAACAAAATAATCGGTAATTCTTTAAACAGTACTTTTTGACTCATTTGTTATAATGCTTAAAAAAAGAGACAGGAAATATCTGTAATTATACTTGACCTTTTTCTAACAAAAAGTCATAACCAGTCACAACTAGTCATAACCAGTTTGTTTAAAAAAACTTGGTTGAAAAATGCAAAGAATTTAAACAGTAACAATAGATATCCTTTATCTATCAAAAACAATCAAAGTACTAGTTAAAATTTCAATTCAATGATACGTTTGAGGAGGGGGGGGGGGGGGGAGGTAATTTTTATTTAATGAAATAATGTTTGCCACATTAATATTTGTATTTTGTATATTTAAAAATCTAATAATTGCATCCATAATAAAAGAAGTGGATATTTTGAAATATAAAAAATTTCAATTTTCTTTTCTCTAAAAAAAATCTATTTCTAGTTTATTTCAGTCTAGAAAAATTCCCTGACATTTTCAGGAATTCCAGATGAGTAGATACCATGTTTCAGGAGCTCATAATAAATCTATAATAATAAAAGAAAGAGTCTGTGTGTCTGTCTTCGAATCGTAAAAGACCTACTTATACTGTCCTCAGAAATTCGAAGTTTTCAAGATAGATTCCCTTTAATACCAACGTGTGCACCTGAGGCTTAGATTTTTCATATTTGTTCAATTTTTAGAGAAAATTCGAATTTTCTGAAAAAAATACACCACTTTCGCTCAAATTCGATAATTTTTTCTCTTTCCTGGTGCCATCGGCTGAAAAAATTAAATAAAACTTTTTAACGAAAACATTTAAAATTCAAAATGTTTATTTTATCTTTTGCCATTACTTTCAGAAACTAAATTCATTATTTGAAAAATAATTGACATGTTTCAAGTGACGTAATTCCGCCAGTCTTCATTCCCGGATTTTATTGTGGGTTTATTTGATGATTTTTTCATTGATTTTTCTGTTGACTGCATGTATGCATATTTAAGCAATAAATGTATAGTTAAGCTATTACTGGACTATGATGGTTAATAAAGGCCATCGCACTAGAGCTATTAGTGTTTTATGTCTTTACTTTTTTGCCAAATACGTTGCCACACTCGCCAAATTATTAACTAAAATTCGTGAAATAGGCAATTTCTTTTATAAATAATTTATAAGCTGGTCGGTTGTTCGAAGGTCATTGTGTTAGAGCTGTATAATGGGTGTGGGTAGCTGTATCTATTTTCTCGCCAAATTATTTCCCAAAACGCGCCAAATGAGCTAAAAGGTTTTATGTATTTATGAGGGAATTGTGATGACATTTATGAGTGCATTTTATAGCGTATTTTTCATTTTGGAATTTTAAGGCAATGAAACGGGATCTTATAATTTATAACGAGCGGAAACAATAATAAGTTTATGATCCTATAACAGGGTATATTGTACACATATTTGGAATCTATTTGATATTTTTTTATTCCGTGCGAAGAACGGGTATAAGTTTGCTAGTTGTAAATAACCGAAGAAAGCAGATACATATTCCGGCCAAAACAAGTAGAAGTAGGTATATCTTATGGGGAAAAAGACATGTTTGTCTTGTTTACAAAGTTCCACAAAAAACCATAACATGCAGAATGTATAATACCTTTAAAATTTGTGTCAGAAGAAGATTTGAGCTTTCAGCTAGTAAGGCAAGTAGCAGACAACGATGTATTTCAGTAATCATGGTTGCAAGTATTGAGCTCAGTGATGTAAATGACATATGTCGCACATTTCTAAAAGAAACAGATATATCTAGACATATAATAAGTTATGTGCTATTGCTATGCACAATAAAAAGTATTTTAAAGAAAAAATATCAAAGTACTCTCAATATTAAAGCTCTGATAACATGTTTACAAAACCATGCTACTTAATAATGATTAAATGGGTTTTATATACATATAATCATTTGAAAAACTATGTTTATCTATACTATATTAAGATTTTACAAAACCATATTTTATGCTTGCTAATTGAAGTTCTGGGTAGTAAAAATGTAATATAAATTATTAAAAGTAAGCTACATTAATTAAACTTAAAATATCAGTGAACATCTAACATTAAGTTTTTCACCTTCCATCAGCCAGAGACAAAAACTGCTTAGAGCCACGGAGAATTTCAGCAAGAAAACTTAGAGCTGTCATGCGTACCTGAAAGATAATAATAATAAATAATGTGCTATTTCACTAAAAAAAACCCCCAAATCTTTACACCCAAACAAAAAACAAAGACTTACTTGAGGTACAGAATCTTTTAAAATGGTAGTGAAAATATTCTGATTAGGTACAAGTCCAGGCATATTTGGATGTTCCGGTAAGAAAGATGACCAATATCCAAATATGACTTTTTTATCTGTAGTCTGAAAGTAAAAACTGTAAATTTAATAATATAATATGTGCTATACATAAAGCGAATAAATTTGTATAACAAAAAAATAATGTTGATACCCTATACTATTTCCTACAGCCTAAATAAAATATACTAGAGAATCTTTAGTATGATACAGAAACAGATAAAAAAATTCGATTTAAACAACTAACACCAAAACTTACAGAATAATTTGTACAGGCAATGTCGCTTTGAATAAAATTTGAGAAAAAAATAGTTTGCAAAAAACCACAAAATCTCTACTTTTACAAATGTAAAAATATTGTTATATAACACATATGAACACAATTCAATTCGAACAACTAATAGGCTTACACAACAATTCCTACAGGCAATGCAGCTTTTATTAAAATTTTAAGTTAAAACCTAATAGTTTGCAAAATTCCACAAAATTCATACCTTTACAACTGCTTGCAGAGACAAGTAGGCATTTTGACGTACAAAAGACTGAAGTGTCTTCACTTTTGAAAGGTGGCTCTCGGCATCAGAGAGTTCGGAATCAGAGCTGCTGTTTTTCATCCACGCTTCACTTCTCTTTAAAGGTGTCAAAGAAACGTTTGATAGATCATTACTCATGGAACCAATTGGATAGTCATATGATTGGTCTAAAAATAGAATAAGTGGTTTTAAAAAAGAGATTAACAAATTATCAGTTAATGTTATATATTTAGAAAGTTACAATTGCGAAACAAGTTTGTTTTGTGAAATCTATGCAAGGAAACAGGAAAGCATCAGAGCCCGAAATTTATAAGATAAAAATATTTTAAATTAGTTAATATAAAGAAGGAAAGTTTATAAGGTTAAAAGGCTAAGATTAAAGGAAAGTTACAAGGCTAAAAAATTACTTGCTCGTGATAGAATAAGAAACATGAAGCATGGATTTGTTACAGAGAATGTTTATTGAATTGTATAACAGACATTGCTGATATATATTACTTCTTATAAAATTTTGATTCAAATTGTAGGAAAATAGTAATTTATAATGCATTTCAACATATGACAAGCAGCATGAAGCAACTAATTTAGAAGGCGCTTTAACTCATTTTAGTTCAACATATGGGTTACAAAACCGTATAACTTTAAAAGATGCATATGATAATTTTGGAATATAACCACAAATATTTTTGCTCAACTACAAATAATATCTGGATAAATTTATAATGAATGAGTGGATATTATTTTTTAACCTATGATTCGAGTTTGAAATGACTAGGTTTCCTTTAAAATCCTAGAAGTTTATAAAATTTATTATAAACATCAAGTATTACAAATTATTTACATCAGTACAAAGTAATATACATAATCTTTTGTAGAATAAACAAAACTTAAAAAATCATCTTAACTGTTTAAGTTAAATGACTAATTCCAAACCTTCTTCTTGTGAGATGTCTTGAGGAGCTTTTTTCTGTGGTGTTTTCTTGAGTCTACGTTTGTTCCTCTTTTGTTTTCGAAGCTAAAAGCAGACAATAAATACAATTTAAAGACATCGCCAACTCGCCTGATTATTGCCAAACAAGTAGAGATTAGAAACAACAACAACAGAACATACTTGTATTGCATTGAAAAAAATAGAAAATTACGAAAACTTATGCTAGTTGAAATACAAATATCTAACAATACTTGGAAATAAATTCAACATAAAGTTAAAAGCTATTAGAACATTGATTATAAAGGTAAATTTATATAAATGTTACTATGTTGCACATGTTCCAATTTTTAATTAATATAAAAAAAATCTGTCAATATTTTTTTTTGTGTTTAAATAAACTTGCTTTATGCATCTTTAGTATTTTTCTTTGCATAATATTCCAATTGTACATCTAAACGCTGAAGGGTTTCCCCATTAGCATTATTTCTTTTCTTTAGGACTCATCTACTTATAAATAATTCAATATTGTTTGCGTAAGACGATAAATTGACAGAACTTTAATTAAACAACGAGAAGCTAGAAATCGAGGGCTTAGAAACCACTTCATAATTTCATGGTTTTTCTCAAGGCACATCATAACCCTGTGTAGTCCGTACAATTACAATGCAAGCCAAGCCTGCTTCTCTTACCCCTTGATTAATTTTCTAGGAAACATTGTGAGGGGCGCTCTTATAGTTTTCCTCTCACCCTACTTGGGTTTGGAGAGCAGTTGCAATTAACCTCACAGCAGAGCCTTGACCCTCCGTGGGATACAGACATATAAACCTGTCACCTGACTGTCAAGTTATCCAGCAGCACACATAGTTTTTAAAAATTTATAAATTTAATAATTTTATTAAATTTTAAAGCATGCAGGAGCCAATTATAACCATCTAATACAGAAACAGAATTTTTAAAACATTTAAGAAACTAAAATCTCATGCAGTGAAAACAAGTTTACACTCTGGCCAATTTGCTTATCCCTCAGAGAGTTAAACAAGGTAGGTTTAGAACAGCGATGCTCACATCGTTTCTTGGAAAACCACACGAGGTGGTGGAAGAAGCCAAGCTTGCGTTGTAATTGTATGGACTATAAAAACCTTCCATAATATGCTGGAGTAAAAATATGACAAGACCAAACAAATGAGGCACATAATTACTTTGGGAAACGGGGAATCTGATTCACTTTGTGACTCAAAATGCACGGATCCATCAGGATATCGGAGTGTTGGCTGCAAGTTAATGTCGGTCATAAAAGTTTGACCTGGAAGTCCATAGAACAGAAGGCTCTGTAAAAAATATATCAAAATAGAATAAAAGTAGTTATATAAATAAATGTAAGTAAACAAAATATAAGTTTGAATTATCGTCCCACTAGCGCTATGCGAGGGCTATTGGCGCGGACGTCGTAATTTAAAATCACAGTCAAGTGATGAGACAACACCAAGTAGGCACTCAACACATATTTTAAGGGTGACATCATACATGGCGTCAGGACTTTGAAGGATACTTAATGTTCACTTTCTCTACACGGAGTATTATTCGTTGGAATTTTTTGGCTGCACGAGACAATTACAGGTCGGCAGTTATTTTGCCGATGCCCGAACATGGGACCTTTCGCATGCAAGGCGAGCGCTTTGCCGACTTTCTCTCTCCGAGCTCCTCAGCCACAAAATATACTTAGTGATAAAGGACACAAATATTACATATTGATAAAAATATAAAATGAATAATGGCCGGAATAGATTCTAATGTAAATAAATATTAAATAGTTAGGTAGAGTCCATTGTGATCAAAAAGGTACATGCATGTGTAAAATAAAATATAAGACAGTCAACATATTAATATATAAGATGAAGCTTTTTCTTTAAATAAAAAATTACTTTTTTAAAAACTAATACCAACAAATGGCACAAACACAGCATGGTTGATGTTGGGAGAATTGAAATTCAAAATTGTTATAATAAAAATCAAGAGATCTATATTACAAAAATCAATTTCATCCTAGAAGTATATATGTTTAAGTTAAATATTAAGAAATAGTACAGAAACACACTTGCAACACTTTTACGAAAAACAAAGCTGTTATATGTTGAACTATATCAGTGATAATCCAAATTATAGATTCTACCCTTTTGCAAGAATAATAATAGACAAATTTACTTTTAAAATGGGTTAACAATACATTTTTCTTAAAATACTTATTTTAGTATACATTAACACATAAAATATTTAAACACATTTATTTTTCTACTTGTACTTACTTTCAAAGATCCTAAAAGCTCTCCCATATTCTTTACAAAGACATTTTTTGATTCAAAAAGTTGCTGTAGTAACTTTAGCGAATTTATCATAACCTATAAACAAAGACAATGAAAAACTTTGATGCACAGTAAAATAAACATATCATTTATTTAATAATTTTATAAAATAATAGATTGTTGAATACAAATAAAACTTACCTTAAGCGACAGTATGTCATTGGTATTGCATACAATTTTTTCTTTCAATACCAACAAACATTTTTGGTAAATCAATAGCAATACTTCTTCTCGCAATTGATTTTCGCCTAAATTCCTGTTAAATTAGATTTTTATGAAATTAATAATAAATTATTCTGGCATTGTAATGAAGAAAATGAGAAGATAGCTGTTGTTTAATTTTTTTTGCAAATTAATGGCAGTGTTGCATCTAGTTACATGATGCCATGAATGGTTTGGTATGTTCATTAAGCTTATTTATCAAAATTTTTTGCACTAACTGTAAAGAATGATTTATTTCATTTGCAAGTGTATTTTAAAATTTTTTGTAACTTTATTTAACAATTTTTTCTTTAAAACACTCTGGTTATCAATCTTGCTTTAAGAAGGTGGATAGCTTTCCTGCTGTAAAGCTCAGCACATGCAGAAATGCAACTCATAAATGTCAATGATACATAAACAGTTACTTTACATAAGTTCTGTCTGACGTAACTTAATTACATACAATGTAGGACTAAGCAGTCCTATTCTCAAGGTAAAGTCAGTCGCTGGATGACACATTCATACCTATTTTTAAGTTTGTTTAATTCAGTTGGAGCTTGCATTAAAAACAACATGCATTTGGTGTGTGTAAATTTTTTATTTGTCCGAAAAGAAGCTCCATTTACAGCAGAAAAGAAAGTGATTTGTTTGTAGATTAAAACCCAAGACTAATATTATCAATTATTTGACTTTATTGATTACGAGGCATCATTTTTAACTAATTATATTTACTTACAATAAAATTTAGTAGAGTAATTTGATATTGAATTTGCTATTTCAAATCTGTGCGAAATCTGTATTTAAAAAAAAAATTCATCAGCGATCACGACTTTTTTACTATTACTAGTAAAGGATAGGGTTAGTGCAATAGACCAGTGGTGGCAGTGCTTTGCCATGATTGGCCGCCCCACTCAAGTCATACTATTACTAGAGTAATTTTTCAGACTTCTTATTTCCCTTTAGAACTGCAACAAACTAAACAATAAGCTCTTTATAAACTTATATACAGAGCAAATAAAATCAAACTCACTTGAAAAGATTTAGAAGGCACTGAAAGGCATTCAATTGAACACTTTTATCTTGTGGGTTTTCAGTTAATAAACTAATAAGAACATTATCTTTCCCAACAAGATCCTCATAAAGCTAGAAAAATATATAAGATATTATAGATTACTTTGCCAATGTAAATCAAACAAAAAAATACATGCACAAATTTATAGAAAAATAGAATATAAAAACATGTCTGCTTCACATAGCATGAAAATTTAATAACATTTTAGACAGCAATTTTATAAGAATTATGATAGTAGCATGCATCATGCATGATCATCAGCGTCCTTGAATTTTATTTTAGTTAAAAAAATGTAATATTTTTAATGATTTACATATTTAAAGAAAAAATTAATATACCCTACACTACATACAAGCATTATGTCTTCTAAAAATTTATGTAAGCCAAAAGTTAATATAAAGCCAGTCTTTAAAAATTTTTCAAAAAAATACATATACAAAAATTTAAGGTGCCATGATAAAAAAAAAAATATTACTTTTTTAAAAGATTTATTAAAAAAATTGCCATTTCAAGAATCCTTATCACTTTAAGTACTACAAGATGCCCTAACCGATACACTCACAATGGAAATATTGTAAACACCCTTTAGTTTAAAAAAAAATAGAATAACGCATAATGAAATAGAAAATATCATATTTTTACATTTTCAATTGGATTAGTATTATGTTCAAGTATTGCAGACAGGGCAATCAAAACATCATTATAAACCCATTCTCCACAACTACGGACAGAAGTGGTAAGAAATTTCAATAGGAGTTCAACTGTTGGTGACTGAATTTCAATCTGAAAATAAATTGGCATCACTATAAAAAAAAGTTAAACTCATAGTTTCCTTGCACAGAAGCCACGACCATGGGCGGAGCTATAAAACGCGCGGAGCAATCAGATGAAAAGGAAATTTCAGCCGTTTTATTTTTGTCTTTGTCTGATTGCTCCGCACGTTTTATAGCTCCGCCCGTGGTCATGGCTTCTGTGCAAGGAAACTATGAGTTTAACTATATTCTGTTTATAAGATGACAACAACAAAGTGTATCATAATTTTACTTAAAATAAACACAACAATTTGATATTGCTTTAATTAACACAAAATTAAGTGGGATGGTTTGCAATAAATTTAAACATATGTAGCTGTAATTAAAGTAAATAGTAGTTTGGTTATCATAAAATTAAAAACACAAAAGTATTACTATAAAAATAAAGATGTTAAACTGAAACAGAAAACAAATATGCTTTATTATACCACTGAAGTCTACTTTTAAAACATCTTGATTGCTTTATTTGTTAAACTAATGTTGCATTAGAGCTATATGAGGCTACACTACCTATTAATTGCATTACTAAAGACTGATAAAAAAAACATGTGTAAGAATTTA
Source organism: Oedothorax gibbosus (assembly GCA_019343175.1). Taxonomy (NCBI): domain Eukaryota; kingdom Metazoa; phylum Arthropoda; class Arachnida; order Araneae; family Linyphiidae; genus Oedothorax; species Oedothorax gibbosus. Next base: position 20,423 of record JAFNEN010000468.1, read on the forward strand.
AAGAGCAAACATTTCTTCTTTAAGCAAAAATCACACAAGCCATCTTGCTTTGAATCTAATTTTGGCAGTTTATACACACCTTTTGTTTGTGTAACAAGTAGTAAATGAGGGAACAAAACTTTGATAGCAAATGGTCATTTTTTGGAGGGATTATTTTTGCAACACAGCACAGCAAATCTTCAACAGCCTGGAAATATAACATCAAAATAAAGAATCAAATGGATGTAACAGAAAAAAAATTAAAAGTTCGTAAAACCCTGGTAACGAATAGGGAATAAAGTGCAAGGGATTTTAAATAATAAATCTATCATTAAAAACAAGTAATTACAAAATTAATATTTTTACTGAATGAATCGAAGAAAGAAATTGTTGTTTTACCTTGTTTTCCTGAGGTACATTAAAACTGTGGCAAGCGTTTAGTTGGTCGATAATCGAGTTCAGGTCGTTTACATCTGTTACTTTTAATTTCTTTACTTTAGAACAAATATCTTCTAAAAAAGACTTTGATATATTCAACTCCATAAGTATTTGTTAAACTTACGATATCTTCGATAATTTTTTAAAAATACGAAGGAAATTATTTTTTTCAAAAATAAATAATAATATAAGCTTATTTACACTGTTTACACTGCATACTGCATGTGCTTGTTGGTTTGTTATAATAAAACGTACTGGTGCTGAACTTTATATTCGTTTTTAGTATCGATAAAACCACTCGATAATATGAGTACTTTTACGTGACGTACCTTACCATTTTCACTCTTCAACTTTCTGATTCTAATCTTGCGGAGTTTCGGTTTTAATATGTTTTCATTCTAAGGAGTTATTTATTTACAAACTTGAAAGGCTCAGTGATATTTTATCATGCAAATAATTTTTTAGAGTTACAGGTAAACTTGGATTTAAATAGTATTTTTTTGTATGGCGAAAAAAATAGTTAAAGAAATCGTAATATTTCTAATATTTAAATCCCAACTACTTGCTGTGCTGTTGGTTGTTCATAAAATTTTTTAAAGAAAGTTTGCATGGAAAGAAAAAGTTCATTTTCTTCTATATCGTTCATTTTGAGAGTGAAGCCGAAACAACCAATGGAATCGCAGTAAAGTGAAAAATTAAAATGAGAGCGTTACATCTTCTGAAACATTCCAATTTGATATTAATGATTTATTCTTTAAAGTGATGTGGTATATTACACTTGTAAAATCGCTAAAAGAGTACTATTCCTGTAAATAATATTTTGAACTCATGTATCTGTTTAAAGTACCCTTGTGTATGGAATAATGCTCCAAAGACATGTGTGGAGAAGTGGTGTCTGGTCCAGATATCGTGGCCGTCCGTCTATGGGCGTGATACACGTTTTGAGTGGCAACAAATCCACAGATGTGAAAATTTGGTCTCGCTTGGATGATCTATGATCAAAGGAGCTTACAGTGCTAAACCATCAATGATTCCAGGAATTAATGAAGGAATGACATACGTCACATCAAACAATGCAATTCCTACCATTAACTGCCCTGGAGAATCAGGGCAGGATCCTTTAATGGGACAGTTTCACGTCGGATCTGGCAACAGCTCCACGGTCTTGCTCTTATTTTTCTCGAATTACTTTTGTTTTGGTATTCGAAAGTGAGTTTTCTAAGAATATTTTATTTGTTATTTTTAAAAAAATTCCAACTTCTTGCTGTTTTGGTGGTTGTTTTAATAATTTATTAAAGAAACTTGCATTGAAAAAAAAAGTTTATTTTTATCTATTTCCGCATTCTGATCGTGAATTGAAACCGAAACAACCAATGAAATCGCAGTACGCAGAGCGTGACATCATAAAAAAATTCGCATTCTCCTTGAATCTCGATTAAACTATTATTACATTAATTTTAAAATAAAATAACATTCTACCATGTTGAGTGTTTATACGTGTTTCAAGAATCACTAAAAAATGTGAACTTAAAAAAAAAATCTGAAGCTTTTTGGAAAAGATAAATATTCTATTTTTACTTTTATTTCTTGGCAATTAAAATTTGAATTTTAAACGAGACTAAACCAGACTGAACGAGGTATCACATTTAAAACTTCAAATAAATGTTACAAAAACAAATTCCATTTATATTTTGTTCTAATATCAAGGACGTTAAATGCTTGTAAAACATGGTAAGAAACATTAATGAAATATAACGTAAATTTTAAAAAAATGAGTTTAACATTTGTATATTATATTTTATTTTTCAGGATTTACGAAAGATTCATTTGCATGGCGAATTGTACCGAATATTAATTCCTCTCATTCAAAAATGTATTAAGGAATGCCCTCAAGATTTAACAACTTTTTGCTCTGAATACTTCCAGTCTCTACTAAATGCAAGAAATAACACTGATTCCCCAGGTACAATTCGTACTTATTTTAGAAATTAACTAATATCCTAATAAAAACCTTTTAGAACCTCTTTAAACCTACTAGACATCTATCAAATAAAATAGATTTGGACATTGAAAAATGTGAAGCTTAGATTTGCTCATTGCACTATTTTATATTATTGTATGATTTTCATAATTATTGTAAATGGATAACATTTTAAATTTTATGAACGTATTAATTAAAAACAATGTTAGATCTAATGCATATTTGCTCAAATTGTAATGATGTTTGTTCCTTTTATACAGCATTTTGGTACAATTATAATATAATGGCCGGTCTGTTTGTTGGTGACATTTTGCGAGCTTGAACATTTTATGCAGGGTTGCTATACTTATCAAGTTGTATGAAATATGGAGTGGAATGCTTATCATATGGGCAATTCTGATGCTTGGCAACGTAACGGAAATCGCCAAAACTAGACTGGCCATTTTGTCACAGTTTTTCCCATCTTTAACCTTATCGATAAACTTTCCCAGATATCGGTCAAATTCTAGCATCCATTCTGGCGACATTTGGCGCATTTTGAAAAATGGCTCGTCAATGCCTAAATGACGTAATTTTCTTCTTATTAAATAAGTATCGACTTAAAAAATGTATAAAACCCTAATATTATCGCAATATTTAGTGACAACTACAAATCGAAAACTTTATACACACATGCATGTATAATCCTATACCATTAAATATTTAAATGGTATTGTCGAAATTTCTCAAAAAAGTTCCCTAAGGATTATCATAAACTAAATTTTAACTGATATAGTAATAGACCGATGTAATGTAATGTGTCCTTTTATTACCTAGAAAATAGGGAAAGTACTTCATCGGATGAACGCATAATGTCCAGCTGCGAAGACTCAAATAAACCTGCTGTACAAGGATCAAGCAGTCTCCCCATCCTTAATAAGGAAGAACCCGGTGCACAACTGCGAGAGACCACGTCTTGGAATGAGAGCTCAAGATCCCGTCAAACTCCAGCTCAATCGAAGAAAGTACACTTCAGTACAATTAAACAGGAAATACAGACTGGTGATTATTTGAATGAAGCGGTGGAATCTACAGGTATTATTTTAATTCTATATATCATTCTTGGGATAGCTCTTTTATACATGTTTTAGCGCCGTGCAATACATAAGACTTGTTGCTAAGTAGCAAAAAGGTAGGGGAGACCGGGGCTAGTTTTCCATGTTTTCTTCTTTTTGATTGCATATATTTTACTTTTATTTATTTTGAAGTAAACAAGATGTCATTGCCTTCCTCACATGCTTGTCTACAAATTAGCACTACTACTTTTCTAAAAAGTATATATACTTTTTGGCAGTAAGTGGTTAAATGCAAAATGCAAGCATGTTGAGCTGGAAAACAGGCCCCGCATGCGGGGTAAATTTTCCCTGACTGCCAAAAAGTGATGGGGCAAATTTTCCAAATATTTTTAAAAAGATTTAACACATTTGAAAAACATTGTGATTTTTTTCATAGATTTATTCTAAACTAAAATAGCTTAAAAGAGTATACCCAGAATATAGGTATTTTTTATTAAAAAAAAGCCAGTTTATTATACGAAAGTATTTTAATTACATAAAAGACCATTATCACCTGGATCCCTTTAAACTTATATAAAACTTCCCTTTTTGTGTAACTATACTTTGGTGCTCTTTTCTACAAAGTTGTCTAAGTATTGCAATAAAGATTACAAAAAATTGATTGACAAGTTTTTGTGATCGCTTCCCCCTCCCCCTTTTTTTGAACAAGCCAATTGACTCAAAACTTTTTGTGCAACATTACACATTACTACTTTACAGTGTAAGTATTCAAGATCTATGGGGAATATTTAAATTTCTGGAGGCTTTCCGGCTACTACATACATTCTTGATAGTTTTTAGAGTGACATATATTGTTTCAGAATAGTACGACTGCATTCAGCTTCCTTTGTTATTACTATGCAGACAATTTTGAACCAAGAGCAAAACATTTTTTTTTCATTGCGTGTTCATACGATAAAAATAATTTGGTTTTGGGAATATTAAAGCTTAATTTACAAAGGTTGGAGCACGCTTTTCTACAAGGCATTGTTGGAAATCTTGCCCCGTGATATTTTAGAAAACATGCCCCGTCGTCATATTTTGGCTTTAATAGTATCTTGACGAGTGGAATTTTAAATTATTTTGAAAACGAATGTATAGTTATTTAGAGAGAAGAGCCACCTTTTAGTATATGCAGTTATAAAACTGTAAGTTTAATAAAAGTACGTTTGATTTAGGTTTGAATGTAAGTCTAAAAATTCACTCAACGTTGAAAAATTCACAAAAACAGCTCTAAAGACAATATTACAACACCAACTAAGCAAAAATTCTTGTGGGTGACATAAAACGGGTTGCTTCATTAACTTACCAACCATTTGGCACCTCCAGACGGCTCATTTCTTGTATAAGGCCTGGTGGAAAACTTACCCCATGCAAAAACTAGCCCCGGTCTCCCCTACATATAACAATTTCATCACAGCTGTTTACTTCAAATCAGAAATTTTTTAGCAACTTTATAGGAACTGTTATAATGTGTGCCGTTAAAAATCACCAAATAAACATTGCAAATCTAGCTACTGCATCATACCGTATGTATGCTGGGTCTGTTCTTTTCTCAGGACATAATTAATATGGTTTTGACTTCAAAAAACTTAATTATATAAATTAATAAGACTTTATAATTTTTAGCAGTCAAAATTCTATATTCGTTTGTAGAATATGAAAGTGAGAGTTGACTTCTGATAATGCAGATGATTTTTACCCTGGTTATACTAACACGCTCGAGTTAGTTTGTAAACTCAAGAAAGTTTGCACTACTTCTCATTTTTTCTTAATATAGTTGTAATAACAGGTTATAACATGCAATCAAATCATTTTGAATTTTACAACACTAAACGCTACAAGAATAATAAAAATTCATCTTAAATACTTAAAAATTTGGTTCCGATTTAGGGCCTAAAAGATAAATGATAATGATGTTTTCATGTAGTTTCAGCACACTAAAAGTTGCAAAGATAAGGAAAATTGAATAAATTTTCATTGTCTGTTATGCTATTAAAATAGTTAATAAATGTATCAATTCAATTAAAAATATTAAAAGATCAGTTTAAGTAACACTAAACCTTTTTTTCAGATAAGTATAACAACTATTTCGGTGAGATTGACCAACCAAAGGATGGCGAAGTTCTCCCTTCAATCGCGGAGAAAAATGGAAGTCAGTGTGAAAATAACGATACATCTACAAAAAAGTTTGATGCCCAGTTGTGTCCAAGTTCTAAGAGCGTTTCTCAACCAATTAGTGAGTTCGAGGAAGAATTTGAATATCTTGTGAACTCGGCATTATGTTCCATGTCCAAGTCGACTGCGGGCATTCGGAAGAAATGGAAAAGTGAAGCCGACGCGTATTGGCAATTGGAAAGTAAATTTAAACGTCCCGATGAACAAGTTGAATCGGAAGATGAAGCCTATCCACATACTGTCAAACGACAAGAACCTTTTGGGGGTGTTGTCACTACAAGCGCAAGTGAAGAGTCACAAAATGTTGAGTTTGGTTTTTCACCGATCTTAAGAAATGCTACGGAGAGGGAGAAGAGATTAGAAAAATCTGTTTTGCGTGTATTGAAAGAGTTGAAAGAAATGATACACACATTGTGTGCTTTTAGATTGGAATTTGACGACCAGCTTCACGAAATTATCCAAGCTAGAGATGGTGGAGATCGAACAGAAATTGTTGTTAGGCCTCCGACACCTCCGAGGAAAAAGCATCCTGAATCTAGACCTGAAAACAGTGAAAGCGGAAGTCTATCGAGTAAAGATGAACATGATAGTAGATTGGATAAACACGATTTGGCTGAAGATATTCATGGAAAATCAGAAAAAATGACAACAAGTACAGAATGTATTGAAGTTAAAAGTGTCAGAAATATACAAAGTGAAGAACATTTAGAACAAAAAGAAAGTAGAGATAGCGAGCTTACGCAAGACAATTCAAAACTTTCGGAGGAACTTTTTGTAAAGAAGTCTGACGAAGCAATACATCCTGTTGAACCTGAAGTGCCGAATGACAATTGTGCACTTGATGTTCAATCCAAGACAGAGAATTCTGAATGGAAAGAAACCAAAACTGAAAATCGACATAGTGATCTTCAAACTGAGTCTCAAATGACAGATGACTTTAAGTCTGAAATGATGTACTCCAAACTAGAAGAAACGCACAGAGAAAACAGTAAAAATAGGCATCCTGATAAACGCCTAAAATGTCAAGAGTTCCAAAATTCTCCTCAACTGCCTCCACGGCATACAAAATATTCGAATACTAGCAATACTTTTAGTGTGCCAACCGAAACCAAAAGTCAGCGTCAAGGTTGGAAGAACCGATCTCCTAATCACAGGGGTTTCAGAAGAGGCCATTCCAATTGGTGGACTTGGCAGAGACCGTCGTCTTCAAATTTTTTGGGAGGTGGGGACGTTCTTCAAGCAACAACAAACACGCAGCATTCTGTGGCAACTGATACTTTTTCTTTAGGCATTACAGTACGTCCCAGGAATTCAAATGATGGACGTAGGATGGAAGCACACATTTCTCCGTTTAACGGGCGTTTGGTCAGTGATAATTCTAATCGCGAACGTAAGAGGGCTTTTGAAAAGGAACTAGTAAGAAATGAGACAATTAAAAAAACTTCAGCTTCAAAACGTACAGGTGGTTCTAAGAGCCCGCAAAAATATCGTAAAGGTGTTGATAGATCTCTTAAACCAAATGACATGCCTTCAAAACCTATTGAGAAATCCGAGGTTACACCTGCCTCACCCATAAAAAACTCCGTGAAACATGAGACTAAACCTATTCCTTTGCAACAAAACTCGGAAAAATTTGAGCCTAAATTTGATCCACAGTTACATAACTCCAAAAAACAGGAACCTAATCCTGTTCCACCATTACAATACTCCAAGAAAGAGGAGCCTAAATCTGATCTACAAATGCAAACTTCAAGGAAACACGAGATTAAACCTGATTCAGGATTACAAAATTTCCTGAAAGATAAACATAAATCTGATTCATCGGTACAGAGCTCCGGGAAACTTGAGCTTAAATCTGATCCACTTTTACAAACCCCCAAGAAACAGCAGCATAAATCAGATTTCCCGTTACAAATCTCCGGAAAACATGGGCCTAAATCTGATTCACCATTACCAAACTCCAAGAAAGATGGTCCTAAAAATGATGCACAGTTACAAAATTCCGATAAACATGATACTAGTATTGGTCCACCCTTACCAAACTCCAAGAAAGAGGAGCCTAAATATCAATCACCATTAACAAACTCCGGAAAACATGAGCGTGAATCGAATCCACCATTACCAAATACTGGAAAGTATGAACCTAAGAATGGTTCATCATTAAGAAAATCTGGGAAACATGAACCTAAATGCACCGAAAACGTAGAACAAGGTAATGATGGGTCTGAAATACGACGTGCCATAAGTAATTCTTCACTAAATCCAAGTGCAAAGAGTTTTCAACCAAGCAATTTTAAAGCAAAAGAAAAACTCGAGTTACCTGTAAAGTACCAAAAAAGCCCAACAGCACCAATACGAGAAAGACGCATTTCCGAAGACACAGAAGATCAGAGCCAACGTAAAAACTCTGATCTATCTAGAAATTCCGGTTTTACTATTGATTGGGCTACTGAAAACCCTGAAAGCAGTGCCCATTTAGAAGATAGAAGAAAACTTGCCCCTCATAGAGAAAATTGTTGTTCAGGATCAAAAAAGAATGGGGCTTCTCATGGTTTTACCTCAACACCTAAACCGCAAAGAGAAACTTCTATCCCTTACGTTCGATTAAATAATACAAACCACCAACCGAAAAAAGAAAATGGTTTTAAAAGAAGAACGAATACTTTCCGAAACGATCAGAAAACTGCTAATGGCAAGAATTCCACAACTGCAGCATATGAGGAGACATATTTGATAAAAAACGGTGCTGCTCATTGTATGGAAGAAAATCAACGTCAATGCTCTCCTCGTCAGGAACAACAACATGGATTGAGTTTGGCTAGTGGAGACCTAGTCGTATCTGGCGATGGTGATAGATCTCAACTCCTTAGACAGGAAAACGTCAACCAACATTCGAATGTCCCAATGAATGCACCAGGATTGGAAAATTCCCAAGGACCAAGGAATCCTATAGTAGGTCCTCAAGTTGGGCCTCAGAAAGAGGAACCTGGCCTGAGTTCTGCTGGTGGAGATTTTGTCGTAGCCGCTGATGGCGGAAGAAACCAACTTCCTCCAGTTCAGCAAGAAAGAGTTATGAATGTATTAAGAGAAGAAATGCGACCAGCTGCAACAAATCTCCCAAATCAAGATTTTTGTGTTTCGATTCCTGAAGCGGGAAATCGAAATGCCAGAGGAATGGAAGAAATCGAGTTTGATTTCACGTGTGGATCTGAGAGTGAAGAGTCGGAACTCGATTCATCGGAAATGTCAGAAGAGTATCAGTATGATTAGAAAGACCCAGTGTAAGTGTGAAGAATAGAGGACATTACTCTTTTTAAAGTCTACTTTTTAAGTGAAAATTATAAACTGAGAGCTTTTTATATAGCAGCATTTGGCAGAGATTGTACTCAAAATTCTTTTTTTAGACATAAGTTATTATAACTATAAGTTCTGGATATGTTTGAGAAATTAGATTAGACAATGGTTGAATAAGACAAGAAAAGTTAATACTGATATAGTTAGAAGGATGAACCTTGTGCGTTTTAAAGAATTTTTCTCTTATTGAACTCTTATTGTATTCAAAATTCTTATTTAGGTTTCTATTTGTGTACATTAACGTAGCTTTGCGGATATAGTTTTTCGGACTTGCATAATGTTTGTTAAAAGTTAAAAAATTAGAAATTGAAGAAATTGATGAGAAAAGGTCTCACAGAAGAGTATCAAAAAGTTATTTCGGCTAGTTTGTTATATAAAAATTCTTCATTTGAATTCTCTTCTTTTATTGATTTAGATTTTCTTTGGTGACTTGTAAACCTTTATAAAATAGTTATGCGTGTATTCTAGAACATAAAAATGGTGTAAATATTATTTGTAAAAGTTAATGCACTCATTACTTTGGATATTTGAAAACTAAAGACTAGCTAAATAAAATGTAAAAGAAGTATTTTGCATAGTTTTTCTTGTTAAGTTCTAAATAACTAAAAAGAAAACAGCAATGAGCTTGTTTCAACACGTTGCCACAAAAAACAAAACTACCAATGTCATCGCAGTTCGGATCGCGTGACCTTTTTTAAACCAATGAGATGTATCGACACTTTTTTTGTCAAAAGATAACAAAAAAAAACCCCAATAACCAATGAAATCGCAGTTTAGTGAGCGTGACGTCAGAAGAAACATTCCTATTGCCTCGTTTCAGATGACCGTATTTTTCCCACTTATCATTTTTACGTTTCTTTCGGTAGGTGATATGATTGATACTATGTTTCCACCTGACATTGATTCACTAATCGGGGGCTGTAGAAAGAATTTGATTTCATTTAGCATTCCTGTTGCCACTCAAGACCTGAAACATGCCGGTTCTTTTGTATACATAAAACGAATTTTTTGTGTCGAACAAGAAACAAGACAAACAACAAGAAATTTGCCCAAAGATAGATTAATGTTTCGCGGTCCCTATAGAATAGCTTTTAGAATTTTCATGATCAGATATTATTTTCTTAAAAATTAAGAACGTAGTTTTCAAAGTTTTTAACTTAAAAACCCTTTCTGGCAACAATTATTAAAATTTTATTCGTAATCTTTATTTTCTTTTCTATTGAATTATAAGCTCTTACTGATTTATTCCATGACGTAGATCATTTCTGCTTTCATTCCTGGATTTGATTAGTGGTTAAACAAAGCTGTTCCGTAAGATCCAGCCACTACATTGATTAACTAAACCCGACCTTACTTTTATTCCTGTAGAACTGTTGCCATTCAAGAAGTAAATATGCCGATTACTATGATTACATGAGATAAGCTTTAAATTCTATTTAAAATTACTACATTCATGGCAATAAAGGATTATCAATTATCTGTTTTTTTTAGATTACTAGGGGGCTCCGCCCCCTGCTCGCTATCGCTCGCCAACCCCCGGAATTGCTGCGCAATTCCATTGGCCGCTGCCAGCAGGGGGCTTCGCCCCCTGCTCGTTATCGCTTGCCAACTCCCGGTTTCCCATAAGCCGCTTCGCGGCCGGCTCGCTGGTGAACGTAACTTTTCCAACCCAACTTTGCACAGGCCCATGCATATTTTGCCATCCAGGTCTGTATCTATGACAAAATTATGTCGAGCCTTGGTAATATAGTTATATTCAGCCGCAAGCTCGCACCCTTGGATATTGCTGCGCAATCTCATTGGGTCGCAAGCTTGCATTCTTGGATTCTTCCTCTACGCCCCCTGCTCGCTGTCGCTCGCAAACCCACGGGAATTGCTGGCAAATACATTGGACCGCTTCGCGGCCGCTAAGTTATATTTCTTAAAAAAATATATTGTATTACTTTGTTCAGTAATAACTCGCCAACCCCCGTTAATTTCGCAGAATTAACCTAGCCTGTTTTTACTCTTAGGTTCTTTTTAAAAACCCAATGGCTCACTCAAAATTTTTAAGTTGTATGACTTTTTTAAGTATGACTTTTTTAGCTACGCCCCCTTCTCGCTATCGCTCCCCAAATTTAGTTTTTTCAGGTTCATGTTGTTGGCTGTTCCGAAAGAGAGAAACGAAACCTGTTCGCAACCAGATAAGTATATATAATTGGCCGTGTGCAAATAGGTTTCGTACTTTTTCTTTGAAATTGCTTACATTCCGGACCGGTCGGATGGCGTGACGTCCAAAGAGCTTCTGTGACCTTAGAGTTGAGTAGACCATGGACAGATACATAAAGACAAAAACACTATCATTTACGTGAACAAAAAATGGTGAAACGTAACACGTAGGGAGATCCTTGCAAAAACGCATCTCACAACGAAAAATAATAAAACTAAAAAGTAGGTTTGTTACAGAATCTGTCACTTAAACCGCTTCCACACAATATTTGTGCTCAACAAAAAAAAACCCGCACTATTTATACACCTCAGAAAGAAATTCGCCAAACAGGGCCTTCAGCTTATAATTTATTTCTAATTCAAACTTTTAAACGCCAAAATTAACTATTTTCATTAATCTTCTTTCGCAAATTAATGATACCCATTATCACTCTCACTCATTATTACTCTCATCTCACTCTATTGTGATATTACAACAATCCAAACTGAATCATATCACATAAATATTTTAATGAAATTTGGGATGTAACCTAGCCTGATTTTTTTGCTTCAAAATGATATATCCCACTTGTTTGTGCGACTTGCGGTTCGTTCTGTGAAAGTGGGTGACAGACAGACGGATTGAACGATTATAATACCTTCAACTTTTTACGTTATAAACGTAGTGTGGAAGCTAAAAAAACATTTCGCTTAAAAACATCTTCAAAAACTTTCTAAAAAACAAAAAGGAATATGTCAATAAAAAAATAAAATAAAACTCTTTTGCCGTGGTGATGCAAATGAATAATAAAAACGAGACATTAAATAAAAAAAAGAAAGCCATCTGCCAAGCCAGCTGAAGAAAAAAGTTTAAAGAACAACGCGATATTTTTCATCAGTTCTGAAAATAAAAATAAAAAACTTTTATAAAAAAGGGAAATTTTGTGATTCACTTTAGCAGAATTAAATAAAATAATTTATTTATTTATTTGTTTGTTTCAGATGCACATAACAGAAAAATCCAATTATAATGCACATCATAAAAGACAATGAAAACAACAAAAACACACAAAAAAGAAAAAGATTACAAAGAGAATAACCTCCGACAATTAGATTTAAAAACATTAAAAGGCATACAAAAAAAATCAAGTTCCTCAGACACACTATTATAAGTTTTATAAAATTTATATAGACAAAAATTTAAAATGCAGTTATTCCGATTAGAATTCAAATAAAACAAACAACGATTACGTGTAACTCTGGAAGGCACATTAAATTTTATAGTACTAGTAATGTAAGTAGAATCAATCATATTATTAATAACTTTATAAAAAAACAAAAGACAATAAACTTGACGTCTAGACTTAAGGGTAAAAATGTTAAACATATTACGGAGTACACTAGAAGGCACTTCCCGAGAAGCAGCGTTGAAACTCTTAAAATACAAAAAACGTAAAAAATTATTCTGTACACGTTCAATGACACTATTGCTATTCTCGTAGTAAGGATCCCATATTGGGGTACAATATTCAAGATTAGGGCGAACCAGGCCAAAATACAAAACCTCCAAAGCCTTTCGACTGGTGAAATTAGTAGTTTTGCGTTTTAAGAAACCTAGAATTTTGTAAGCTTTAGTTGTAATAATTTGAATGTGCTCGGAAAAATCAAGTTTACTATTAAACGTCACACCAAGATCCCTAACAGAAAAATTACGCAACAGGGAAGTATTGTTAATATTATAAGAAACAAGGAGAGGCTTAGATTTACGCGTATAACTTAAAACACTACATTTAGATATATTCAACTCCAACTTATTTCTAATGCACCAATTAAACACATTGTCAATATCGTTTTGTAAGAGATTAGTATCAGAATTACAGAGTATCTTTCTAAATATTTTTAAATCATCAGCAAAAAGAAGAAAGTCACTATGCTCAATAGAGTTACACAGGTCATTTATAAACAATATAAAAAATAAAGGACCCAGATTAAAGCCCTGGAGAACACCAGAGCCATTACCAAAACCAACAGATACAGAATTTCTAATATAAACATACATAGAACGATTCGTAAGATAGGAGAATATCCATTGAACCAGATCGGCCGTAAAACCCATATAGGACATATATAATTAATTGTTTATTTAAATAGTTTTGTCATAATTTTTTTTACTATCTTTTTTTACATAATTTATTTAATCTATAAACCTTCTATCTTGCTATAATATATTCAAAGGCAAAATCATTTTTATAATTAAAAAAAAATCTTGTTTTATAAAAAAATTAAATTTTGTGATTTCACTTTAGCAGAATTAAATAAAATAATTAATAAAATAATTTTGCTATAAAAAAATTTTGTTTACTGAAAATGTTTATCAGACTAATTCAGATAAATGTCGGATATCAGATAAATGTCGTGTATAAGCTAAAACCATATTCATTAAAAAATAACATATTATTCATATATTCGATAAAACTTTACATTCGATAAAATTTTAATGTTTCGCTTTTCAGAAAAGAGCTCAACTTTTATTTGTTTGTATAAATATACAAAGGGAGTTAAAATGTAATATAACTGAGGAAAAGAATAGAACTACTAGATCTAGTATAAATTAAGTTATATTACTAGAAGCATTAAAATTTGAAAAACTTTGCTTTCCATTCCATAAAACTTTATTTTTTGACATTTCAAAATAGATCTTTGATATTTGTTGTTTGTTTAGATTTATCAAAATAAACGAATAATAAATACGATAATAGAAATATTAGTTTTAGTATCGATAAACTAACCCTTAGTTAATTTATAACTTTTTTAGTCATTAAAATGTAATTTTTTAACATCTAAAATTAATTCTTTGCATTTTTTAAAAATTTATATAAAAAAAGAAAATAATAAAAACGAAGGAGGCGACTAGAAATATTATTTAGCTATAGATGCCTGAGCTACATTACTTTTAAAGTTTATTCCATAAAAAGTCGTTTTTCAACTTTTCCAAAAATGATCTTTACTTGGTAAGATTTTAATACCAACTCTCAAAAAAAAAAAAAAAAACTCGTTTTGGGCAACATGGAAAACCAACGACCAAACCAAACTTCCCGTTTAGCGCAAATGGATATACAAATTAAATAAAAAGAAATCAATCGACAGAACTTGCGCGCTTTGGTCTGACCTTTGGCATTTTCAGAGCGCATCCTTTAAATCTCTGTGAAGAGTTACAACCGGAGCGGAGAGGGGGGGGGGGGGGATTTACGACGCGCGTTTTTCTCCGCTCGAGTTTATTTACCAGATATATCGAATTTTGCAGATGTTTTTAGTGGAGTTTATTTGAAGGGTTAAGGCTAAAAATGATCAGAGTCCAGTTAGTGGCGTCATTTTCTCCATTTATTTATGTAATCGTTTCCGGCTGCCTATTTCTAGCCTCATTTAGGAGCTTTAACGCAGCCAATTATGCCTCGTAATTTAGAACCCTGGTCAAGTGACGAGGTCGACACCTGAGCTGGCATCCAACTAGACTTCGAGCGGTATTGTACGCTAACGCTGCGGGACTTTGGACTACATAGATTTAACGAGCATGTCTGTCCCAGTGCACTCGGGGAACCCCGTATAATTAAGTCGATTTTTTTTGCCAACAAATGTGTCCATTGATAGAATGTGGCCGGGTTTCGAACGCCGGACCCTCTGTATGAGAGGCCGATATTCTGACGACTTAGCTACGGAGCTCCCATTTTTATAGTTGGTTGGTTGGTTGGTAGACATATATATTCAGGTTTGTGTGCTATTTTTATAGTTAACCCTTTAGCAATTTGGTAATTTAGTCGTTTCCGGCTGTCTATTTCTGGCCTCATTTAGGACCTCTAACACAAGCAATCACGCCTCGTAATGTTGAACCTTACCCTCTAGTCACATTTGTTTTTCTCAATCAACTAAAATAAAGTATTCAATTGTTGGATTTAGTAAAAGAAAAAACTAGGAGTGTGTAACACTAAACGACTTCCAATTGCCACTCAATAAATCAATACATATTTAGAGAATTATATTCCGACAAGGTAATTTCGATAGCTTAAAACCAAAAAAAAGTTCTATGGCATCTACCATGCGTGATTTTCTCGGAAACCTTATTATGAAGTCCGACAAGAATTAAGAACTCTTGTACCAAATTTGAAATAGAGAGCTATTTTAGTTCGAGCTGTATTGTGGTTTCATATAGAGAGACAGACAGACCAACGTTCAAAAACCACTTTTTTAGAATCAGC
Organism: Oedothorax gibbosus; assembly: GCA_019343175.1. NCBI lineage: Eukaryota > Metazoa > Arthropoda > Arachnida > Araneae > Linyphiidae > Oedothorax > Oedothorax gibbosus. The sequence continues at coordinate 35,887 of JAFNEN010000468.1, forward strand.
ACCCTATATTAATTAACATTTAAAATAAATTTTTAGTAATTTAAATCGATGTTGCCACATAAACAAGAGTATGAGAATATTTATTTGAAATTAATATTAAAAGGAAAATTTATTTGTGTCTTATGAACCAATTTCGAATTTCGTCATAAAATGTAGAACAATGTGATTTTTTGATAGTTCATTATTTGTTTACTTAGAAAGCGGCTAGACGTTCCATTTTCTTACCCAAAACGCTGGAACGCTTTAATTTACATTTCCTCATCTATTAATGCAATTTGGTTTTGTTTCATGTTTTGCTATTACTAAATATTTTAAAATATGGGTTTTTAATTTTTTTTATGTTGATACTTAAGAATAAGAATCGAGTCATTAAGGCGTTGCGTTGGCGACATTTTCAAATCCCGCTAAATGTCGCAGGAACGGATGCTACAATTTGACTCAAATAATTTTACATAATTATTCTTCGAACTGCAAAGAAATTTGGCAAACGATAAAGATAATTAATTTAATTTGTGAAGGAGAGTAAATGAATAGCCAATTTTGTCTTTTAAAACTTTAAATTACAACTGAATGCTCCGTTTGGCGATTTTCATTTCCTAAAGTGTATAAATCTTGAGTTGAAGCGTTTCTAAGTGACTATTACTGTAACAAACCCACTTGTTTTTCTAGAAGAATTTTAGTAAGTAATTAAATAATAGCAAAGTTGGCTAATTTAGATTTTTGTAACTTTTTTCCTTATATGATTGTGATCTCAGGACAAAATTTCAACCTTTTTCACCCCTTTAGATCTTAGAAAAAAATGGCAGAATATATTTATCAAATGGGGCCATTCTTGCTCGGCGAAGGCATATTAAATGCTCACACACGAACATAAACACAAGTAGCCTCTTGGGTCCCGATGTAGGTACATAATGCATATTCGAAAAATGGTGATCCCAGAATAACAGCGGAGGAATTTCAAAACCTATTATAAAAAACATCTCTTAAATTTATAATATTCTAAAACAGGCTTGAATATTTTGTATATTTTTAATGTCTTATGTGTAAGAAATGTCACGCTTTACCCTCAATCCGAACGAAAAACACGCATATCTAGAATTGGATTTCTTACTTCTAACAAAATATGAAGAATAAACAATTTCAGAGACACACACATAAAAACAAGGAATTCGAACTATTAAACGAGGGCAGTATGAAATGAATGAACGCCTAAAGCGCAAACCTAAGGCATTTTCTCCATAAGAGTAATATCAAGGAAAAACAACTTTTACAGAGATGAAAACACGGCATTCGGAATATTGTATTCTTAAAACAAAGAGTGTGAAGTGAAATGAAATGATAAATGCTAAACGCATAAATCTAAGCAATTGGTTATTAGCTTCCACACTAGTTTATAACGCAAAAAGGGGAAGGAATTATAATCGTTCAGTTCGTCTGTCCGTCTGTCACTCACTTTCATAGACCAAACTGCAAATGCTACGGACAAGTGTGATAAGTCAAAAAATTCAGCGCATCGAAATTAGAATACATTGAAAATATCAGAAAAGAATTCGAATTCGAAGTACTTCAATTGTTTAAAAAACTCCAAAATTTAATGCTCATTTAAAAAGCATAGGAAGACATTTTTATTAGAATTAAATCACCATTGCCATTCGCAACAATCACTCGAGAAACTTTAATTCTTTTAGACAATAAATTAAAATAAATTTATTTTTGCGACATCGATCCGTTTGAAATGACGTCAAATATATTTCACTACGAGATTCTTTGTATGTTTATATGAAATATTTTCATGCTATTTAAAAGCGAGGAATATTACTTATTTATTCTTTGAAATATTAATTAATTTTAGCAAACGATAAGTAATAATGATTGAATTTTCAAAATAAAATAAATGAAACTAGCCAAATTTAGCATGTAAATGTTTAATATAGAATTAATGCTGTGTCTGTCGCCTTTTTACCTATTAAAAACAACTGTTGTGTGGAAGCTGGTTTTTTATTTGACATTTCTAGCATGACCACTTCAGCATGTTTAATATATATCAGTGTATACATTAAAAAATAAAACTATTTAGGGTGGGAGAAAGGACATTTTTGCAATCAGAAATAGCATTGACTAAGTATTGAACATTTAAATTAGTAAATATTTATTTCTTACAACCTTTTATGATTTATGCTTAATTAGATCAGTTAGAATTATTTTTTCAGGGGCTATAGTTTCATGGAAGAAACTTCTGCTCATATTCTTTGCGAGTGTGAAAACTTCTCTGCTTATAGATTTGAACACCTCGGTCGTCATTTACTTGAACCCTGGGAGCTTCAAGACATTCCAATTCGATCCTTGCTGAATTTTGCTTCAGCTACAGGCCTCTTTTCATAAAGAGGCAGGGATTTTTCTTATTTCCAGGGGACAGTACAATAGACCTCTGGTCGCAGTGTTAGGCTTACTGAGCCCCCCTACAAATGTCATAAGTCATGCTGTGTTTGGCGCCTTTTTACCTGTTAAACATAACTGTTGTGTGGAAGCGGGTTAAGAGACAGATTCTGTTACAAACCTACTTCTTTTACTATCAGAATAATGTAAAGGAAAAAAAACTTTTTAAAAGATAAAAAAAACAAGGCATTTGAAATATTCTCTTTAAGTGCCATACGGAATGAAATGATGAATGCTTAAAGCATAAAGCTAAGCGATTGGCTTTCAACTATAAGACTAGTATAAAGGAAAAACAACTTTTACAGAGATACAAAAACGTGGCATTTAAAAAATTCTTATTAAGTGAGAGGATGAATGTTTAAAGCATAAACCAAAACGATTGGCTTTTCACTATAAGATTAATAAAAAAGAAAAACAACTTTACAGAGATACAAAAACGTGGCATTTGAAATATTCTTATTAAGTTCGGGGATGAATGCTTAAAGCATAAATCTAAGCTATTGCCTATTTTACTATAATACTAATATAAATGAAAAACAACTTTTACACATATTTAAAAACAAGGCATTCGAAATATTTTTATTAAGTTCGGGTATGAATGCTTAAAGCATAAACCTAAGCGGTCGGCTATTTTGGTATAAGAATAGTATAAATGAATTGAGAACGAAATAAATAAAGTATATTGCGTAGAAAACTATGGAGTTGGTTAAGTTTGTAAAAAAGTTAACTATAATACTCTATTTTAGTGTTAAAAATATATATTTGCAGAAGGTCCCAGGTTCGGAATACAGGCATCGTCAAAATAACTTCCATCTTATAAACGGCCCGTGCAGACAAAAAATATGCGAAGAATAATACCTCGCGTAGAGGGAGTGCACGTTAAATATGCAACAGAGTCCCAACGCTGAATACAATTTCGCCGTAAATGGTTGAGTTGGGTGCCTACTGCCTACTCAGGTGTCGGCTCGTCACTTGCTGTGGTTCTAAATTACGAAGCCCGTTGCCAATAGCCTTTTTGTAGCTCTAGTGCGACGATAATTCACACTAATCTAACCGAAATATAGGGTTAACTTTGGGCTACCGAAGAGCCCACAGTCTTATCCACCAGCCGCATTCAGGGCCAGCCAAACGTGCACGTGGAAAAATGCACGCTCGTACTCCCTATGTACGTTGCGGGTCTGACGTCACCTGGGTATTGATCCTTCTCTTCATCAATAACCAGTGATGACACCCAGTTTGTGCTGTGGCAAACATGATGATGGGGGTGCATTTTCACTTCGCCAGATACCCTCTCCACACCACTATAAGTCACTTTTTCACTTGTCGATTTTTATTAAAGTTATTTCCCCAAATGAATGTAATTAATGTAGGTAGGTTGGGACATTTATTTTCCGGTTTGTCTGCTTGATCAGAGACCCGCTTATGAACCTTCGCAAAGTAAGACAGACACATACAGAATTTTTTTTTGTTGTCACAGAGAGAAAAAGTACACCCTGGGCGAAGGCGGGAATCGAACCCACCCTGTACAGTGCGCAGACTATTAGCGTAATAGTCTGCGATCAAATCCCCTCGGCAACCCAAAATGTAATTAATGTACAAATCTCTGCTAAAAAAACTAGAAAACGATCATCTTCAGGACCTGACCCTGACAGGTTGATGCCCTAGGCCCGGATACTTTTGGGGGTCCTTTTCGGACTGATATTTTAACAAAAATACATAGTTAAAAAACTTTTTAAAGTAAGGTCAATCATAAATTTAATTTATTAATATAAATTTATCATAGTGCTTTATTTCTTTAGAAAATCAAAAATAATACTTTTAATTACTTTGGTCGTAAAAAATGATACGAAATTAAAAGGTGTGAAGTTAAATTTATATGTTTAAGCCAAGCTCTAATTATATGTTTATTGTGAACGTTGTTTTTCAAATTTAATTCCCAAATTGTTTATTTCCCAAATTTAATTCTCACTAAAAAAACGATCATTCTGGTTTCTGCTGATATACGTAGATTTGTTTCACTGCATATCTTATTCTTTCTTTCCCATGCGTTTTATTTTCAGGATTTTTTCTGTCATACGAGAGACTAATTCTTAAATTTTTTTTGTAGCCAAAAAATTTGATTTATTCTTATAAAAAAGGAAGCGTAAACTGTATGCTTTATTTTTTTAATCGAACAGTGACAGAATCTCCATAACAGAGGAGATAGTAAAAGATGTTCCGACATCTTGTCAAAAAAAAACTAGAGGCAAGGGTCAGCCCAGCAAGCTAAGTCAGCCCAGATCGGATCGCGAACGTTAGGTGCTGGTTCGTTCCCGGTGGCAGGTTGGTTGGTTGGTAGACATATATTTTCAGGCTTGTGTGCTTGGTCACAGAGACCCGCTTATAAACCTTCGTCAAGAAGGACGAATACGACATACACACACATACAAGACAGATGCTGCCATCTATCGCCACCTCCACAATTTAGACATGTCCCTGAAGGTGAGGGAAATAGTCTCCAGGGACCTGTACCCGTGGTAAACTGCGCAATGACCGACCACAGGACTTTCGGACCCAACAGATTTAACGAGCATGTACTCCGCATATACTCGGTGGGTCTTCAGTGGTACCGGGACTCGATCACGGGACCTTCCGATCTCGAGACCGAGACGCTGACCACTAGTCTCCCCACAGCCCCTTCCCGGTGGCAGTCACTGCTTTCCTATAGACGGAAATATGCAGCCAAAATCCAACTAGAATACCTGACGGCGTTAGAGTACGATGTCGCTCGAAGTCCTGTTGAGTGCAGGCTCAGGTGTCAACCTCGTAACTTGACTGCTGTTCTAAATTACGAGGCGTAATTGGCTGTGTTAATTCTCCTAAAGGAGGCTAAAAATAGACAGCTCAAAAGCGTACAACCTAACCAACTATTTATCGTCACTTGACCAGGGTTCTAAATTACGAGGCGTTATTGGCTGTGTTAAAGCTCCTGAAGGAGGCTAGAAATAGGCAGCCGGAAACGATTAGCTTACCTTACCTTACCAACTATTTTCTAGTTGGCCTTTGTCTCTAAAAATTAGATGGATCCACTTATGTGTGTGTTGTCTGTTGTGTCTGTCTTACTTGACGAAGGTTTATAAGCGGGTCGCTGACCAAGCACACAAACCTGAATATATATGTCTACCAACCAACCAACTAACCAACCAACCAACCAACCAACCATTCAACCAACTATTTGGCCCGCCCGTGGCCGAGTGGGTAGGGCATCAGCCTAGAGATTCAACCTTCTCAGGAGTGCGAGGGTTCGAATCCCACCTACTGCCAGTCATCCTATAAATCGGATCCGTGTTGGAAATAGTAGAAAAATCCTCATCACGGATGGGCCCGAGTACACAGGGACAGACGTGCTCGTTAAATCTGTGGAGTCCAAAGTCCCGACGGCGTTAGCGTACGATGTCGCTCGAAGTTCCGTTGGGTGCCCGCTCAGGTGTCGACTTCGTCACTTGACCAGGGTTCTAAATTACGAGGCGTTATTGGCTGTGTTAAAGCTCCTGAAGGAGGCTAGAAATAGGCAGCCGGAAACGATTACCCTACCTTACCCTACCCTACCAACTATTTTACCGACAAGCCTACAAGGAACCTATAAGTTGTCATCAATAACCAGGAAATATACAATGTGGTATCCCGTGCACCTGGTTGTATTGTCATTTCTGTCGATATTTCCCATCTCGTTGTTTTATGTTACGATCCTACTGTTTACTAGTTTTACTATAGAGTACAATGACAAAGGCTCGTTTGTTCAGATCGTTTCTGGTGTTCGTATATGTTTTTTAAAACATGAATTAGAAAGTTACTTTTAAAAAGTAACTCTGTTACAGTTACTTTATTTAAAAAGTAACTCTGTTACAGTTACAGTTACTTAATTCAAAAACTAATTTTGTTACAGTTACAATTACTTTATCTAAAAGTAACTATGTTATACAGTTTATAGTTACTTTATTTAAAAAGTAACACTGTTACAGTTACAGTTAGTTTATTTAAAAAGTAACTCTGTTATACCCTTAAAGTTACTTTATATAAAAAGTAACTCTGTTACAGTTACTTTATTTAAAAAATAACTCTACTATACAGTTACAATTGTTGTTGTTGTTGTTGTCGTGTCCATGTTGTGTGCAAAAACTAGATGGATCCGAAGCTGTCGTAGACAGCTTTCGCTATTTCTTCTGCATCTTCGGAGAGAATTAAAATTTCTGGGTCTTCAAAGCCAATCCTGAAGAGCCTGGCTTGAATTGCTGGGCAGCCAAATATATGCTGCGGGGACAGTTGGACACCAGGACAGTTTGGGCAGTTTGTGGAGAAGCTTCTTTGTCCTTCCGTTGAGATTTTCATTCCTTTTAAATGTTTTGTTCGTAGTCTGGCTATTATTGAAGATATTGTACGGTTACAATTTAGAGCAGGGATGGAATATTTAAAATTATTTTTGATAAGTCTACGGCTGGCAACTGCATTGGCGTCAACGAACAGTTACAATTACTTTATTTAAAAAGTAACTTTGTTACAGTTACAGTTTCTTTACTTAAAAAGTAACTCAGTTACAGCTACTTTATTTAAAAAGTAATTCTGTTATACTGTTACAGTTACCTTATTTAAAAAGTAACTGTTACAGTTACTTAATATGAAAAGTAACTAGTTACATTTGCTTAATACGAGAAGTAACTAATTACACCTACTTTTTGAAATTTCAAATTACAAGAAAAATTGCAATTTAACCATTTTACCGTTTTTAAAAGAGAACCAAGGTTAATGAAACATAAGCACAAACAAAACACTGCAATTAAAATAAATTTAAAAAAAAAAATATTTCCAGAAGGAGTTGCATTTCAAAATTGGCATTCGATAGACTCCCTCTATTGGGCGAGAGCGTTTGAGGTAACGGAAAAGTAACAAAATGTTTCGTTACTTCGTTGCCGCTAAAAGTAACTAAAGTTACAGTAACTTTTTGAAAAATATAATGGCGTTACTTGGCGTTACCTAAAAAAGTAACTTTTACAAGTAAAGTGTTACTTCAATCACTGGTTTTTAAGACCACACAAAAATAATATAAGTAGAATGTGTATTAGTTTACGTTAAATTTAAATATTTAATATGCTTACAGCCTCCGAGTCAAACTATTGTAATCGTAAATATTTAAACATTGTGCTTTTTTGAATAGAAACAATAACACAAGTAATGTTTTATTATTTTCCGGTAGCATAGCTTTATTTTTTTCACAAGCTTATAACTCATACTGAACAGTTATCGAGAAAAAATATTTTTCTAATTAAAATATCATTTCCTTTTATTTTTTATAGTATTTAATTTTTTTCTAACTTGTACAAGAAAAAGAAATGCCGATTTTTTTTAAAGTCTACATATTTGTCATAAGGATTCAAATTTCACTCGCTGTTGTCTTAAGTTTAGTTTGAATTATCGTCACACTAGAGATACACGACTGTTGTCTTAAGACGTAGCGGATGTTGAACGGAATTTCAACGTTAAATAAAAGCATATTTCAGTAAAATGTAATTAAAAATTAAGAGCTAAAATTCTGATCACTTGATGGCCACTAATTGTGTCAAACTTACAAAGCCCATACCCAATAACTTATATGTAGCTCCATTGCGACGTAACCTAACAATTTTTTTTCCAACGGGCCTACTTTATTGAAGGTTAAGCTTTTGCAGACTCGGCATAGGCCCAAGAACTGAGAGCCATTTTTTTTTGTGGCACCATCTAGGCGACTCTCGCTACCAATTTTGTTGCTCAGATTACAATGAAACTGAGCGCTCGGTGAATGTTAAAGTATGCCGAGATTTTAATTTTTCCGAGAGAACCCAAGCCAAATGGGTGCTCAAGGATCTTTTACTTGTGACATAATCATTTGGCCAGCGTGTCCACGATTTTCCCATTCAGAAAATCTGACGACTCAGCCGGGGCTCAACACTTGGGCTTATGAGGCGCACACGCAATACCTCTAAGCCATTGAGCCGCTATAAAACAAAATAAATACTGATTAAAAATGTGAGTAACAACCGTATCGAAATAACACAGCCTGATGGAGGCAGTTCACTGTACATAGATATCAGTTCCCCAAGACATTATGAATAGTTTCTAGATAAAATGTTAATTAACCCATGGGCAGAAATTAGCATTCTCCTTGTGGAGTACGGGTAACGCTAACGAAGCGGCGAGGTGACATTTTTACTGCCACTTTATGGTTATTAATGTTAAGCCTTTCTTTTGACCAAAATAAAAGTGTAATTTCGATGGTTGCTAAGGCTCTAAATGGAAACATTGTCTCCCATTTGAGACTGTTGGAGTCTGGGGTTTTTAGGAACGTGTTAAAACTAACAATATTATTTAAATTTTATGCTACGCTTGTATACTTTAAGAATGTAATATAATGTAATGACATTTTTTGTACTTTTAATTACCTAATGTGAAATATGAGGTAATGCAAGTATAGAGATGGCGGTCGAAAATCCGAAATAAATAATTTGAGTTTTTTGCACCTTTTGGAGAGTGTTCTTTCTAAAAAAGTAGTCTTTGAGAATTGGTCCGCCTGTCTGTCTGAAGCCACTTCATCTTACAGCTCGAAATACACGAAATACGGACTTCTAATTTGATACATGGGTTTCTAGTACCTGTCGAACGTCATAATAAGGTCTTTGAGAAAATCGCGTATGTGCGAATGGTAGCTGCCATAGAACATTTTAGGTTTTAAAGTTATTAAAATTTCCTTATAGGCTTATAGGGTATATATAATTACCTTTAAATGTATTGATTTATTGAGTGGTAATTGTGAAAGTCATGTAGTGTTACACACCCGTAATATTTTTGATAAAAATTTGGTAGGTAATAACACTTCCTATTGAATTTAATGTATTTATTTTGAAGGATTTTAAACTATTTACTTTTAAATTGTAATGATGAAGGCTTTCACGGCCGGAACGATAAGTCAAAGAAATATCCGGGCTATTGTGCCGTGGTCCATTGAAGTTAACAGCTTCAGACGTTTCGCTTGGCATTGCAGCAAGCATCATCAGTGAGAGCGCTTACGAAGGTTCCAAGGGAAAGACTTCGGAGCAACTGATAAAGAAGTGTGGCGTTGCACAGGTTTATACTCAGTGATTCCAGAGGAAGTAGATGCTGATTGGTGGGGAGAAAGGTAGCTATTCGCTGATTGGCTGCCTTGGTTGGTGGGTGGAGCCAAATCACTGCTCTGATGTAAATTGTTCTTAAGAACTGAATGCCAGATCTTATTGAGTTTCAAGCCTTCTTCTTTCCTATTAAAATTATCTTTATGCTTAAAAATCTCAATGGCCTCCCTATGAAGTCTAGTCAAATAATGTGAGGTAGTAGCCAGGACCTTAGTGTCGTTAAAATTGATGTTATGTTCCCCCTCAGTGAAGGCATGCTCAGCAACAGCAGACTTATCAATGTGGCCTCTTTTGCAGTGTGCCTTGTGTTCGGATAATCTAGTGTTAACACTCCTTTTGGTGGTGCCAATGTACACAGAGCCACAAGAACAAGGAATTTTATAAACGCCAGCAGAGGATAGGGGGTCTCTGGCGTCTATGGCTGAACGAAGAAGTCCCGAATTTGGTGGGACGGTTTGAAAATAGTCTTGATTTGGTAACGACGTAGAAGTTTTTCTAAACGGTCAGTAACATCTTCTAAGTAGGGAAGGTAAGCTGTACCCAGCATTTCAGACGACTCTTCATTGGTGGTAGTTTTGGACTTTTTTGGGAGGAAAGCTCTCCTCACCTCATGTTCAGTGAAACCGTTGGCTTGGAAAACGTAAGACAGGTGGTTAATTTCTGCCTTGAGTGCAGCTGGCTCACAAATTCTCTCAGCTCTGACCTTGAGAGTTTTGAGGATACCCCTTTTTTGACGTGGATGGTGGTTGGAGTCCCTGTGCAAATACCTATCCGTGTGAGTTTCCTTTCGATAGACACTGTGGCCTAAAGATCCATCTACTTTGCGTGTAACTAAAACATCTAAAAAAGCAAGTTTCCCGTCACTCTCCTTTTCCATAGTAAACTGAATTCTTGGGTGAATACTATTGAGATGAACCAAAAATCTGTCAAGTTCATCCTGTCCATGGTTCCAGATCACAAAGGTATCGTCAACATATCTAAACCAACAGATTGGACGATGGTCTGCAGTGGAGAGGGCAAGTTTTTCAAAATGTTCCATAATCCATATGGAATGGTTCCATAATCCATATGGAACATTTTGAAAAACTTGCCCTCTCCACTGCAGACCACTCAAAAGAACTCAAAAGCAAACCCCCCCCCTTCCAGTTACACACATAGACTTTAAGGAAAAATAACATTTAAATTAGCTATATACAATGTTGCAATATGAAAAGATATTACGAGGGAGATGCATAAATATATAAAACATTTAAGAAAACAATTTTCAAAGTAAAAGCTTAAATATTCGAAATTATGATTGAAATTGTTTTTAAGGTACGAATTGAACATTTAAAGAAATTTTAAAGCAGTATTTAATTATTGTTAGAGAAAATCAGTTTTGAGAATTACAATCATATCTAATTTTGTATTGATGATACAAAAAATGTGTTAATTATTTTAATCTGAAAATTCTCATCAAATAAGTTTCAAAGAGTAAAACTCTATTGTTAGCGACTTATGTTGGTTCAAAACACAAAGAAACACTTTGTTTCGTTAATTGTAGAAAATACATAATATATTAAAATTTAAATTGGCTGTAAAGCTGCTCTCCAGGCAATTCAAAAGGGCTACACCAAGCAAGTAATCAACATACACCGTGCCCTGGAAAAACTGCTAACTCTAAACATACATTGCATTCTTCAATGGATACCCGCACACGTTAGTATTGATGGAAATGAGGCAGCCGACTTACTAGCCAAAGAAGCGAGGCATCTCAATGAAGGATCCTTTCATCTCGTCACACTCAGCGACATCTACTCAGTGGCAAAATCAAAATTCAGGGATACGACCATCAAGTTAAAGAACCAAATCTGTGAATTAACAACTAGCAGAACAATAGCAAAAACCTTAACTAGACTGAGAACTGGACATCTGGGGGGAATGAAAATCCAGCCAGGCGGCTCCAGAAAGTACCCCACCTGCAAAATCTGCCTCGACATAGAACTAAGTCCAACACACATTTTCTCATGTCCAGCCATCCTTGCAAAAATGCAACAGATTAGTGACTCTCCGCTAGATGACCTTTACTCCCAAAACTGCCTTCAGATTGCTGAGGCTGTGTGGAACACACACGGTCACATCTAATACCTCAACCTATCCATAGACAAGACAACAACAACAACAACATAAAAGGTCCGGTCTATTCATTGGCGACTTTTGATAATAATAAATTCAATTGGACGAAATCGCCAATGAATGCGCCGGTCAATATATCCACAAGAAAATCTGTTAGTTAAATCAATCATGATTTAGTATTAAAGTCTTTGTCACTCAGATTTAACGATGAATTAAATTTTCCGAAGAATATAGTTTAATTTTTTGAGATTGTGTTATTTATAATAATTACATTACCCTCAACAAAACTAAGCATTTAACCTCTTTTATATTTATGATGCATGAATCTCTTTTCAATATTCATTGAATTTCGTTTTCGAAATTCTTTTATTGGAGCTTACTTTTTTAGTGCCCATTCACACTACATTACAATTTACACATAAATCATAACATACAAAAAACATATATTCGTTCAGATATTCCTATTCCCCATGAGTCTTTAGAGCTACATTAGAAGAAGCTACAAATTTTTAACACGTTATTTTTAGTAGTGTAACGTTTCTGCTATTTTCAAAGAGCAGGTATAGATTTTTAAATGTAAACATTTAGATTGGATTAATTTAATAACTAAAATCGCATAATATAGATAAAAAAGCGTAATTTAAAGATAAATAAGAGTAATGTATACTCATAATAGTACACACGTTTTTCTTTCAAAATATTTTACTACGTAGTAGTCTTGTATACGTGACAAATTCCTAAAAACTTTTCATTGCCTTGCCTAGAGTTACATCAGCTGTTAATTAGATTTTTTGTGTGTTAACTAACTTAGCTTTTAAATTTTAAAATTATGTTCTATGGTATTTCATTTAAGAGGGAGAGTCTCACTCCAACACTTTTGACTGCCAGTACATATACTTTGGGACCAACGTTCGTTCATCAAATAATTAATGACTGAACAAAACATTCGTAACATGAATATAAAATAACTGATTATTAATATATTTTTTAAAAATTAAAATTAAAGACAAAAATGTTCCAGATCATTTTAAAGAACAGCTTAAGACAACAATTTAGTCATTTCTTATACATCTTTCGTTACTTTTTCCAGAGGGAATCATCTTTTGAACTCTAATCGCCAGTTTGCGTGCTTCGAGACGGGAACTGTATGAAGGTAGAGAAATAAGTGGGCACATAATCGAAAAGAATGAAGCGAATATAAGAATATAATTTTAAAACAGTACAAAGAGCAGTTTTTCTTTTTAGTGGAGAAATGAAAAGTGAAAATCTTTCTCAAATACATGAACAGACTCTTTCAAATCTTAAAAACAGTATGCAATATTCTAAATTATGGAAAATCTAAGTTCTATTTAGCGGACGCTTTGAAATAATTAGAATATTTTCAAACATTTTAAAGATTATTTAAAAAATATTTTTAAAGATTATTTAAAAAAATATTTTTAAATATTATTTAAAAAATATTTTTAAAGATTATTTAAAAAATATTTTTAAAGATTATTTAAAAAAATATTTTTAAATATTATTAAAAAAATATTTTAAAGATTATTTAAAAATATTTTTAAAGGTTATTCATTATTAAATAAATAATTATTGACGAAATGCAATAAATGGGTCAAATTTATCCACAGAAAATTTATTAAATCATATGCTTCCCATATAAAGTCTTTGTTCTAGTTAACATTGAATTAATTTTCGAAAATATAGTTAAGTTAGAAATGAAAATTTTAGTAGAAAATTAATTACACATTCACAAACATATTTTAACTCTTTTAATTGAACGTTGCAAATCTCTTCAATATTGATGATTTAATTTCGAAATTATTTATTGAACATTGTTAGCTAGCATTACACTACATAAATTACACATAATCTATTACAAAAGTATTTCGTTCAGAAATTCCTATTCCCCATGAGTTAGACTACATTAGAATAGATCAATTTTTAATACCAATGTGTGCTACTGAACGTTTTTTCTATTTTCAGCAGTTATAGAAATTTTAATGTAACTTAAAGAATAACTATTTCAACTAAATCGCATATTGTTATACGCGTAATTTGCAATAATCAAAGATGTAATATAAAACAACACATTTTTTTCAAAAATTTAACTACGTAGTAGTCTTGTATTACTTCAAATTCCTTAAAACTCAATATGCTTGAAGAGTTATCATCACTGTTAATTAATTTTTTTTTATAACTTTTTTAAAAAACCAATGAGTTTTGATGGAATAATTGTTTACAGGAGGTTACATTTAACATTTTGAAAGTTTGCAGTACATTAAGTTGCAATTACGGTAATATTTTAATGATGAAGATATTGTATAGTGATATATAATTACTTTTAATATTTTTAAAAAATTAAGATTTAATATCATAATGTCGGAACAATGTAAAGACATTATCTAAGCAAATTAGTACATTTTATCTTATCGTTTATATTTTTCGGGGTCCTTGGAACGTTAATCGCAGTTGTGTGCTTAAATGGTATATAAGAAGTAGAGAAATAATGCATTTAAATTAAATGGAGTTAATAAAGGCGGTAATATTTGTCGAATTAAATAAATTTTAAACATGTACAAAAGCAGTTTTTCCGTTTCAATGGTAGCACATGAAATAAATCTTTCTCAAATACAGATCATTGTTGAAATAAATCCGGACATGCTCTTTAGTTAACCAAAATGCATAATTGATGGGAATTAATTAGAATTTAAATATATTAGATGACTGAATATTAAAACTTAAGATTTTTAAAAAAATTAAACGTGAATTCACGGGTTTTGAAAAAATAATTCTTAATATAGTTTATTATTTAATATTGAAAATGAAAAGATCATTTTAAAAATTTTTAAGCGTTGAAAGGTTATTTCAAAATTTAGTTACGTTAAATGTTTCTCTATTGTTTCAATGTTCTCTCAGCAGCGATTTTTCCACATCTTAGCAGCGAGAAATGCAGGACAAAACTGCGGAGAAGCAAGAAACAATAACTTAGAGCATATGGCAGTAACTCAATAACTTAAACATAGGTTTCAGAAAATCACATAAAAATTTATAGATCACATTGAAAATTTTATGCTTTTAATAATTTATTAAAGGATACTAAAGGTTAGACTAAAATATTTCAATGAACGGTTAGCGAGCGAAGCGAGTCTGGATAACGAAGCGATCCATATGGAACTGCGCAAGCAGTTTCCGGGGGTTGGCGAGCGATAGCGAGCAGGGGGCGTGCCCCTAGTTACTTAAAAAATTATTATGTATTTAAACTTTTCAAAATTTTTTCTTAAATATTTCAAAGATTGTAACTAATATAAATTTTATTGGCAATGGGCTTGTTTCACGTATTACGGAAAGAACGCAAAACAACCAATGAAATCGCAGTATGGAGAGCGTGACATCATAAGATACAAATGGGCTTGTTTCGCATAGTACGGAAAGAAAACAAAACAACCAATGAAATTGCAGTATGGAGAGCGTGACATCATAAGAAACATTCCTTTTTTTATACGAATTCTATACAAATATTTACTCATTCATGTAAAGAGCTGTGGATAAAGTTTTTACGTGTAAAAATAAGAATTGATCACTTTTGAAGAGTAAATAATGAGTGTAGAAGTCTAAATTCATGCCACTCTGAGTCGGGTCAAAAATATTGAATAACGGATGGAAAATGAAAAATACTAAATTTTTAAAAAAATAGGATTAATTATTATTAACTAAGTGCATGCTCTCGCCTTGCTTTGAATCTGTTTACTTAATAAAAAATTTGCTTTTTTTTAGGAGCAAATTAGTTTTTTAATTTTTTAAAACGAAACACTCTAAACAAAATCGAATTTGTGTGAGCGCACGCTCAATACAAAAGCAAGCAAAAAGTAACAAATGAAAACTTTTAAAATAATATTTAAAGAATTTAATGGATAAAAAATAGAGATATGAAAAAGATTTAATTTAGAAAGTGTATTCATACAATTTATTTAGTAATTTTTTAAACGGCTCTTACTGAAATTTTACGTTTATCGACAGATGACGCCAAGACCCTGCTTTTGCCCAGCCCATGTGTTTTGAAAATACTAATATTAATTAAAAAATCAAATATAAAAAAAACTAAGCTTTAGGGGCACACGTTGGTATTAAAGGGAATCTATTAAAAATTGCGAATACCTGAGGGCAGAAAAAGTAGATTTTTCACGATCCACAGACACATACTCTTTTATTATTATTATTATTATAGATTATTTTAATAATATACGTTATTTTTATAATTTTTTTTGCTTGTTTTAAAACGTTTTCGACCCTACACAGAGTGGAGTGAATGCGTAGTTAGAGAATAAATCCCGATAGTAGTTGAAAGTGCTAGCTTTGCTTGCCTTTTGTTTACAAAAACTTCTCAATCTTCAATCAAGGAAAATACAGCAATGATTTTGTCACATGAGTTTATTACTTCTAAAGAAATAAAGGAACATGTAATGAATACTATAGTATAATATTTGAATTCTAAATAAGAAAAGTTTCAAATTTTTGAAACCCCGTAGCATTAAACCATCGAACCGCACTTTAAAAATCAAAAACTCGTTTGGACTATTCTTTTTGGGTGGGTGGGGATGGGGGGGGAGGGGGATGAATTAACGTTGCACTAGAATTACACGGGGGCTACCGGAGCTGTAGTAATGTAATGTGACATAAATTTAAGGATTGCACTTTTGTCTGGGTCGCGATGTCCATTTGTAGGAAAAAAATTTAAATAAAACCTCATAATTGCGAAACAAAGTCAAATTATAATAAAAGCCTTATAATTTGTATAATCCATTTTAATATATTCTGTTTTTAATATAATCTGTTTTAATATATTATTGGAATCGCATTAGGATTCAAAGCCAGAACTACTAGACTACTGGAAATTGTCGCTAAACCCCCCAAAAAAGGAGCCGCAAATCTTCTGAAGAATAAATCATTCTTTTTAGAATCTGCCAACCCTTTCGGTCAATCTACCTGTTGTCATTGGAAACAAAGGGGGGTGGGGGAGGATAGAACATCGTGGAACGAATTCGAAATGAGTTAGAACGCGTGCCGCCTGGGATCGAAAGAGGGTCAGCTTGTCTGCCGAGTTGACATTTTTGCGGGTGATGCATGGCGCTATTTGTCAGGAGCAAATGTCAGAAGTTGCTGTTGGAATGAAGACACGAAAATAGAATTTTTAACGGGAACAGATGTTAGTTTCGCAGGATTAGTCTATTCCCCCCCCCCCCCTTCGGACAGTAAAGGCTGTACTTGCGTGGTTGGGTATTGTAGCGTTCGTGTAGTTTGTTTAAGAAGTATCGATTATTTTGTATTGATTTTGCTATTGATGGCTGAAAGTCGAGGACAATATTTGGTTTCGTGGCTTTGCTTCAGCTAAAGTTCATTTAAACAGATGTAAATGCTTTCCTTGCATGTCTATTACCACTTAACTCTTTAAACACACTTTAGTACTAAAGACGCTAATTACTCAGCATTGTGGAAATATATGTTGAGTCAGTTGGGTGATTGAATTAACGTCGCACTAGAGCTACACAAGTGCTCTCGCATTAAGTAAGATAAGGGATTACTTTAAAAAAAAATTGGATGCTTTTCGAAACTTATTACTGTACTTCGCTTAAACACTATTATGTAAAGACTCACGACTTTACCGAATCATTTAAAGCTCATAGTTTTCTGCAATGTAAGTTGGCTTTCAATAATTAAAACAATACCATTAAAATGTATATCCTAACACAAGTAAACTGACACTAGTAAATTATTTATAGTATATGATTTGGAAATCACGCCAAATCGATTCGCCAAAATTCACGTGACTTGGATTGCTAACCATAGTCGGGTAGAGATAGATATAATCCTCAGTTTCACCATACTAGAATACTTTACTCAACCTGACAAATATCCTAACAAAATTATGTTTATTATTACAGAGCCGCCAAAAAAAGAAGAGATTTAATATAAAATATGGCAGACGCAAACACTTTAAGCTGCCAAAGCAAACAAACCCAGACTACCAGAAAAGGGTACTAATTATTTTGCGACAGCTTAACTAAACTTCACTTCTTAGTCCACCCTTATTAATTTTCCTATATAGCCGGCGATTCTAGAGACAAAAAATAATATTGAAAGGGGAAAAAAAGGTATCTTCCTAACGGTGCGAGAGCATTTTTCAAAAGATTTTTCGTGGGGGGAAAAAGTATTAGTGTGTAATAAAAATACTTCAAAGTATACCTTAGTAGGATAATAAGCTACAAGTCAGTATGGTTATTGTCACTAAATTAAAATAATGGATGTTCAAGAAGTTTTTGACGTCGCAAATTAATAATTATGATAGTAAACTATCGTTATTATTAAGAGTGATTGTGAGAGAAAACCTTTCGGAGGAATCACGAATATAGTTAAGGAGATTAATTATAGTTAGCGAGTTTGAAAAATTTAAACATTGAACAAAGATTTGTTAAAGAAACTAAAATTTATTATTAAATCGATAAAGACCTGGTCATGGTAGGGGTTAAAAAAAATCATATCCTGATAACTTAAAATAAAAGTAAAAAAAATGCAATGTTTCTAAAGATTATCTTGTCTTAAAAACATTTTTGAGATCTACTTGCTTTGTCAGTTCACAGGATATCTAATATACAACATTAAATTTCTACATTATATATTTTTATCATCAAAACTTTTTATTTTAATATTTACAAAATTATATTTTTGTAAAGTTAAGTTACCCATAAATATTACAATCAATATAACTTAAATTAATTAGTTAAATAGGTTTTTAGATGAGGAATTATTAATACAAAGCTTTTTAATATAAGTTTAAATATTTAAAAAAAAGATTTAAAAGCATTTTAATACATTTTGAAAGCTTAAAGCAAATAGTTTTTTTATAAAATAATTTCATTTAGATAAAAATCCATCCATATCCATATAAATCACAAATTAGTTAAGAACCTTCTCCATTAAACACATTCTTAACAAATGGGGTACAAGTTTAAAGAATATGTGAATTAAAATTTCTCAATCACAAAATTGTAACATTATAACTGCTTTTTTTTCGTTCACGAAATGTCGATCACTAGTAATATTGGTACATAAAAGTTATTCATAGTCTATCCCCATTCTAGAATTTTTTTTTAACAAAAGCGACATAAGTTTGAAGAATTTTGAATTAATTTTCCAGTCAGTAGAATTTGTATCAATATGACTGATTTTTTTGGTTACGCACTGTCGTTCACTAGTAATACTATTACACTAAAGTGATAAGTACTCTATCCCCATTCTAAACGTTACCAAGAAAAGGAGCATAAGTTTGAAGAATTTTGAATAAAATTTCCCAAACGCAAAATTGTGACAATCTTTACGTTTTTCGGTTACGAAATGTCACTCACTAGTATAATATTTCTACATAAAAGGGATATATATTCGAACCTCATTCAAGAAAACATTCTCAACAAAAGGGGCATAAGTTTGAAGAATTTTGAATAAAATTTTCAAACGCAAAATTGTGACAATCTTACTTTTTTCGGTTACGAAATGTCGACTCACTAGTATAATATTTCTACATAAAAGGGATAATATTCGACCTCATTCAAGAAAACATTCTCAACAAAAGGGGCATAAGTTTGAAGAATTTTGAATAAAATTTCTCAAACGCAAAATTGTGACAATCTTTACTTTTTTCGGTTACGAAATGTCGCTCACTAGTATAATATTTCTACATTAAAGGGATACATATTCGATCCTCATTCAAGAAAACATTCTCAACAAAAGGGGCATAAGTTTGAAGAATTTTGAATAAAATTTCCAAACGCAAAATTGTGACAATCTTTACTTTTTTCGGTTACGAAATGTCGCTCACTAGTATAATATTTTACATAAAGGGATAATATTCGAACCTCATTCAAGAAAACATCTCAACAAAAGGGGCATAAGTTTGAAGAATTTTGAATAAAATTTCCCAAACGCAAAATTCTGACAATCTTACTTTTTTCGGTTACGAAATGTCGCTCACTAGTATAATATTTCTACATTAAAGGGATACATATTCGATCCTCATTCAAGAAAACATTCTCAACAAAAGGGGCATAAGTTTGAAGAATTTTGAATAAAATTTCCCAAACGCAAAATTCTGACAATCTTACTTTTTTCGGTTACGAAATGTCGCTCACTAGTATAATATTTGTACATAAAAGGGATATATATTCGAACCTCATTCAAGAAAACATTCTCAACAAAAGGGGCATAAGTTTGAAGAATTTTGAATAAAATTTCCAAACGCAAAATTGTGACAATCTTACTTTTTTCGGTTACGAAATGTCGCTCACTAGTATAATATTTCTACATTAAAGGGATACATATTCGATCCTCATTCAAGAAAACATTCTCAACAAAAGGGGCATAAGTTTGAAGAATTTTAAATAAAATTTCCAAACGCAAAATTGTGACAATCTTTACTTTTTTCGGTTACGAAATGTCGCTCACTAGTATAATATTTCTTTATTAAAGGGATACATATTCGATCCTCATTCAAGAAAATATTCTCAACAAAAGGGGCATAAGTTTGAAGAATTTTGAATAAAATTTCCAAACGCAAAATTCTGACAATCTTACTTTTTTCGGTTACGAAATGTCGCTCACTAGTATAATATTTCTACATTAAAGGGATACATATTCGATCCTCATTCCAGAAAACATACTCAACAAAAGGGGCATAAGTTTGAAGAATTTTGAATAAAATTTCCCAAACGCAAAATTCTGACAATCTTACTTTTTTCGGTTACGAAATGTCGCTCACTAGTATAATATTTGTACATAAAAGGGATATATATTCGAACCTCATTCAAGAAAACATTCTCAACAAAAGGGGCATAAGTTTGAAGAATTTTGAATAAAATTTCCAAACGCAAAATTCTGACAATCTTACATTTTTCGGTTACGAAATGTCACTCACTAGTATAATATTTCTACATAAAGGGATACATATTCTATCCTCATTCAGGAAAACATTCTCAACAAAAGAAGCATAAGTTAGAAGATTTTTGAATAAAATTTCCCAGTCGCGAATTTTAATCATTCTAACTGATTTTTTTTGGGGTCACGCACTGTCGTGTACTTATACTACTCTACATAAAAATGATAAATGCTCGTTTGTTTGCTTTCTAAAAATATCTCAAATAAAGGCCCATAAGTTTTATGATTTGAATAAAATCCTCGATGGCAAGTTTGTACCAATGCAATTCCCTTTTCGATCACAAACTATCGCTTACTAGTAATACTACTGCATAAAAGAGATACATGCTCAATTGTTCACACCTTAAGAAATATTCCTAACAAAATAGCACAATTTTTAGAACTTTTGAACAAAATTGAACATTTATAACAATGTAAATGCTTTTATCAGTCACGTACTACCATTTACTAATGTTGCTACATAAATGTGATACATACTATTTCACCATTTCAGGAAACTTTCTCAAAAAAGGGTCATACGTTTGAAGAATGTTGAATAAAATTTCCTTGTTGCCGGATTTGTAACAATCTGATTTTTTCGGTCACGTACTGGCGTTCGGAAACATTCTCAACAAACAATCATTCTGTAAAACATTCTCAACAAAAGGTGGCCCCCTATAGCGATGCAGACAGACGCCAGACGCGACTAATTACTTTGTTTCCGCGCATACATTCTGTAACAATTCTCCCAGACGCATAACTCAGACCGGAATCGCAACTTAACTCCTAAAAGATGCATGCAATCGGATAAATTATATGGATCATTAATGATAGGTGAACTCGTGGGTTGTAATACAATATTTAACTTTAGTATTTATAACGAAGTATTAAATGTTTCTTAATTAGAATAGGTATAGGGCTATTTGAAAAAACTTAATGGGAATGCTTCAAATGATGTAACGCTCTTGTTTTCATTTTTATTTGTACTGGATTTCATTGGTTCTTCGGTTTCACGTACTACGATTTTATTGGTTGCTTCGGTTTCACTCTCAAATGTCAGATATTGATGAAAATAATGCTTTCTATGCAAGCTTTCTTTAACAAATGTTTTAAACAACCAATAGCGCAGCAAGAAGTTGCCATTAAAAAAATTTAATAAGTAAAATATTCTTAGAAAACTCATTTTCGATTACCAAAACATAAGTAATTCCAGGCAACAAATGACAACAAACCGTTGGAGCTGTTGGCATCCACGACGTGAAATAACCCCATTGTATTGCTGTGAAATAAAACATCACTGTAAGACTGTGGCAGCAAAGATTCCCGAATTATCTGTAATGCTATGTCAAAAGTATATTGACGGAATTTGTTCCCAACAAAGCAATACAGAAAATAATTATGCATAACAGATATTTTCCGCATTTTTGGGTCTTAATTAAGGAAACAGAACCTGGCGGCTTGTGTGTTTGTGTGTTTATTATATATTCCACTGTTAAAAAATAGTATCTTTTACTACAAAATTTAAAACTCTACATTAAATTATTAAAAATATAGTTTACATTGTAGCTACATAATATGATTACACGTTCATTATACATTCCGCATACATTCATCACATATTCCATTATATATTCAGCAATATAGACATTGCACATTAAATCTTTATTTAAATTAATAATTTTCGAATGAAACTAACCATGTTTTTTATATTGCAGTACAAAAAAGTCTACTTTACGATTTAATACGAAAATTGGGGACGCCATGGTAGACTGTTTTTTTTTTTATAAAATCTAATTTTTTAAACATATTACAGAATTTGTTAGATGGAAAAATGCAATTTAGCGAAAGAAGAAGCGTATGATGACATTTTATCTGTGGACTTGAGCCCTGTTTACATTGAGTGATTCATATAGAAGATACTAAAATGCATGTATTAGTCTCTTGAGATCTTGTTGAAATATATGCATTTTGTTTCTCATATATTTTTTTAGATAGAATTGATAACTTTGCATTGTTTAAATTTAAAATGCATCGTTAAATACAGAATATTTATTCTGATATTTTATATATGTGGGTGAAAGTGTGTGCTAGATGTTTTGTTTTGAAGCTTATTTTTAAAAACCTTGAAGAAACCATTTCTTCATTTTGGTGTTTCTACATTTTTTTAAAGCTTCTATTAAATTTTAATACTAAATTTCCCAGACTGACTAACATTTTGGCAAATAGTTTTCCTGTTTTTATGCTTATGGTTTATTATGAAGCCAAATATTTTGCTAATAAATACAATTAATACTTTTAAATACAAAAAGTAACTAGTTTCACACAAAAAATATAGTATGTATTGTTTTTTTTACTTATAGAGCACAATCTGAACATTGCCTGGCACGTAGCCAAAACTGCGTGTACTAATCCCATTTAAGTTGTACGCGCTATTTTGGTTGGTTTTGTGTTAAATTTTACATTTTAACTTTCGGAACGGTCTAGAAATAGGCAAAAATGTATGATTTTTTCATAAATTAAAAAAAATATTTTAAAACCATAAATATTTGTTTAATAAATCATAATTATTTTTATTTTCTAAGAGATGATCTTAAAATAATTTGATAAAAGTAGAATATCAAAAAAATTCATTATTTTATAAAATTTTAAAATTTATGGTTATTGATAAAAAACGGGTTCATAAATTACAGAAAAGATCGGGTACAACGCTTAGAATGTTAAATACTCATACATTTTTAAATGAAAAAAAATTTAAACGATACGTTTGTGCAAATGGGAGTAAATTTTGGTAGTCGTGACCACCAAAAATGTACTTGCATGCACAACCGTAAATTCAGCCATAAATAGATTTAACAATTATTTTTCTGCAGTATCAAACGTTTAATTTCAAATGGAATGGTTATTATAAATTAAAAATAATTTTGCGATGATATTTGGCAAGAAATTATCATTTAATTTGGTATTCATTAATTTTTTTTTCTATGCAAACTATGGAAGTAGAGTTATACCAACTCTCAAAACATTTGGGAAAGTCTACTTATTCTTGTGTGCCTCTAATGTATATAAAACAAAATTGAAAGCAAATTTATTGTAATCAAAAATTGAAATCTATAGGCGAAAGATTTGTTTTTGCAAAAAAACAAAATGCAATTTTAGCCTGTTCACTTATTTTAATAAAATAGCGTTTTTCGTTCAAATTTTTATGAATTAATAAATAAAACCCTACGGAGCCTCAAATGCTTTGACTTTAATGCAATAAAATCAACTATTTTTGGGTGGATGTTTAAAACAAATACATAGATGCATTCAAATTCAGACAAATAAATCTCCGAAAACATATATACATTTTGCTTCTTTAGAATCGTAGAACTTCCAAGAATCTCAATCGCCTTTTGTGTTTGTAGAATAAAAAATAGGCGAAATGGTTTCCAAAAACAGTTTTGAATGAGGTATCATTCATAAGGAAATATTTTTATCACGCAGTTGTTGCTGTGTTATTCTCTTGATACAAATTTATTCTTTCACTAGCGAACAATATGGTCAATTATATACTATAATTAACAAAGGTCAATTATATACGAACAATTATATACTATAATTTTCCCCTGAAAGCTGATATAATAATAATAATAATAATAATAATAATAATAAATAATAATAATAATAATAATAAATAATAATAATAATAATAATAATAATAATAATAATAATAATAATAATAATATAATAATAATAATAATAATAATAATAATAATAATAATATAATAATAATAATAATAATAATAATAATAATAATAATAATAATAATAATAATAATAAATAATAATAATAATAATAATAATAATAATAATAATAATAATAATAATAATAATAATAATAATAATAATAATAATAATAATATAATAATAATAATAATAATAATAATAATAATAATAATAATAATAATAATAATCAGAAATATTGCGACTAAGAAACAGGATGGAAATACATTTGGATATTTTTAGTTTTTTCAATATGATGTGTATAATTCGGTTATAGCGTCATTCAATGGCCTTCATGTTTATGACATTAAAAACGAGTATCGTTATAAAAAAAGGTTTAATATTAAATGTAGTAAATCATGTAAAATGCGGATTTTATACTTAGATTAATTAAAATTATTAATGTTTTAATTATAGTTATAAATGACATCTATTGAATAAATTTTAACTTTATGTGCTACTAGTAGTAGTTTTGTGTAGCTCTAGTGCTACGATAATTCAAACTAACTAAACTAATAGTAGTTTAATTTCTCTGGTCAATAAGTTTTTTAGGTGGGAAAAAAATTTCAAATTTGGTGACTTTTTGCATCATTTGGCGAATGAAATAAAATTTAAATAGTGGAAATGAAATTTAATTAAAAAAAATAATGCCTTAAGAAGGTACTTTAGATATCATATGAACCTATTTCTTTAGCGTTATAACCAAAGAGTCTATCCAAAGTTGTCGTTATAAGGAAGATATTATAACATTGAGGTCTATGGACAATTCAAGGTCCCTAACATTTATGACGCTATAAAAGAGTTGTCGTTGTAAGCGAATTCGTTGTAACCGAGTTTAAATGTATTTAAAAAATTCCCAGTTTCATTCGTACACAAATCAAAAGTACGGTATGAAAAGCCTAGTAGAAAAGATGTCTGCGGCACATACTTAGATATATAGGAGATTCAAGCCAATACATTTACAATGAAAAGCCTGTCACTGCATAAAACATTATCATCAGAATACCTCCAAGTAAGTATTTTTCATATATTTTTTAGAAATAATAAAAAAAAATTACAAAATAAAATTTTAAATCTTTATTTTCTGTTGGTAGATATCCCGAGAAGGAACGCGTTCCTCCTACTTCTATATACAGACAAACGCTTGGTAAATTAGGGAAAATAATTTTATCGTAACTCATTCAAAAAATACATAAGAAAAAAACCCCATTTATTTAGATAACAAATGTGTAAATTTAAACTTTTAGGATATACCGGTCGGAATACTATAGCTTTATGATGTTCACATCAGAGTTTTTCAAAAGTCCATCCTTTAAGGCTTTCCAGTCTTAGGTTTATTATTTTCTATAATGTCAGAGAGACAGCATTATTATTATTATTATTATTATTATTATTATTATTATTATTATTATTATTATTATTATTATTATTATTATTATTATTATTATTATTATTATTATTATTATTATTATTATTATTATTATTATTATTATTATTATTATTATTATTATTATTATTATTATTATTATCATTATCATTATCATTATCATTATCATTATCATTATCATTATCATTATCATTATTATTATTATTATTATTATTATTATCATTATCATTATCATTATTATTATTATTATTTTTACCATCACATCATCATTATTATTACTATTATCATCATTATCATTATTATTGTTATTATTAAAGTCCTCTGGAACTCAAGCTGGATTATAGTACCCCTTTGATGTAAAATTACATCTATATAATCTGTATTGGCACATGTTAAATTAAAACTTATAAGTTCACGGGAAAACGGTAGAAAAAATACAAAATTAAAATAACCATTTTCAAAACTTTTTATATCTTTCATCAAAAATTCTATAATTATTGCTTGTTAGCTGAATTTTTTTTGTATTATGAAGAATAAATCTGTAATATTGCTCACAAATAAAGAAAAAGAATTAAAACATTTCACCATACAGCATTTAAATTATTTATCACCTTCAACACACAAATAAATGAAATGATTTAAAAAGAAAAACGTTTAAAAAAGGTAACTATTAGATACATTATAAGAGATTTCTATTCACTTTATCAATTTTGTCCACATAATTTAACTAGTTAAAGTATTGTTAAATGCCACACGAAAGGAGGATCCGTAGCCCAAACATTAGAATATCGGCCTCTTATACAGAGGGTCCCGTGTTCAAAACCCGGCCACATTCCAAACAGCTCATTGGTTTAAAAAAGGTCACGCGCTCCGAACTGCGATGTCATTGGTTGTTTTGTTTTCTTTGACAAAGTGTTGAAACAAGCCCATTAAAGTTTCTCGAGTGATTGTTGCGAATGGCAATGGTGATTTAATTCTAATAAAAATGGCTTCTTATGCATTTTAAATGAGCATTAAATTTTGCAGTTTTTTAAATAATTAAAGTACTTAGAATTCGAATTTTTTCTGAGATTTTCAATGTCTTCTAATTTTGTTGTGCTGAATTTTTTGACGAATCACACTTGCCTGTAGCATTTGTAGTTTGGGCTATGAAAGTGGGTGACAGACGGACAGACAGACGGACTGAACGATTATAATACCTTCCACTTTTTACGTTATAAACGTACAGTGTGGAAGCTAAAATTAGCTAAAATTTTATTCTGTGGAATGTTTTTATTATATTCATTATAATATTTAATTCCTAAACTAGTATATTTATATTCTAGCAAAATATCCAAAAATCTCTAGTAAGAGGACACTACTGCACCGGTAAAATCATGAAATTTTACTGCGCGACTTTTCCTGAATTCGGACAGGTAGAGAAATTATGCATGACCTCCATTTATTTTCTCCTAATTGTCCCAAGGTCATCTACCTGATACATAGTTGCAAGATCCCGAAATAAAATAAAAATATGCATCATTTTCCATCGAAACATTTTCCCTAAATTCTTTTGCAAAAGAAGAAAAAAAATGATTCAAAAACTATTTCTCCCATTTTTTTTCAGACATGCAACTCTACCAGGGAGTGTATTAGGGGGGGGGGGGGGACCTGATCATAGTCGAAGAAAAGCGGACAGAACTTTATCCTTTGACATATTGCCGCTCGCCTCTCTCGCGCCCCTCCCTCTCAGATCACCCCTTTCCCCCTCCTCCAGGAATGGGTCACTCCCGTTTCCCTGGCACGGCGCCAGGATCTAAGATTCTCGTAGCCGGGATAGTAAGAGACCGAGCTTTCGCCGGTTCGAATTTAGAGGGGCTAAAAAAACTAATTCGGTTCCAGTCCGGTTTTTATACAACTCTTCTCACAATCGTCCGGTTCTCCTGGACGGTCCTAAAAGTTCGAACCGGCTGAAACCGGTTTTTGAAAAATTTCGATCCCTTACGCCCCCCACCCAATTTAGTGACCCCCCTCCCTCTTGCAGTAGTTTTTAATTTGAAGTTTGTATGGTGTGATTTGTACTAGTTCGGAATTTTTACATTTTTTACCGTGTTTCTGCATCTTTAATATCACCATAGGCATTTCAAGGTATGTATTTCCAAAAAACTGTTAGTTATGCTATTATTTAAATTTTTTTCCTTGATGACTTAACGTATGCATGAGTTGGTGCCTATGTTACAATGTAATTAACTACTCTTCATTGGTTGTATCAACTGCATCATATTGTAATGAATTTCTTAAACATATTTACAGTGTTTTACATACTGTCTGGTTCTAGTCTTTATATAAATACTTTTCGTGCATAATCTTAAGGTAGTATTATGTTTTATCGACGGTTAGTGTTTCAACTTATTAAGTTATACGTAAAGGAAAAGTTTTATTCACATCATATATTGTCTTTTAATATAAGAGATATTTTAATTAATTTATCTATCTTACGAGAAAATCAAAGGCCGCATTCAATAACTTGTACCATATAAAATTGTTTTATTTCAAAGCATATATGGAAAATGTATGAATTGTGTTTCATTTATAAATTATCTATAAAGTATCAAAGTTAAGAAAGTTTTTAAGAAATAAAATTTTGTTTTTTTATAGATTTTACGTGAACACAGAAAAAAACCTATTCGATACGTTTTAACAGTACTGACAATCAACATTTTAAATTAAAGTAAAGAAAACAATGTAAAATTAGTTTTTTTAAAGGATTTAGGCGAAATAATACATTTTAGTGCATTACAGTATTGAGATTTTGTTTTTTATTCCGTGTGCAAGATTCTTTTAATTAAAAAAATTCACGTAGATACTTTTTGCGTATTCAAATTTTAGTGTAAACTATCAAATAACTATGTTTGAGTAGATCATAATAAAAACAGTGAACAAAAATTCATAAAAAGTTTGAAAGTAGAATGAGCTTGCTTAACAAAATGAAGCCAGACTTTCGACAAAAATACATTTTATATAATTGAAACGTCGCATTAAAAAAGAGAAATTTTCAAATAAAAAATATAAATAATAAGTTCTTTTAAAACAGTTAATTGAGTAAAATTTAATTTTTCAAACCTTTTAACAAGAGCTTACGAATAAGTGTAAAAAATAATTTTAATTTTTTTTTTATTTCTCATAGAAAATTAATGTTATTTTTTTTACAAAGAGCTTTTGTTCCTTTTAAATCTGACTATTAAAGAACAAAATATCTCTTTCAATGTATCGTTTTCAAAAGAATACCTTTTAACTGTAAAAGTACGAACATGATAATGTTATTTAAATATTAAAAAAAACTTTTGTTTTCATTTTACAATAAAGTTTCTTGTTGTGACACTAAAAAAATGTCTTTATGTTACCACTGTTTTACACCAATACGGGAGTTAGCTGACTAAACTCAAATTTTGTGAGTAGTAACTTTCCGCAAAACAATGTGTAACTATGTAACTTCCCAACAATTTTTTAAAACTACTAGCGCATGCGTAATTATGAAATATATTATGAAATATAAAGTATTATGGAAAATTGTTAGTTTCAGTTTCTATCACGCCGGCGTTGAGTCGCTCTTGTAATCGTAGGATAACATGACCAAATCTTGTCTTAGGGCAAAGTTTGAGTAGTTTGTTGTTACATATTAGAATGTTGTTAAAGATTATTAACCTGTATACGGGTGATTTTATCAAAATGAAAACTTGTGTGTCCTTGATCAATAACTTTAATGGAAATATTCATTTTTCTTATTTAATTATTTTTTTTGTTTAAAATACTCACAGAAAATTAAAATGTATACATAACTGTCACATTATTAGAAAATAAACTTGAATTACAACAAACCAAAAAAATGTAAAATATAGAGAAATGTAACGTTCTGCCTCGCGTCCCCAACAGACTTTTTTCTAAACTTCACAACGAATTGAATCAATTTTTTCAGAAACCCCATCGTCACAATTTTATCAAAATTATATTTTTGATGTTAATCTATTAATTCAATGTAAACACACATGATGTGAAGAAATCATGTTAATCCAATGGTTTACACAGACATAGGAAGAAATAGAATATTAAATTTCGGTCAGAAACCCTATAAGTCATAGACCTTGTCGAACTGCTACAAGGTTTTTCAGAAGCCCTGTAAGTCCAGCAGCTTTGAAATTAATTTGGAATATTAAATAATGCCTTTTTATGGTCTTTTTAGTAATAATAAAGCATCCCGCTCAAAATATTGTTGTTTAAAATTTTTTTTTCAGTAATTTCGATGTAAGATTGCTATAAATTTTTTATTTTTAATTCTCGAAAGCTATGGTTCGTGGACTTATGGGGTTTCTTTAAAAATTGATTTATTTGTCGTACCATAAAGTTGTCACAGAAATGAAATCTTTTATATAATAATAACATGATATGACTCTCTGTTTTAAGATTTATAATCAATTGAACTCTAATGTTTATAAATGTTGTTCTTTACAACATTTTGTACATGCCCCCTTGGCTTTTAAATTTTTAACAACACAGAACCTAAAATTGTTAATAAAGTACGATAGTAGTAAATGGTTAAGAAGAAATATTTTTAAAGAACAAAAAGCCTCTAGTTTATTGCATTGCATGTAATTAAAATTAATTACAATAAACTTAAACATATAGTTCCAAAAGGCATTTTAATGTTAATTATGGATTATGAAGGTTTGTTGCTGGGCAAAAGCTTGGCAATAAATCAAACTGCATCCGTATGTGGACTTTTGGTGTTACTGAAATGTTATAAATGTATTTTTCCGATTTATATAATCGCGTTTTTTTAGTATATAATTGTGAAAGTGTATCTTACTGCTGAAAGTTCTTACCATCTCAAAATGGGATTCTATTAAATGATGATTCAATCAATAAATGAATGAAATTCAATTAAATGATTATTCAATAAAATGATTCAAATCAATGCAATTCAAACTAAAATATTACTTCCGAAGCTGATAAAAATTGCTTGCTCCGTTCATAATTATTTTTATTGAAAATTTCCCTACTTAAAACTTCAAATATTATTATCAAAATTTCATGATGTTCGACAAATAGTAAAATGAAAATAAATTCATATATAAATAAGAAAAAAACATTTAGTTTATCAATTAACTATTTTTCAATAATGACTTATGACTTTCTTGGTGGGGGGCAAATTCGCCGAGCACTGCGACCTCAGGTGTACTGTACTCAACCCCAGAAATGACACAGGCACAAGAGACACACAAAGAAAGCGACGACACAAACACATAGACAAATAACAACATTTATTGACAAACACAAACATCCATGCCTTACCGGGATTCGAACCCGAACCCAGAAGCTCCAAAGGCTAGCTCCCTAACCGTTGCGCCACCGGATCGGCTTTTTCAATTATACTAAGTAGAATAGGTTTGATAATTTCTATGCATGTCAAAATCAGTAAAAATGCATTTGGGGAACATTGAAGAGTTACGCGTTGCGATAAATTGGGAGCTTAAATATAATATATATTTATTTGTAGAAACAACCTAATGTGTAAACTATTTTCTTTACAAATTGTAATAAATTGTAAATAGAACGAATAGATT
This sequence comes from Oedothorax gibbosus, assembly GCA_019343175.1. Classification (NCBI taxonomy): domain Eukaryota; kingdom Metazoa; phylum Arthropoda; class Arachnida; order Araneae; family Linyphiidae; genus Oedothorax; species Oedothorax gibbosus. The sequence goes on from JAFNEN010000468.1 coordinate 67,325, forward strand.
GTTTATAATGTAGGAATACCTATGATTTTTTTTAAAAAGTAAAATAAATAAACAACAAATAAAAATAAATAATGAAAATTAGAATGAATTGAAATAGATTTCTATTTAATTCATTTTCAAAGAAACTTAATTCAAAATTTGAACTTTCAAACCAATAATTTTTTTGGTATAATAAACTATTATTTTAATAACTTAAGGATAAAAAACCATTTACCCTTTAGTTCGGATTCACCATTCGCATTAGCATCAACCTAATATTGTTTAGACGTTATTCATCCTAGAAAAATGTACGTTAATGGGTTTTTTTTAGAGAAAACTCCGAGTTAATAAATTAAACTAAGGTTAAAATATATACCTGACTAAAAAGTGTATTATTAAAAAATTAAACTTTGCCTAAAACTTTTTAGTTAAAAAAAATATTTATTTTATTGCAAAATATAAATTTTCAGATTATTTTCTCGATTAGATTTTATGTGCATAAAAAATAGCTATCATACCATTAAATGAGTTTGATAAACCAAACTAAATATGCATAAAAATTATTTTTTATAACTATAAGTAATTTTTTTGACAAAAAAATGAAAGAAGAGATCAAAATTTGCATTATAATTTGAATATTATAATTTTCCAAATATTATTTTCAAATTGTTTTTAACGTCCAATTTTATGAGAAATTTGTTAAACTAATTGTCTCTATTTTTGCTAGTAAAAAAATAGCTACTTTTATTATTCTTTAGTATTCAACATTTTTCAGCTATTGATAAAATATTTCCTACTTCTCTAAATTTAAACTAATTCAATTGAAAATGTCCACAAATATTCGTAAAATTTAACGAACATTTTTTAAACTATGGTTATTTCCAGATGTATATCCTCTGGCCATTTAGCTTAAAAATCTGAAAATATTACTGTTTTAAAAAAATTTTATACAAATGATTTAGTTCTCTACGAACAATAACTGGAAGAAATATACTATGAAAACTTTGATGCCAGATAAAAAGTTTAGATGATAATTAAAAAAAATGTGTACTATGAAAATTAATATTGGGCATTATATGTGAACATAACATTGTTTTCTTTAAATAAAAAGCAAAGAGTTAAAAATTTTAATTTTACATCTCATGCAGTGAAAAGAAGTTTACACTTTTACCCATTTTACTTTCCCTCAAAGAAACGTTTCTTAATATTTCTTAGAATTAATTAAAACGCTTTATTCAAAATGAGACTTTTATCGTGGGAAGTGGTTTTATTATAAGAAGTTTTATTTAATTACTAAAATAAGCTCTTAAACATAATTTTTATTTATTCGAATAAAATGAGCAACAAAATAATATATTAATTACACCGTTTATGAAAGATGTGTGATTCAAACATCGAGCTAAGATTCATTTTTATTGCTGGGAATGCTGTAGGTTAATGCTAAAGTTTTTATAATATTTAAAAGTAACGGAAAATTTATTATAATATTTAAAAATAATGGAAACATAAAAAGCACGAAGTATTCATATAATAAATTGAATGATATCGATTTCTTGATGAAATATGCCAATTTATGAAAGATTTCCCTGTAAAAATCATTTTCCCATGTACTGCGAGCAGGTGCACATTAAATTTGTTGGGATCCACTGTCCTGAATATGTTGCTCTTAGGTAGGTTTCCTGAGGTAACGACCATTTTTGGCGGCACACTTACATTACCTACCAGAAATATTAACGCATAGTGTTATCATTATACTGGCGATTTTTCATAAACAGCGTTTTGTTCGTGATGGACGCTACGATCACGATGCTTAAAAAACCCATGCTATAGGTTGCGTTTGGTGGCCGTTCAGATGTTGACTTCATTATTTGACCTCTGTTAAAAATTACGAAACCGACCGCCAATAGCCTATGTGTGACTTTTTCCAATAAATCTATATTAGTCTATATATTATTCTGTTTTCGATCCAATCTTCCCAAATTAGTTGAGTCAAATGCAATGTATCTGAATATATTAAGTTTTTTAGCTACTAATTGAGGAAAAGTAACGATTATTTACGGAAATTAGTTAAGGTGGTTGCTAGGGGCGACAAAAATGTCAAGAATTCATCTAATTACTGCATAGTTGTTTCGATTAAGTCCTTAAAAAAGAATACTCATTGATTGCGCTCTATAAGAATTATCAAAGGAAGTAAAAAAAGAAATGAACCCATCTTAAATGTCAATGATTCAATTCATTGACTACTTCATTGTAGTCATTTTAATAACTCATTAACGACGATTAACAAGAAAATTTATGACGTGAAGGTGATCTCAATATAAACTAAAGAGTTGATTAATGAAGACCATAGTGCTGGACAATTTATGACGAACAAATTAAGTTACACAAAAAACAAATTAAAAAGTTTTCAAGTTAACTTTTTCATTCGGTAAGGTTAATGGTATTCAGAAATGAGTCGTTAATGGGTTTATGTTATGGGATATTATTAGTTTAAGTTTGGGTAAAATGTTTTTAATTTTTCAATGAATAATACTTTTTTATGTTCAATAAATATTATAAAAAAACTCGTTATGGTGTCGGGTAAAATTAGTTTTGACCACTGTAGCACCTTTATTACTTGCCTGTTCTATTCGTCACTTGATCAGGGTTCTAAATTACGATAAGTAATTACGATAAGTAATGTAAAGAAATGAACCCATCTTAAATGTCAATGATTTGATTCATTGACTCCTTCATTGGAGTCATTTTATTAACTCCTTAACGACGATTGACAAGAAAATTTATGACGTGAAGGTGATCTTAATATAAACTAAAGAGTTGATTAATGAAGACCATAGTGCTGGACAAATTAAGTTACACAAAAAAAATTAAAAAGTTTTCAAGTTAATTTTTTCATTCGTTAAGGTTAATGGAATTCAGAAATGAGTCGTTAATGGGTTTATGTTATGGGATATTATTAGTTTAAGTTTGGGTAAAATATTTCGAATTTTTCAATTAATGTACCTTTTATGTTAAAAAATATTATATATATATACTCGGTGTTGTCGGGTAAAATTAGTTTTGATCACCGTACACCACCATTATTACTTACCTGTTATGTTCGTCACTTGACCAGGGTTTTAAATTACGATGCCTAATTGGCTTTGTTAATGCTTGTCATGGAAGCTAAAAATAGTCAGCCAGTAACGTTCAACCTACCAATCTACTTACTTGCTTAATTTGCTCTTCCAAAATAAATCTTTACTGTTTAGCGTACGTGTAGATTAAAAAGTAGACAGAAAGTAACTTTTTCGGTTTAAAATTAAAATTCTAATTAATGCTTTGAGCATAAAATACGAGTTACTTAAATGAATGGATTTTATTTACCTAAACAATTATTCTTTTAAATGAATTACCACGAATTAATTCGTGTTTAAACTAAAAATAATCAATTAACAAAATCTTAAGAATTGAAAAGTTTCTTTCAACCATTGCAATTTTCATGTTTGTAAATTTTATGCTTTTAGAGACAGAGTTCTGTTTTTGGTGAATTGTCACTTCTCGTGGCCTAATAAGCACTGTCATAACACTTTAAAGAGTACTGAAATTTGTTTTATCATAAGACGGTTATTTATTTAAAGTGTAATATCTGTATTTTATTCTAAAAACTTCTGATGTATTTTGTTTTATAATAGGAAACCAGCTATCTTTTTATTTAAGTACAGGTATAAGAATTAATTTTTTAAAAAACATTTTAATAAATACTAACTCAACTAAATGTAAAGATCTAAAAGACTTCTTTTAATGAAATTTTTTAAACAAAGTAACGGAATAATAGAATAAAATAATTTGTGAAACATATTTTAACGTAAATATATATTTTTAAAATATGGCGTTGTTATGTGATATGTATGGTTCGAACACTTTATATAAAATAGAAAATACTTTTTACACTGTTTTCTTAGTACTTATTTACATTGAAGAATATTTCGCAATTCAGTTTTAGCAATATGTATATGTATTTAGTTTTATACTCATTTAACTTTTTTTATAAGTTCTTTAAGTTTCGATGTATAGTATTTTATATTCTAAAGCCCCAATTAAATAGTTTTAATGTTAGATTATCGATGCATATATATATATATATAATATATAATTATATATTATATATAATTTATATTATATTATATATATATATATTATATATATATTATTATATATATATATATAATATTTAATATTATATATAAATTAGTAGTATAGTATTATATTATTATTATATATGATTATTATATATATTATTATATTTTATAATGATTATAAAGATTTATTTATTAATGTAATGTATGTAAGGTAATTATGATAATAATATTTATGTGATATATTATGAATATATATTATTATAATATGTATGTATGTGATATGTATGATTGATATACTATATATAAAATATAAAATACTTATTACACTTATTACTTAGTATTATATATTATATAAATATTATAATTATTTATATATATATATATATATATTATTATTATATATTTAATTTATTATATATAAATATATATATATATATTAATATATATATATATATATATATTAATATATATATATATATATTCTAACTTATATATATATATAGTTCCCAGAGCGTATATTAGGTGTTTTGGGTTCGATCGGAAGATTTTCAGGATGGGAAAATGGTAGGCATGCATGTCATATGATTATATGGCATGTAAAAGTTTCATTGAGTACCCATTTGGCTTGGGTTCTCTCAAAAATAAATCTCGGCATACTTTAACATTTACAGAGAGCGCACATTCATTGTAATCTGAGCGCAAAAATTGGCAGCGAGGGTCGACTGGATGGTGCCACAGAAAAATGGCTCTCAGTTCTGGGGAATATGCCGAGTCTGCAAAAGTTTTAACCCACCAAAAGAAAAAAAACTCTGCCCAGTTGTAGAAAGAAAATAACACAACGTTTTTAACACAACGTTAATACAGTAGTTTTATATTTAGCCAACTCTATTTAAACTAAAATGAAGTACTTTTATGCGTTCAAAACACAATTTCCTAATATTCCAAATTTTTTGATTTTTAAAAAAAATATTTTAATACAAAAGTAGAAAATATACTGATCGATTCTCATTTTTTCTGCTTTTTTTCTAATAAAATATTGCTAAAGTAAAGTAATCATAATTTAAGTAATTCTAATTTGCAGCTTAAAATATCATTTTAGTATGTCCTTTGATTGGAAAGTTAAAACTGTAAATATTTCGAAAATAATTTTTTTTATACCTACGTTTTAGGTAGAACTCATTCTTATTTTATCTCATATCTTTATCATATCTTGTATCTCTTATCTTTTATTCTTATTTATTATTATTATTTTTATCGAGTTTTTTCAGTTTTAGTCAATCTAGAAACTGAACTTTTTTTTTTGACTAAAAACCTTATTTACACACTATTTTTGTAGCTCTATTTTTCACAAACTCACTCTTCACCAATAAAAGCAGTTGCCTTCATATATTTTATACATAAATACAATTATTGATTTTTTAAATCACATATAGGCTAAAATAAATTTCTAATTATCAAACACTGCGTTAATAACAACAATATATCAGTTAAATAATTTTCAATTATTCATGAACAAAACCCTCTTCATTCCCTTCACATTACAGAAAATAAAAGAACAATTTATTGCTTTGTTATTCACCAACTTCTTTTCACTTCATTTTAGCTCTATTATACATTTTTTTTTTGTTAATGGATAGCGCGCTTTTATTGTATTATGGCACGAAAACTGTTGCTAAGTCCCTTGCTTTCACGTTTAGTGTCCGATTCATACATCATTTGTCTTTTTTTCTGTATGGCATTATGCAATTGTTAAGCTAATTCTTTTAGAAAATTTAAATATTCAATGTGGTTTTCAATTGTGTCTTTTTTAAAAAGAAATCAAGCGTTTATTTTATTTAGTGTTCTTTGTACTTTTATTAATCAATGTTTATTTATTGTTTAACATTTTTAAAAATAGGCAATTCTGCTTTATTAAATAAATAAATAAAAATATATTTTTAAATTAATATTAATTATATATTTCAATTTTTTAATTTAATAAAATTATATATTTAAAAATATTCCAATAAATGATTGTTCTATGTAACTCGGTAAAGAACAAGTAATGGGAATATTTCTTATGACTTCACGCTCTCTATACTAGGATTTCATTAGCTGATTCGTTTTCTTTGAAAAAGTGTTGAAACAGCTCATTGGTTTAGAAAAGGTCACGCGCTCCGAACTGCGATTTCATTGGTTGTTTTGTTTTCTTTGACAAAGTGTTGAAACAAGCCCATTCTGTGAACTTTCGGTCGTTTTGGTTGAATAAACGTTCAACTAGAGCTATTGGTGACGGGCCTCGCTTAAGTTTAGTTTGAATTATCGTCGCACTAGAGCTACACGAGGGCTGTTGGCGACGGGCGTCATAGTTTAGAACCACAGTCAAGGGACGCGGGCCCCGCTTAAAGTTCCACGGAGTGCTGTCTCAGGTTTTGTGACGCCGTTACTTGACTGCAGCTCAAAATTAGGAGGCGTTACGCGACTATGATAAGGCTAGAGTTGGTTGGTTGGTTGGTAGACATATATATTCAGGTTTGTGTGCTTGGTCAGAGACCCGTTTATAAACCTTCGGCTAGAGTTTAGAAATATACATTAGGAAAGTTCAACTGAACTCATAATGGGAAAATAAGTAAAATAACATACGAGTTGGGGTCCGGGTGGCCTAGTGGGTTTGATAGCAGCTCATTACGCTAACAGTCTGCGCACTGTACCGGTTACGGGTTCGATTCCCTTCTTCGCCCTGGGTGTACCTTCTCTCTCTGTGTCAGTAAAAATTCTGTCTGTGTCTGTCTTACTTGAAGAAGGTTAATAAGCGGGTCTCTGATCAAGCACACAAACCGGAATATATATGTGTACCAACCATCCAACCAACCAACCCGAACAAGCGCACGATGCCACCACTGGTTTACTTTGAGTACCCGCCCAGGTGTCGACCTCATCACTTGACCAGGGTTCAAACTTATGAGGGATGGTTTGGCTGTGTTAAAGCTCCATGGAGGCTAGAAATAGTTAGCCGGAAAACTAACAACGTCTTAACTGGATAGTGGGGAATATTCTGGCCCATTTTATTGTGGGAGCTAGATATCACAGTATGCCACCAAACCACTTCAATCTTGGAAAGCCCGGAATTTGAATAGGGTTTCAGACACTGTTCTTTTTAAAAAGATTTATTCGAAAATTAAAAAAAAAACTTGATGCCTTTGTGAAGTGTGTAGAGTTTAACGTTTTGGCTGTGGTTGAGACCTCGTTACGTGACCGTGACTCAAATGTACGAGGCCTTCTTAAGTATAGCTATAGTGTGAAGTTTATCCAACCCAATCATTGAATAACGAAACATCAAACCTTTATATTACGTATACGATAAAAATAAATTTTGCTGTACCATCACTCCGGTTGTATCGTCAGCACATAGCTTGCTGATTTGACACAGTTGTACAACTCTAGAATTTTTTTCAAAAAGTCTCTCGAATTTTTTCTATTAAAAGTTTATCGTCGTTTTTTTTCAAAAAAAAAAAACGAACATAAATTCAAAATAAGAATAATACGAACTTCTATTACAAGATAGTGAAATTAGAATTTTAATTTTTTGTTATGTCTTCATTTCTGAAAATAACTATTGTCTGTTTGCTGTTCTTAAGGGGGAATGGGCGCGCTGGACCGGAGGTCTACAAAGCAAAGTGCATCAGTGTTAATCCTATGGAGAAAAAAATATTTTCTCTGCCACATTTCTCCGGCTGTATTGAATATTTTTGCAAGCGGATTTTTTTTGTGTGATAAATGTAGCTGACTTACAGGGCCCAATTTTCCCACTTTTTGACATTGGTTCGAATATTTTTTTAAATTTTCAATAAATAATTTTACATAAAATATTCGAAGGGATTTCAAAAAGTGGGAAGATAGAGACCTGTAAGTTATCTTCATTTATAATTAAAAAAAAACCGCTTGTAAAAATATTCAATACAGCCGGAGAAATGTGGCAGAGGAAATAGTTTTTTTTCATTGGATTATTTCCTTTGGACTTGAGTTTGGAGACCCGCGATCCAGCGCGCCCATTCCCCCTTAAGTGCATGATTTCTAATGAACAATCATATTGTCTTGTAATAAAACATCAAAATCTATATTGAATGGGAATTTATACAATATATTAAAATTGGCAAATAGATTGAACAGTAGTTGCACGCTGGATGTATTTGTAGTTTTTTTTCCTGCGGATTTATACCTTGTTTACATTAATATTATCAAACTTTGCGCTAACACATAATACTACTTGTTTTCTAAAAGAGCATACGATATTGCCAATTTGTATAATGAGCTAGATATTCTATCTTAATTTAGTATCAACATATTTCTTAATAAAAAAACCCACATATACTCCTAAATGTTTCTTTATTTTTGGGGATATTATGATGAGTAAAATAGTTTTTTTGGACACATAGTAAACAGTCTAAAAATTTAAATTATTACTGATGATTTTCTTCTGTGTTTCTTCTCAAACCTAAGTAAATGTAAATACGTATGACAAATCTTTTATTTTTAACTTTATTTTTGACACTCACTCTATAGAAATTACGCTTTATCGTAGTACCCTTTCATAAAAAGAGGTATTCCACATATTTTACTGTGTGTATGATATTAGAAAGCCCGTTAGTAAAGCGTTAAAAGTTCACATATCTTCCTAAACGGCTTAAAATACACCCGGTTGGTCACTATTAAGAGGTATAATCACCTAAATACACTGCTCAAAACAATTAGGGGAGCATTTTGCGTACTTTTATTTACCCTTTCAGTTCGAACTTCTTATTTTTTATTATAAAAATCTAAAATTTGTGTAATAGGTCCATTATCCATTATGCATCCAGAATGAAACGGTAAAAGCAGGAGGAGGGGGGGGGGGGGGATTTTAATTTTTTAAACTATAATTTAAGGGGGGGAAATTGGTATCATAACTTTTGAATAAATTATAACAATAATTTTTTCAAAAATTTATTTTTAAAAAATAGGTAAAATCAATTTTTAAACATCTAAGAATGCAAGCGTGAAGAATTAAAGGGTAAATTTATTTTATAAATTTTTTTAGGAGTGAATTTTATTTTACCATGTTTTTCATATTTTCATTTAATTAAAACAAACATTATTTAATTCTTCAAAAGACACGATTCTTCCATCTAACGATAAATAAGTGCGAGCTCAACTTTTAGTGAGACAAAAAATTCGGAAGCTGATGATACCAAATGAAATCATTGGGGGGGGGGGGGGGTTGAAAGGGTTTAAACCATGTGTTCCCCTAATTGTTTTGAACAGTGTATATATCTAGGTACACAAATTATACGTTAATCGGTAACCAATGGGAGGTAAAACAGTGGCCTTTTAAAACTTATTGTTTGTTTATGTAAACTTGAAGGTAGACGAGCATATGCATGTTATTTTTTTATCGGGAAAAGAGATTTTAGAAATATTTTACATTTAATACGACATACTTCTAAATATCTCCTTACTTATAATCAAATCATACCTATCACTGATGGGTCAATATTTAAAATTTTTCTTTGGAGTACTGAATACTCCCTTCTTTGTTGGTTATGTTACACTGTAAAAAAATCCTCAAATTTACCGTAACAGTGTGATGATAAAAGTATTGCCATTGCCGTGTGCTGCGAATTTACATATGATGTAAAATTTATTGAAATTATTTGTATTATTATAAAATTCACTGACAGGAATTGGATACACAATTTTTCCCTGTTTAAATGGTATTGGAGTAAGTTTTTCATGTGACTGTATGTCGTTAAAACATTAATTTGCATTAAAACAAACTTTACAACACTGTATTGTAAAAAGTACCACAAGGTGGGCTGTAATTCTAAAGAAATATTTTGTAATGTAGAAAAATTACATCTCCTTGGTTACGGGTTAGAATTTTTTTTATTTGTTTAATACGAAAATATAAGTTTGTTTAGAAACAAGTCGGAGGCCGTAAAAAGTGAAAGCAAACAGACAAACCTCATTCTTTTCACAAATGGCGACTTAGACGCCTCTCACCCCAAAGAGTGTGTCGTCAGCATATACAGGGGCGGTGTTGTAAAGGTTGTCGTTCCCTCTCTCCCATTGATCTCACGGCTCAAAAATCAATCAACTTGTGCTCGTCCCTCTTCGCACCTATTGCTTCTTTCGCCGCCCCAACTCCGCTACTAGTTTCTTTTTCGCGCCTTTCGATTTTCTTGAGGAGGAGAAAAAGAAATGTTATTTCAAACTGGTTAGTAGAGGCCCAGTGGCCTTGGGTACGGGATTCGAATTCCGGATTGGGAAAGGCCCACTTCATCCTTTCAATGGAACGCTGAAATGAGAAACAAGCTAGCTTGGGAACTAAACTATGCGTGTTTCGAGTGAAGGTGACTAACTGTCCAGAATATCTGCTGCAATGCAATTCATTGTCCCTGGTCGCGTGAGATGAAATGGAAACTGTTCGTATTTTGCTGCTACGTTACTGAGTTATTTTAGTAAGGCTATATTCACATATGGGGATTCCATCGTGTACATCTAGTGCGACGTTAGTTCATCAAAGCAAAAAAACACCTTATGATCCTAGGAGGCATGGAATCGAATATGATTTATAACACTATAAATCGAAATTTGTTCCTGATCCATCTCCCATAGCTTTACTTTTTCATACATAATTATTTTTAAACCACTCATGTACGTTAATATACTAAAACAACACTTTTCTTCAAATTTTAAACCTTCTTTAAAAAAAACCTCTTTCAACCCATTAAAGAATCGATCGGACTTGGGTCATATAGCCCGCCATATTTGGGAATAGAGACGAGGGATGAAGGGATATGTTTGGGAATAGTGACTATTTGATGTACGCGGAATAGTTAGTAAGTCGTCACGTGGTTAGAACACTGTAGATTTCTGGTTGTATAGTATAGCAAATTTAAGGAACTGAAACGCTTTACCCATTCACGGCGGTAGGCAAGGAAATTTTTTTGCGCGAAAATGAGCTTTCTAGGTTGGTACATGTATTTTCCTTGTATGCTTGATAATAGACCCGCTTATGAACCTCCGTCAAGAAAGACAGAAACAGACAGAATATTTTACTGACAAAGAGAGAAAAAATACACCCAGAGCAAAGGTGGGAATCGAACCCGCACCCGGTACAATGCGCAGGCTATTAGCGTAAGGGGCTGCGATCAAACCCACTAGGTCACCCGGGCCCCTATGAGCTTTCTACTTTTAGGTTTATTAAAATAAACAAAGGATAAGACAACTAAAAGTCTTGGACGATTTTTCTTGGATAAATTAAGCTAAACAAAAAACTAATGAAAAATACTTTGAAAACAAAGTAGTGAAACGTTAGACTCTAATTTTACTGAAAAAATAGAAAAGTTGGCATAAATTAGAAACGCGTAATTTTTATTTTACTTACATAACTTAAACAATGACAATGTATGTACATGTATTACGAAGTTTTTTAATCAAATGGTTTTTTAAAGCACGCATTTTGAGAAGAAATTTTATAACGCATTAACGAGGAGCAACGAGATATCTCGTCCTGATTTTCCATTCACAGATATCAGCACATTCTAATAGAATTTATGTGTACTATTTCGCCAACTGTTCTTAAGCGTTCAAGTTACTTTGAAAACTCGATAAACACACAAAAATCTAAGTGATTTTTAATAAACTAAAAAAAATACAGATATCAATAAGATGATAATAATGCATATGCATATCAATCATTCCAAAATCTAAAATCGTAACTTAAGACCAGTTGCAGTACTAATGAGCTATTGAAATAAAAAGATTAATACTTTTTTCAAAAAGATAGTTATTTGTTTTTCAAAAATGAAGAACTGACTGTATTTTTATTATTATTATTATTTCAAGGAGCTAGTTTAAACAACATGACGTTTTTCTTTTCCACTTCAGTCTCTAGCGATGACATTTTTCTATCGATAACATTTTTCTATCGATAAGTTGGCCGTCATTGTATTAAAGCCATAGTTGCAAGTACTCTATGCATTAAAGCGTTAGTTTTAAGTACTATTACCGTGTTTATTCTTTTGTATCGATATTGACCGTATTTAAAGATGTTTCGAAATTAATCGGTTATTTTTAAGAGGTAAAAATTACCGTCAGTTTTGGAATACTTTGTATTGAACTGCATTTTCTTGAAATTGCATATCTTTGGTCAAACGACAAAACCACGAATGTGCAATATCACAGAGATGGAAAACTGGATACTGTTAAGCTTACCGTTTTCAAAAATCGTAAATATCTAGAATTTGCACATTCATGGTTTTGTCATTTGACCGACGATATGACCTGCAAGTTGGGTATCTTTTTTTAAATAATAGATATTATTCAGTACATTTTCTCCTGACCATTTAAATCTGTAAAGTTTTTTTATACGTATTTTTAATAAAAAAAACCCAATTAAAATATCTTTATTAGAGCTCAATCAAATAAAAAAATGACTCTTATAAATGTTAGCATTACACCACATTCGTACAGATTCTCTTTATCGTTGCTTCAGCCAGAACTCTAATTAAACAAAGACAAATTGTTACACACTACTATCATTTCCAAACAAACGTCATTTAAATTTTAAGAGCAATAAAAAGAACACAAGATTGATATGTTTAACGAAATTCCACGCAGCTATTCAAATCGTTTGCACCGAGCCGGCTTTATCACTGGTTTCCCACAAAAGCAAACGATTTCGATCTTCTTCAACTAAACTCTGCCTCACTACATTTTGAAGTGAAATATGGCTGCTTCGAATTCCAGGCGATTTTCCAAAGACAATAGCTGTCTGCAATAATGCATCACTAGAGGAGGATTTTTTTGTTATTATTATTGTTATTTAACTGTTAAGAATTCACTCATAAGAAAGAAAGGATATAATATTCGCGTGAGAAGTTTGTATTTCTGCTATTTTTTAGACAACGAATATTTTCTTTCAATGTTATTTTATTCAAATATTTTCTTTCAATGTTATTTTATTCAAATATTTTATTTCAATTATACTGTATTCAAATATTTTCTTTCAATGTTATTTTATTCAAATATTTTCTTTCAATATCATTTTATTCAAGTTTTATGTAGAGTTTTGAACAAGTTGTAGTTCTAAATTAAGACGTCCTTCGCCATTAACAATCATGTGACTCTAGTGCAATTCAACTCAACTATTAAAAAAAGTGACAGTAACTGTCACTTTGAACATATTTCTCAAAATATTTATTTATCCTAATAGCAATATTTCTGAATAAACATCATTAACTTTTAATTAAGCAAAATTTAATATTTTAAGGCTATTCATCCATGGCTAATTTAGAGTAAAACAGCAACCTATAAAGGGCTTATTTTTTATTTGAATTTTAATAGGATTTTATAGGATAAGTTTATAGGATGACAATATTAAATACTGGATTCGACCCGAGGATGAATTGGCCGAAAATCCAAAACCTTTACCAAGCGGTTCAAATATTTCTAAATGCACAGGACAGCCAATTCCCTGCTGTTTAATTGAGATAAAATTCAAAATAATTCTTATTTTGATGCTGGAAATTGCCTTATTATTTTTATACCTAAAAAGTAAACAAAATTTTTGACCGTATCTATAAGAACAGAAATATAACAAAATAAGAGAAAGAATAAATGCGAACTCTGACTTTTGGCAATTCATCTCTCAGTTTTCATTCCCATTATTATAATTTGATAAGTTTGATTTAATAATATATAGATTTAAACGCTATGTGTTTAATATATTTAAGTGGCTCGTGGGAGGAATTTTTAAATGGTTAACAAAACTTTAATTTTAGGGATGTTTTATTGAAATCGTTGTAAATAGCGTTACTATGGAGAGGTTTTGACAACTGATTATTTGTGTTGTAGCTGTTGTTTTCTCTGTTCATTGTGGAAAATTCAATATGTATTAATATCAAACCCAATTTAAATAAAATTTATGGTTTTGAAGATATTTTTCAATCAATTGTAACTTCTTAAATTTTGTTAACCAGTCTAGAAAAAGTATCATATCTTTGTAATTTTTTTAATGTATTTAAAATTTTATAATTTTTGAAGATTGGGGTTACATTGCCAATACTCTGTTGTAATTTAAAATTTTTTATTTACATTCCTTGTATTTTTGTTCATTAGAAGAAAATAGAAAATGTTGTGCTGATCTGTGACTTAAAACATTTTATTAATAATCACTGATCAACTTTTTCCGAAGGACGGAATTTTTGCTTTCAGTTTTATAATTTAGAAAATATTTACAGTTGCTGAAAAAATAAATTAATATAATTATAATATTAAGAATTCATGAAACAGAAAGTGTTAGGCTTAGAAAATACTGTTTTTTCCTAAATTTGGATTCCAGTGAAGAAATAGTTTTTTAGCAGGACAAAATGACGAACATATTTGTTTATTTAAACAGAGAGATACGTCGCCCAGCCGGTATGGTGGTTTCGATCCTCGCTTGTCATGTGAGTGGAAGCACAAATCCTTTTACAGAATGGATTTAACCGATCTAAGGAATCTATCTACATCGGTCTTTTATATGCTTTGCTATTACTGATAGAATGGTATAAATTGGCAAAAGCATCGCACGACCCATCCAAAAACCAGCTGGCACAAGACCCCTTGCTAGAGGAGTTTGCCCCGGTTTAAATCCCAGATAAGACATGGATATTTGTGTTGCGGAGAACGTGCTCGTTTAATCTGTGGGTCAGAAAGTCCTGTGGTCGGTCATAGCGCAGTACCATGGGTGCAGGTTGTCTGGAGTAAAACGCCTCTCTCCTCCAGCGGTGTGCTTTATTAATTGAGGAGGTGGCGCCATCTCGAAGCAAACTTCCAATCCTAATGGGTACCCAAAGCCTTGTGCCAATGGAAGCTACTGCACCCCTTCTGATTTCCAGGCTATGCCCTGGAGGCACACGTCAACAACAACAACAACAGCAGGATATTTTTGATTTCGAAACATATAAGAACCGTTATTTTCTTTTTCATCTCTTATCCACATCACTTCCAAAAAAATTCCAAAAATGGTTTTAAAGAATTTTTCTTTTGTTCTTTTGGATCGTTCGGCAAAGCGATGGGATGAGCAAACGGCTTTGAATTCGATCAAGGAATCGTCTGCCCAAAATCTTGGCTTTCCGCCAATCAGCGCCCTCGGAATGAAGGGCACGGCCGACCCCGAAGAATTATTTCGAACAATTCTTTCGTTCGAAAAGAGTGATTTCGTTCCAAGTTGTGTTCGACGAGAGAATGGGTTTTATTATGGAATTTCCGTTATCGTCCCTGTTCGTTAACGAGGCTTGCGTTGTTTCAGTGATTTCAATAAGCATTTTGGGGGAAGAGTAAAAAAAAAACATTTTGTTGTGCACATACATGGTTGCTGAGATATATCGGTCACTCACTTTTAATTGCCCGCTTCTATTAATTTAAATGAAGTTGGGATTGCATGTGATTCGTTTTCTGTCTTTATGTATAAATTATTGACGATTTACTCTTATAAAGGAATGATATTTTATTTTCTTAAATTATTATGTTTTCGTTGATTGGTTGTGGGGGGCATGTTTTTTACTATTTAGAAATTTTTTCTTGATTTAACAATTGCAGAGCTTAGTGTAAGAACTTGCTAAGTGACAAAAAGGTGAAAACGAGAAAATGAGATTTAAAATTTATCGTTTGCGCTTGGATATGCTAAAAACGGCACTAACAAAAGGTAAAAAATATACATAACTTAAAGTTTATGAAAAGGGGGAATTTTTTTTAAATTTAAAGGAGGGAATAACATGTTAATTAACACAAAAATCTTAATTTTTATGCAAATGTCACTTCTTTCGCACGTTTTTTCACTAAGCACTTCAATTATTTTCTTGATATAATTAACTAAGCTCTAGAATGTAGTTAAATGTAGATAAGTGAAAATAATTTTGGCAAAAGATGAATCGAAATATCTATACGAATATATAAAAGTAACTACACAAATATGTGAAAATATTCACAGGAATTTAGTGATACATAAAAAGAATGTTGATGTTAAAATCCTTTTTACTAAACTGTTGCCTATACTTTTTCTCTGCAACGGGTGTACCATAGCAGCAAAACACATGTACAGGGTAAACATTTTTTAAAAGCAAAATTTTAAATTTTTTGGCACTTATTACCTTTTTTCGTTAACTGAACATCACTCTGAGATGCATACAATAAAAAAATAATTTTCTTTGTCGGAAAATTTGTTATTGAGATTTCCGACATTTGGTATTCCATTGTAGTGAAACACATGCACAGGGCACCACATAAAGATATTTTTGCCGTAAAATCAATTTTCGATAAAATTCGATGCCTTGACACTACGATTTCGCTCAAGAGTTGCGTTGTGGCTGAGGTATCGACCTTTCTGGGGAACATGCCGAGTCTGCAAAGGCTTGACCGCTAATATTGCAGCCCAGAGGAAAAACCTTGTAAATTGACCGTTGTTCTAATTACGTAACCTGTCTATATTTTCTCTTGAATAGATCAAGTTGGACACAGATCCAACTAAACCAAACTTCCATTGATGAAACGAATAATGGACAATTCGAACGGGGCGGGGCGTGTTTTGTCTGTGAGAAAGAAGACAATGCCTGACGTAACTGTGGCGTCACTGTAGGCGTGACCATTCTAGTTTAGATGAATTAGCTACCAGGTGGTTTGTTTGTGGTGGTTTAAAACAATGGCGTAACTGTGACGTGACTGTTGGTGTAGTCTTTCCGTTGTCAATTTCTTCACTTTTTTTTAGTTAGTGATTTTGTAGATTTTTAACGTCAAAAAATATATACTTACTGATGCTGTGTGAAGCAGTAGTTTTGACAATTTCTCGGGTGTTGATCTAGACTTTAGTAGAAGATAAGTCTTTGATTCATTAAAGTAGCAATTGCAAATTCTATATAGCTGATTTCCGAAGTATTTCTTGAATTACAGTGTTTATTATTATTGTAAACAATAAAAATACTATAGTATCAATTCAAACAAATTTAAAATAAATGAAAATAAAACAAAATTTATCCTTTAAATCTCATGATGTCTACAAATTTATAAAAGGTTAAGATTTCTTGCACTGTGAAAATCGATAATTTGTAGACTTGTGTTCTATGGGTTCCAGATTTTTTGGTAATTATTACTATTTAATTGTTATGGATTTTAGCATCATACGCTATTCTACAATCATCACTCGAAGTTATATGGATATCGCAATGTCGATAAAATGCCAGAATGATATCGATGTGATATCATACATCATTGTGATCTGCGAGAGTTATATGCATAGATAAAACATAACAAACTGGCAGCTAAAAGCGAAAGAAATATATACTGGTAAAAAAAATTAGGAGAGCACTTTACGTACTTTTGTTAATCCTTTCAGTCCCAACTTTTTATTTTTATTTGAAAAATCTAAAATGTGTGAAATAGATTACTTATGCATCTAGAATGAAATGGTAAAAAAATCTTAATTAGGGGAAAAAATTGGAATCATTACTTTTGAATAAATTATAACAATAATTTTTTCAAAACTTTATTTGTTAAAAATAGTTAAAATCATTTTTTAAGCATCTAAAAATGCAAGCATGAAGAATTTAGGGTCACTGTATTTAATAAAATTGTTTCAGAGTGAATTTCATTTTACCTTGTTTTTCATATTTTCATTTAATTAAAACAAATATTATTTAATTCTTCAAAAGACATGATTTTTCCATCTAACGATAGATAAGTGCAAGCTTAACTTAGTGAGAAAAAAAAAATCGCAAGCTGATTATTCCAAATGAAATCATTGGGGGTGAAAGGGTTTAAACCATGCGCTACCCTAATTATTTTGAGCAGTGTAGTTCGATATCAGAAGAATATCATTTTATTTTCTCCCGTAGTTTCTATGGGGTTATTTCACGTCGGGGATGGCAACAGCTGAAATGGTTTGTTTTCTGCATAGATATCATAGTTAAAGTATTAGATTGGCAGATCACGTGACCTCCAATGTTAATAACGGGACTAGCATGGAGACCCAAATAAGAGGGCAATGTGGCCAGTGTTGTCACCACTTTAAGGAGAAAAATGCTACGGCATCATCGGAAAATACCATTTAATTCTAAAATTACCACACAAAAAAATACTATAAAAGCATTTCAAGTCACTAAAAAGATTCCAAAATGCAGCTAGTATTTTTACGATATTTTTTGTAATTTTAGAATAATTCTAAAACAAATTCTAAAATTACAAATAAATATTGTAAAAATACTAGCTGCATTTTGGAATCTTTTTAGTGACTTGAAATGCTTTTCTAGTATTTTTTTGGTAATTTTAGAATTTAATGGTATTTTTCCGATGATGCCATAGCATTTTTCTCCTTAAAGTGGTGGCAACACTGGCCATTTTCCCTTTTATTTTGGTCTCCATGCGCGTCCCGTCGTTAGCATCGAAGGTCACGTGATCTGCCAATCTAATACTTTAACTATTATATCTATGGTTTTCAGGAATTCATTTTGTATTGGTATTCGAAAATGAGTTTTCTAAGAATATTTTACTGATTAATTTTTTTTTAATGGCAACTTCTTGCTGTGCTGTTGGTTGTTAAAAACATTTGTTTAAAAAAGCTTTTAAAAGCAGAAAAAAAGTTTCTTTTCATCTATATCTGTCATTTTGAGAGTAAAACCAAAGTAACCAATGAAATCGCAGTATGGAGAAAAATTTAAACAAGAGCGTTACAACATACGAAACATTACCATTGCTAGTAACGAAAATGAATATAAAATTTTGCATTTCTTCCGGAAGATGGCGCAACAGGCTTCCATCCAACAGAAAGAATAAAACTAGATAATAGTAAAAAAAGAAGCAAACGACTTCATTTCGAATTCTCGGCCATTCGCGAGGCCATTTCGGGGGGTCAGGCTTTTTATTTGATATCGCGTCGAGAAAAGAGAGAAGATTCTTTTTTTTGTTGTTGTTCGTCATTCGTGCTTCTCTATTTAGCCTCTTCTTTTTCTTTCCGGGATCATATTACCGGGATCTCGAGTTTTGCCTTAACTGATTTTTGACATGACGGAGGGATTTAGGGACTTCTTTTTTTTTTCATTTGTTCAATTTTTTTTCTTTTTTGCCTTGCCGATCGTCCAGTAAGCCGGTCAGATAAATTTTTGTGTTTGGAACACTAGTGGTGTATATCTTGGTCAGTGGTTAGTTTATTTTTGTGCATATGGTAGGCAAAAGGTGTAAGTTTAAGGGTAGGGTACACATATATATTCCGGCTTGTGTGCTTGATCAGAGACCCGCTTATAAGCCTTCGTCAAGTTAGACAGACACAGAAAGAATTTTTTATTGTCACAGAGAAAGGAAGTACACCCAGGGCGAAGGCGGGAATCGAACCGTTACAGCGCGCAGACTGCTAGCTTAATGGTCCAAACCACTCGACCATCCGGGCCCCGGCAAAAGGTGTAACTGGCGTGGCAATTTAATTATTACCGGAGGTTTATTTCTAGCCTTCTTTATTAGCTTTAACACAGCCAATTACGCTTCGTAATTTAGTACCCTGTTCAAGTGACGAGGTCGAGACACCTGAGCGGGTGCCCAATACGGAACTTAGAGCGCTAACATCGCACGCTAACTTTGGACTCCACAGATTTAACGAGCACGTCTATTACAGTGTACTCGGGTATTTTAGTTGGATTTTGTCAAAATATTTCCGTCTATAGGAAAGCAGTGACTGCCACCGGTATTGAACCAAACGCAATCTGGGCTTATAGCATGGTCAACGCTATGAGCTATGGCCAGCTGTTAGTTTATGTTAGTTTATTTGGTAGTAAACAGTCGTCACCGGCGTGGCTTTGCGGGAGTTACAAAGGATACATTCGCAGGTTTTACCCGTGGTTTAGCCATCTTATAAACGTTTTGTACTTACACCATCAATTGAAAACGCTCTGTATACGGGACTGCTGCATGTTAAATCTATTGTGTTCCAAAGTGCTAAGGCCTACACGATGTCACAATAAGGTTGTTACTTTGCGTGACAGCTCAGGTGCCTCGTTACTTGACCATAGTTAAAAATTACCAGCGAAGATGTCTTTTACTGTTGTTTAGAATGCAAACAAACCATTGGCACAATCCTTACACAATAACTTTTTTCTCTTGAGAAATAAGACTTATAGAGCGAGAGCCCAGGGCCCCCAGACCTAAGTTATTTTCTCACGAATGAAATGTGTCGGATTTGATTTGTTTTTCATGTACTTTTGGTGTATGCATACCCGCTAGAGTGGACCGCCGGCCAATTTACAGGTACAGGGTGCAAAAAGTAGGAAAATTACATGTTAACTTATGTGATTTTCTCAAGGCTGCTTTTTACGTAGGTTTTAGAAAATATTGTTAAAAGTTAATAATCAAACTGCCAGACACTTTCCGCCGGGCGAAACTTTTGCCAGACGATTAAGACCTACCGAGTATATGCGGAGTACGTGCTCGTTAAATCTGTTGGGTCCCAAAGTCCTCTAAGTTCCCATACCAAATCAATACCTCTGGGGGTGACAAGCCAATTCTGGGGATCCTCTAGTTGGCCTCTGTCTCTAAAAATTAGATGGATCCACTTATGTGTGTGTGTTGTCTGTTGTGTCTGTCTTACTTGACGAAGGTTTATAAGCGGGTCGCTGACCAAGCACACAAACCTGATTATATATGTCTACCAACCAACCAAGCCAGACGATTTAAAGGTTCCTGTAAAGCTCAGACTTTTCCCCACGCATCTGAAGGCGCGATATGATGGGGTTTTTTTTGGGGGGGGGACTGTTATTTTTCATTACGTTTATGGTGATAGAAATAGATATGAGTCGATAAGCAATAAAAACAAATAAAGATAATCATTTCGATTTAATTTAAAGGTTTGCTTAGTTAGAAAATACGTAGCGCCATATCGCGCCACCAGATGCGTGGGACAAAGTCTGAACTTTACAAGGACCTTTAAAGCGTTTTTTAAAAGTTTCGGCCGGCGAAAAGTGTCTGGGAGTATTTATTAGTAACTTTTAACAATATTTTCTAAAGCATTTATAAAAATCAGCCTTGAGAAAATGACATAAGTTAACTTATAATTTACCTACCTTTGGCACCCGGTACTTGTAAAATGGCCGTCTGTCCACTCTAGCGGGTATGCATACACTAAAAGTACATGAAAAAAAACAAACCTAATCCCATATATTTCATTCGTGAGAAAATAACTTAGGTCTGGGGCCCTGGGCTCTTGGTCTATTATTATTATTTGATATGGTTTCGTTAAATTATTACATATTTTAACTATCTAAATCTATTGCTTATCTAATGTTACTTTGTAATTGACTTGTGTAATTCTAAAAATATAAATTATTTAAAATTCTTTCTTATTCGTCCTTGTTTTTTCAAATTCGTTAAATTGCTTAAATACCGTTATTCCTAAAAAAGATAAATTTGCACTGTAATTCATATTTCTTTTGAAAATGCATCCTATTGTGGTACAAATTTGTTATTATCTCAGATGCCTAGGGAATAAAAATATAAATTGTTTAGAAAATATTATTTGTAACAACTAAAACATAAACTTTATTCTTTGAACTTAAATATATTAACATATTTCTTAAAAGTCACGTATGAAAGTCAGCTTAAAATATTTTTCTCTCTAATTAAGGATGTTTTTAAAAGTAGATATTGAGTAAGCTTTGTATTTTGAATATTATTATCGTGCGCTACTTTCATTTTTGCTTTTGGAACTTTAAAAAAAAAAGTTGTTTTACATAAGCTTTTTCTAAACTGAGCAAAGGTTTTTTAGTTAAATTTTTATTTTAACAACAAAGTTGCATTTCAATTTATTTTTAGGTAAAATTTCTACAACATATTTGTATTGGAAATTAATTAGTGTCATAAATTTAAAACCCAAAAATGTATTAACTTTAACGTAACATTTTCGTTACAGTTTTAAAAAAAACTTATTCAGTGGGATTATATCTTGTGCTTCGATAGAATAGTTAATATTGATTCACTCAAATATTTTTGATCTTGCTATTTTTTTGTATCTTGTATTATCTGACTACGTTACCTTTTTTGTTGAAAAAATCTTTCTTAGCAAAATTTTTTTTTAGTGCAAATAAACAATAAATATCTTTATGTGCTTATTTTCTTCTTTGTATGTAGCTGCGCTGTAAAAAATATAATTTCAAACCGTTATTTGTGTGCATTCAAATTTAAGTATGGAGTCATTCCGTGTCAATTCAACACACTTTTCGGCAAAATTCTACCTCACCGTCTCAGATTTTGCTGAAATTTGGAACAACAGTAGTGTTTATATAGTTATTTGTGAAATGAAAATTTTTATTTACAAATATTGATCCGTTTTAAAAATATGGCACTTTAAAAGTTAAAAAAAATAGTCAAAAAACCGCATCCGACCAATTTTCAAATTGACCTAGAAGCTTTCCTAATTAAGCTAGAGACCTGGGATAGGTGTCATCTGACAGAGATTTGTATGAACTTTTTAATGATATATAAAACACTTAGGATATAGAAGATTTTATTTAAATTAAAATTTAATTAAATTTTAAAATTTAATTTTTTTTAAAAAGTACATAATTTAAAATTTCGAAATTAATTACATGAATAGTTAGGACTCTTTCACATCATCTGACAAAATATGTTGGGATGAGAATGGGTTCATTTATAAAAAAATTCAAAACTAAAGCTTGTTTTTCATAAATGTTTTTATTAATAAACTTGATCAACTAATTTTAAAAATGACCTAGATGGTTTCCTAATTAGTTTAGAAATGGTGTTAAGTGCTAGTTTACAGCAATTTATAAGACAATTTAAATGAAATATAACACACTCAGATTATAGAAGATTTTATTTAAATTAAAATTGAATTAAAAAAATTTAAAAAAAAAGGCATACTTAAAAATTTTAAATTATTTTCATGAATAGTTGGTATTTTTTTAAACAATATATGGGTAAAATATCATTCTGGTATAAGAATTGGTTCATTGCTAAAAAAAATCAAAACTGAAGATTGTTTTTCATTAATAAATGTTTTCACTATTAACCTCGATCAAGCAATTTTCAAAATGACCTAGGAGGTTTCCTAATTCAGCGATAAACCTGTGGTAGGTTTCATTTTACAACAATTTGTAAGACCTTTCTAATGACATGTAACAAATTTAGAATATAAAAGATTTAAATTAAATTACAAATAAAAAAGAAACAGTGGAGCTTGTTTATCATTATTGTTAGTTAATAATTCAGCTTAGGTATAACACAAGAATACTAATATTAACACTACCTTTATAATAAATCTGAATGATAACCTGAAGAAAGTTTCATTTGTAGTTTGAAAAAGCCACATTTGTTTGGAAGACATCACTTTGAAGTAGAACATAACTTCTTCCAGTGGGAGTCACAGGATTAACTTTTGCTAGAATGTCCACTACTGACACCCACAAAACATCAGCGTTTCTTGGATACGAGAATGATGCAATATGGCCCAAATGGGTGAAGAAAACTTATCTGTACCTCATCAAGTTCATTTTTCTCCAAAACGTACCCGAGCCACCAGTTTCCTGCATACACCGAGACAGATTTTAATGTAAAAGCAGAGTGTCACTTTTCAGCCACATCGCATGGTAAAGGGCCTTGTGACAGAATTGGAGGCTCAGTAAAGAGCCAGATTGGAGAAAAATGAACTTGATGAGGTAAAGATAACTTTTCTTCACCCATTTGGGCCAGCTGCATCATTCTCGTATCCAAGAAACGCTGATGTTTTGTGGGTGTCAGTAGTGGACATTCTAGCAAAAGTTAATCCTGTGACTCCCACTGGAAGAAGTTATGTTCTACTTCAAAGTGATGTCTTCCAAACAAATATGGTTTTTTCAAACTACAAATGAAACTTTCTTCAGGTTATCATTCAGATTTATTATAAAGGTAGTGTTAATATTAGTATTTTTGTGTTATACCTAAGCTGAATTATTAACTAACAATAATGATAAACAAGCTCCACTGTTTCTTTTTTATTTGTAATTTAATTTAAATCTTTTATATTCTAAATTTGTTACATGTCATTAGAAAGGTCTTACAAATTGTTGCAAAATGAAACCTACCACAGGTTTATCGCTGAATTAGGAAACCTCCTAGGTCATTTTGAAAATTTCTTGATCGAGGTTAATGGTGAAAACATTTATTAATGAAAAACAATCTTCAGTTTTGATTTTTTTTAGCAATGAACCAATTCTTATACCAGAATGATATTTTACCCATATATTGTTAAAAAAATACCAACTATTCATGAAAATAATTTTAAAATTTTAAGTATGCCTTTTTTAAAATTTTTTTTTAATTCAATTTTAATTTAAATAAAATCTTCTATAATCTGAGTGTGTTATATTTCATTTAAATTGTCTTATAAATTGCTGTAAACTAGCACTTAACACCATTTCTAAACTAATTAGGAAACCATCTAGGTCATTTTTAAAATTAGTTGATCAAGTTTATTAATAAAAACAATTATTTATGAAAAACAAGCTTTAGTTTTGAATTTTTTTTATCAATGAACCCATTCTCATCCCAACATGATATTTTGTCAGATGATGTGAAAGAGTCCTAACTATTCATGTAATTAATTTCGAAATTTTAAATTATGTACTTTTTTAAAAAATTTAAATTTTAAAATTTAATTAAATTTTAATTTAAATAAAATCTTCTATATCCTAAGTGTGTTACATATTACTAAAAAGTTCATACAAATCTCTGTCAGATGACACCTATCCCAGGTCTCTAGCTTAATTAGGAAAGCTTCTAGGTCAATTTGAAAATTGTTCGGATGCGGTTTTTTGACCAATTTTTTGAACTTTTAAAGTGCCATATTTTTTAAACGGATCAATATTTTTGAATAAAAATTTTCATTTCACAAATAACTATATAAACACTACTGTTGTACCAAATTTCAAAAAAATCTGAGACGGTGATGTTTAATGAGTGTGTTGATTTGACGTGGAATGACTCTCTGTGTAAAAAATGAAACCAAGAATTTTAGTAGTTACGTTCTTCTGGCAATGAGGTACATAATTATTTTATTCTTATTATTTTGTGTGATCAAATATTATGGTCTGATGCCCCTAAGCAGGCCTCACTTTAGCAGGGGTAGACGTCTAAAGTGTGACATTTTGGAAATTTAACAGCAGAATCGTTATACTTTGATTTCCCAATTAATCCGTATTTATAACTGTAATGTATGCATTTGCTTAAACTACAATTAAATTTAACGTTACTTTATTTTTATATTAATTAAAACTAAAATTAAAAAAGATTTCCGCTATTCCTTGGTCATGTAATCAATCTACTAATCTACATATTTTATGTCAAATTCTTAATCAAAATAGATTTGTTGTTGTTGAATTTTTAAAAAATATTATCGGTTAAAAGCATTCAGGACTTTCATTCCCTACAACAAAGTAAAAAAATGCTTTTGTTTAACACCACTTTTTATTTCTACAAAATTTCATTTGTGCCAAAGTGCTATTCCACGAGACTAATTTATGTTTAATACAATGTAAGAACTAAACAGACATTAACATTTGTGGTTTTTGATGTTCAAGTTATAAAACTGCTATAGAAAAACTAAATTCTACCAATTCAAATAATATAAAATTCGAACTATTCTCTAGTATAAATTTAAGATAGAGTTATTAAAGTTTTTTTTTAATAAAAACTCAATCTGTTCTACAATAGTGTTAAATTATACTTCTTTTCTTGGCAAAATCAAATCTAGAAATATGGAAACTACTCAGCAATACGAAATATTACTTTTTGTGGGAGTTATAAATGGTTATATTTTACTTATTGACAAGAATGATTTCTACATGCTTTTCAAGAATAAAAGAATAACTCACTGTCACCCATATGTGTCACTAACTCAATTATAAATGGTAAAATTTTAGCTATTGACAAGAATGATTTCTACACAATTTTCAAGAATAATTCACTGGCAATTTTCGAAGTCAACTTCGGATTACTTTCTTGCAACTTTGCCCACTCTGTCGAACACACGACTTCTTTGTGGTCGCAGATGAAATCCACGACAAACCTCACCAACTTTTTGTCGGAGTGTGTGTCTGCCAAGATGAGTGCTTTACACACATTCGACACGGTGAGACGTTGCTTTAACATACAGAAGCACTTTTCCTTCAAGGGGTGAGTGGCGTACTGGTCCACCGCGTAGTACAGGGCCGAGGCCTCTTCCCACTTCAAGTCTTCAACTGCGCAGACGAAATCCACGACAAACCTCATCAACTTCTCGTCGGAGTGTGCGTTTGCCAAGATGAGTGTTTCACACACATTCGACATGGTGAGACGTTGCTTCAACATACCGAAGCACTTTTCCTTCAAGGGGTGAATGGCGTACTTGTCCGCCGCGTAGTACAGGGCCGAGGCCTCTTTCCACTCCAAGTCTTCAACTGCGTCGCCGTACATGAAGGCCAGCAATCCTTCGATGGTTTCGTTGTCTATATCGTCGATGGTCACAATACCCGAGCGAGCTTCTGTCATCTGACGTTTCTCGAACATGGCGCGGAAGATACTTGATCTGGCCGCCAGGATGTTTCGATGGACACGGTATGACTTTTTCTTGACTTCGAGTGTCGCATCGCTGTACATTCTTTCTTTGTACATATGCCAAAGATCAGTGTTCAGTGTGTTTAAAGGCTCCTTAATTACTTCAAACTGTTCATGAACTGCCAAAATGCAATCAATTTCAATTTGAAGGCTGTCGATGATGCTGAAGCTTGGGGAAACCTTAATGTTTTGGAAGCACTTGGTATTAGAACTGAAGCACTTCCCATTACTATTTTTGTAATACCATTTATTTGACTTATCCTTGAATGAAAATTTGCAGTTGTAGATTGCAGGAAAGCCCCTCGTGCTAGGTATCCCTTCAATCATTATCATGTACATACATTTACTTTTCTTCTCAAGTCTCATTTGACATGCTAGGTTATGTGTTTCGAAATATTTAATGCATGTAGGAAACTCAGAAAAATCAAAGTTTTTTATATTCCAGTAAAACTTCTCTTGGTACAAAATAGTGCGGATGTGATGCTTTGCATTTATAATTTTTTCTTTCCACACTCTTAGACAAAGAGTCAGAGTACCTTGAGGAAACATCGATTGCTGGTCATCACCGACTACCAATTTTTTTTAAAACGACAATTCTTTAGTTTTAAATAGAACCTGGTCATTAGAGGATATAAGAGACACCTCACATTGCTTAAACGGGTTTTCATTTTCACTGTTCCATAGATGCAACTGAAAATCATCGCCTCCTAATGTAGCCTCTACCATGCACAAATCAATCCCTTCAGTGGTCTCAACCTTAAAGGCAGGGAGTCGTATGCTGGATTCAGGAACTGTTGCACCATTTGAAAAAAACTGTGGTGAAATTTTCAATCTTCCAGATGAGAGTTATACACCCAGTTTCATTTGCACAAGACATGATTAAGCCTCACTTTAGCACAAACGACAGGATATGGATTCAAATGAAGTACAAGAAAGTAAACGGGTATTTTTTCTGGTGATAAAATTGCCGACAAATGCCTCGAAAGACGCTCAAGTAGTCAAAAGTTCAGTGACAAAGCGGCTTAACTTTGTGTACAGATTTTTATCAGCAAAGAGTAAAATTAACGATAAAATATCGATGATAAACTCGAAAGGTTTTATTTTTTTGAAATTTGAATTTAAGTTCTGGTGATAAGTAGCCCGTTGAGAGTTGATTCAATAAAAATGCATCCGAAACTATATTGAAAATTTAATACAATAGTAAACCTTTAAAATAATATTTTTTATTTGGCCAAAAAAATATAAATTCTTTTTAATTTGTAGTAAATATGCAGTCGCAGGAAAAAATGACAAAATTTTATGCTAGGTCGACCTCAATAAACGGTTATAATTTTTTTGCTGTTGTTTAAAAAATTCACACCACTAGCAAAACCTTCCAAATTACTTGGATGAATTGGCAAAATAAGGTTCGTTTCATGCAATTATTACAAATTTAAACGTCATCTAAGCATCTAAATCTATTGCTTATTTAATGTAGCTTTGCGTCACATGAGCAAATTTTAAAAAAAAGTAGCAGTAGTTTTATTTAAATTTATTTTAAAAGTGAAATTTGTGCAACATATTTATTTCTAAAATTGATTGGGGCCATAAATTTGAGAAGCTTTTACTACTATTATATTGTAAAACTTTTGTGGAACGTCACTTTGTAAACAAGGGGTAAGCCTCCTCCTAGTTTTTGGTGTAACGCTACACAATTTTACTCCATATACATGGTGGCATCACTTTTTGTCAGCCTCCCTTATATGTTTACGGAATGAGTTCCATCAAAGTTTTACAGGGCATGTACTACTATAAATTGTCGTGGAAGTTTCAAACTTTTATTTATTGGAATTATTTCTTGTACTTCCATAGAACACTGTAAAAAATTGGTGGAACGTTCCTACATAAAACAGGTAATAGTATCTGCTGCCTTAAGTATTAAGGAGTAACGTTCCACCAAATGTACGGGTAACATTACAAAATCTTCCTCACATATTGTGTGATGTCACGTTACTCCGTAATACAGGTTGCAGCAAATGCATATTTTAATAATCCACTATTTTAACATTTCACCAATTTTTTTACAGCGCGAAGTTTTAACAACATTGTGTTTTATCTTACTAATTATAATTTTTAGTAAAAAAAATATGTGAATTTCTTACAACAGAATTACTAATTTAACCCTTCACTGAATATAAAATTCGCATAATAACAACTGCAAAAGTACTTCTGTATAAAATTAAAGTTAGTTAAGTTCCGATTGCTGTGTAAATATAGGGTTAAAATCTTTCTTTTTAGCGAAAAAAATTATTTCAATAGGTAAACTATGTGAATCTAGTATAGATCTAATGTCTAACGTGACTTGTGTGATATATAAAAGGTTCCATTTTACCTATTGACAAGAATGATTTCTGCACCCTTTTCAAGAATAACTCGCTGGCAATTTTTGAGGTCAAACTCGGATTCCTCTCCTGCAACTCTTTCCACTCTGTGGAAGAGACGACTTCTTTGTGGTCGCAGATGAAATCCACGACAAACCTCATCAACTTCTCGTCGGAGTGTGCGTCTGACAAGATGAGTGCTTCACACGCATTGGACATGGTGAGACGTTGCTTCAACATACCGAAGCACTTTTCTTTCAAGGAGTGGATGTAACGAAACCATTGGTGGAGATAAGAGACATTTCACACTGGTCAAATGTTTTTTGATTGGTGCAGTTATATAAATCAAGTCGAAAATTATCTTCTACTGAAGCTTGCATCGTCCACATTTCATTGGCTTCAGTGGTCTCAACCTTCCATGCAGGGAGTCTTATTGTGGCTCTACAACTTGAAAAATAATGCCGAAGTTTTCAATTTCCCATGTTAGAGTTAAACATCCACATTCATTCACATGAGACATTGCTTTAGCCTGACTTTGGCACATGCGACAGGCAAACGAATGAAATTAAGTTTTAAGAAACTGAAAATATATGTTTTTGGGTGATTAAGTTGCCGACAAAAGTCGCGTAAGACGCAGTTCAGTGATAAAGCATATTTGCTTTGAGTGTAGACTATCTTCAATGAGTAAACATAACGAGCAAAGTATTGATACAAAACCTAAAAGGCATTCTTTAAAAATTGCATTCGTTTTGTGGTGATAAGAACTTACTGCGCTGGTTTAACAAAAATGTAAAAGTATTTATTTTATTTATTTGCGTTTGTTCATCCACAAAAAAACGTCAATGACAATAGTGAAAAATGCTAAGAGAAAAATCTCAATGAATTCAGTGTGCTGAACACAAATATGGAGGCCCAGTGGCTTAGTGGTAGTGCTAAGCATTGCCACGCCACAGGTACGGGGATCGAGTCCCAGATTGGGCGAGGTTGACTCAGCCGTTCATCTCTTAAGTGGGTCGAGAAAATGAGTACCAAGTATGCTTGGGAACAAAACACGGGGGTTCCGCGTGAGGCTGACCACCTTACTGACATATGCCTAGCCTTGGTCACGTAAGCTGGAATGGGCACGGCAGGCCTTGGCCCACTAACGGGCTGTTGCGCTGAGGAGTTTAGTTTAGTTTAGTAGAACACGAATACCACAATAAAATTTAATTCTTAGCCATAATATTTGAGATATAAATGTTTGTGTCACACAAAGAGGGGTTAGAAAATAATATTGAAACTTTTGAAAGCCGGCAGTATGTAAAGGAACAATGTTGGAAGATATTTAATACTTCCTGTTGATAGAAGTAGTAATGTGTGGAATAGAAACCAAAAACTACTGGAACTAAGCTCCCAATTTTAATAAGGGAAGGTTTAATAAAGAAACCTATAGAATTATGCCTTGTAATTGCATTGGAGAATAAGATTTGAACCCGGTCTTTTTGATAAGAGGTTGGTGTTTAGCTTTTGTGTGACGGCAAAAAATCAGCAATGATAGACGAGAAATGATAATGAAATATTATTATATACATAATAAAAAACCAGAAAATGCAAGCAGAAAATTAATTATTTACTTTGTTTATGAAATGAAAGTGGGTCATATACGTCTCACTGTCAACCAAATAACTTTTACAAATTTGTTATATTTACCCCATTAAAAGTTTAGACAACATTGAATTTTTTTATTGGGAAAATTACATATATATTCTACTAGCATTATGTCAAACATTTTAGCATCATATTTGCCCCTCATTGGACAAATATTCGTGCATCTGGGGTGTAGCGGCCCGCCGCACACAAAACTCAAATATTATTTATGCTAGATGGCGCTGATTTACTAATGTAATACTAAATTACAACAAATCACATAACAACATAATCTACATTACAAAAAATATTTTCGTAGGTAACCTGAAGCTTCTTATTTTTCACCTTGATGTACCTTTTGGTAGACACGGGTTGTTGTATAATATCTTCGGTGACACTACATGATTGATGTTGAACACAAGGTCTTATATTTAACCAAAAACAGAGTTAACATATGATCCAATACAATATTAATTTATGCATGATTACGCTAGAGAACACAACAAAAATGTATATTTAAAAAAAATTACTTGATGTAGAAAGCATTTTTTAATAATTCTTTTAAAAAAAATCTCGTTTTTAACGGACGAAATCGTTTAAAAATAGGAATGCAGTGTTTGCATTTTACCTATTGTCAGATTTTAAAAACTAAGATATTTCTTATAAAAACACGGATTATATATCTGGATAAATAGGGGAAATATAAAAAGTAATTTAGTTAATCCCATATCTTGCTGAAATTACGAGTTTCAGTTCTCTAATTCGATGTAAGGCTAACCCAAGGTCTAGGGGAGAAACGGAGGACTGAGATTGGGATCTAAAAGCATTTCTTAATTTCCACAAACTGGTTTATTGGAACACTTCGGTGTTTTATCTTATCAATATCTTAATCGAATAAGAATAAATTTTTACGCCAGCGACTTTAATGTGTTAGTGCAAAAAAATAGTAATTTTTAATAAACGAGGTTAAAAAAGTAGTTGGAGATTTTTATGAATTTGTTTATGTTTAGCACAAATATGGTTTGGTTTCTCTCTAGCAGTTTACTCACTATATGACTTTTTTACCTGAAAAAGTTTTTATAGTTTCTTTTTCCGGGGCTGATACTATTAATATTTGTGTAGTGTGCACCAATGCATAGTTGCAAAATTCACATTCTTTAAATTATATTTAAGATTTATTATTATAGATAATAAAGTTCGGCCCGTTCATTGGTGATTTCGTCCAATTGAATTCACGGTTGTCAAAAGTCGCCAAGAAATGGACCGGACCCTATATCTTAGTTAAATTTTGGAGAATGTGAGTTTTGCAACTACACCCTTCAATTATCATATGTAATGGATTTTTATTATAGATACATTTACATAAAATATATCGTTAATGAGAAGAAGAAACCGAAACTATTCAAGTTATTTTTAGTCTGTTGTCTGAAAACTAGTTCAAGTTATGTTGATTAGAAAATCCCTCAAATATACACAATTGTAGTGTGCACCAATGCATATGAATGGTCGAGTTGCAAAATCCACATTCTCCAAAGTACATAACTAAGATGTATGGTTCGTTCAATTCATTGGCAACTTCGTGCCATTGAATTTACGATCATTAAAAGTCGTCAATACCTTACATCTTGGTTATATACGTAGGCGAATGTGAGTTTTGCAACTAGGGTCTCCCTAAAAAGGAATGCCACTGTTGTTAACACGCTTATTTTCTACAAATAAACGTTGTAAACATTTCTTAAAAAGAGTATGCATTTGAAGCGTCAATCTAAGCTTTACATTATTTAAAATTTTAAAAATTCAAAAGCTAAATTTTTTTGCATTGATTATTTTTGACATTCAAAGAAAGCCAATAAATTGGAAACCTGACCCCAAGCTAGAATAAATGTATTTCTTAATATTTAAAATATATAATTGTTTTAGGGTCAAAATAATTGCATTTCAATTCAAAGCTCTTCTAAGAGAGCCCACTAAGACTAAGATTGTTGTGTTTTTCAGGAGTAGGATGCGGTGTAGGGGTGTGCGTGAGGTGGCGCCCCCCGTGGCACCCCGAGGAACGAGGTCCGTCCAGCCGAAGTCGTCAATGGCCTCCGCTCACTAACATGATTCGGGACAACTGGCCAATCCTGCTCCTTCTGCTCGCCACAGTCACAGGTGAGACACCACGCCAACATTCAGGCATGAACATAAGGCATACAAACTCGATATGTGCTTACGCACAATGCAAAAGACAACGTTTTGGTTTTCAGATATCTACATGTGAATGTGACTCTTTCCCCCAAATGGGCTTCTTTATTGGCGTCCAAGTCCTTGCAGACTCGGCATATTCCCCAGAACTAAGAGTCATTTTTTGTGGCACCATTTAGGCGACTCTCGCTACCAATTTTCAGGCTCAAATTACAATGAATCTAAGTTCTCTGTGGATGTTAAAATATGCCGAGATTTAAATTTGTCGAGACGACCCAAGACAAATGGGTACTCAATAGATCTTTTACATGTCACATAATCATATGACATGCGTGCCCACAATTTTATCATCCAGAAAATCTGACAAGTCTGCCGGGGATCGAACCTGCAAACTTTGGATTAAGAGGCTGACACTCAGCCTCTCAGCCATTGAACTACTGTGAATATGACGTTCTGAAGTATTTTATATATTCACAGAAGTTACTGGGCACAAATATGGAGGTTTAAAACTCTTGAAAATATTGAATGGCTAAAAATAGACAAGCTTACTAATCCCCGGTCAGCACATTGTTAAAAAGTACTCAAACTCTATGTTTTCCAAGGGACAGCGTGGACTTTCTCCACCCGTGTCAGATGCACACTGATATAAAATTCCTAAAAAGCTTGGCTTTTGCCTACCATGGTTTACGAACCCCTCTCCTAGTCAGTAAACCATGACGGAGAATAAAAGATCGCCTACTTTTAGTAGCCTTAAATATAGTTTATATCATATCATTTAATATTGTTTCAGAATTGGACGTTAATGTTATGTAGTAACGTATGATTAAAGTTTAAAAAAAACTGGCAAGTTAGCTATATTGGCAAGTTACTTAAAATCTTTGCCATTTCCATGGAAAAAGAATACGGAATTTTCTAGAAAAAAATAATAATTTAAAATATACTCATGATCTACTTCCTTTTTCTTGTAAATGATTGCTTTATTGTTTGTCTTCATTCAAAAGTATCTTTATCTGAATGAAAATGCTGCAAAAATCTGAACAAAAATTTGAAGTTTATTTATTTTGTTGCTATTATGCGACAGGTTTGACCAAATTTATGTAATAGGTTTTAAATCTCTTTTTACAAATACATTTTTAGATATTTACGGTATAAGTACTTACAAACTGTACAGAGAAAAACTTTCACATCTATATATTTAAATACAATTTTAGTAGGTTAAGTACTTACAAACCGTAATACCTATCAATTTTTATACAAATACAAATTTAGTTATTTAAATTGTTTACGCTTACCTACAACTTTCCGGATTGATTAAATTATTCATTTAGATTGGTAGTGACGATTAGAAGTTATATCACTTCTTGTCTAAAAGTGAAATTCATTCGAAACAAAATAGATTCATAGAAAGGAACACATGCGAATTTGAACACATGCGAATTTGAACACAAAAAAGAACTACTCTTATTTATTCAAAAGCAATCACAGTTAAAAACATAACTTTGATAACATAAGGTTGGCTGCTAGAACAAGAATGTTCCCCTAAGCAGATAATATCATTTTTTTGTATTTATTCATAAGTTTTCTCTTGCTTGATAATAATGTTATTATTATTAAAAAAACACGAGCCTCCTAGAGGACTGTAAATTAAATACGAAACATAAGTACTTACAAACCGTAGAGAGAAAGAACGAACAGCAAGTTATTTTTTTTCGCCCATCTTAATGTACGGAAACTAGTTTCAGGACCTCACTAACCAACCGTTCTAATCCTTTGATCCCCCGACATCCATCCTCCCCCATTCCTAACGGAGCGTGAAGATGATCTCCATCCTCCTCGGGATCGATACTGGCCAGAAGAAGAAGAAGAAGAAGAAAGAAGTGACCAGTGGCGTTAGTGACCCGTGCCTCAGATAACAGCGGGCCTTGTTTCGCCGCTGACAAATCACTCGGAAAAGGGGGATCCGCAAGAAAAGAACAATGGGGTGTTTTTCTATTGTTATCGGGGCAGTGAATGTCACTTATAATTTGCACCTGAGCAGATTTGTTTCAGTGATTAACTTTTCTACTACGAATTCATCATTAAATTTTCCTAATTGATATTTTATTTAGGTTGTTTTTCGTTTGAAAAAAATATAGAAAAACGAAACGGAGATTATTTTCAAATTTTTTATACCTAGATAGTTGAGTAACAAATCAAACTGGGTACTTTAAAATGAATTATGTTACTTATAATCGCTTTTAAGCAATAGACTTTTCCTAAAAAGGACTTTTATTTGGCGAATTAAGCCTTTTGCAGACTGGGGTACCATAAGATTGGGGGCTCGGGCCTAGCCAGTCTTATGGAAGATTAGAGCCCGGTGCGTTCCCAAAAGCAGAGTATCCCAAACGAAAACTAGGTTTGTGTAACATTACACGACTTTCAATCACCACTCAATAAACCTAATGCAAATTATATACCCAATAAGGTAATTTTAATAACTTAAAAATCTAAAGAGTTATATGCCAGCTACCATTTGCACATGTGCGATTTTCTTGAATATTTATTATGACGTCCGACTGGTACTAAGGACTAGTGTACTATCTGTATCTCTTTCCGTTTTTTAGTAATAACTCTTAGGCCTAAAAAGTTCTATGGCAGCTACCCTTTACGCATGCGTGGTTATTTCGAAATCCTTATTATGACGTCCGACAGGTACTGGAAATCAATTAGAAGCTCTTTTATTTCCAGCTGTAAAGTGGTTTCAGACAGACAAACGGACCAATGTTCAAAACCCACTTTTTTAGAATAGGCACCCTCCAAAACGTGTCGAAAACACAAAAATATCCCTTTCGTATTGTCGACCCCCATCGCAATTCTTTCATTCCTTATATTTCATACCATGCAATTGTAAATAACAACCCAAGTGAATAAGTCTTATTCAAGAAGAACCTCTATTTCCCCCTCCCCTGTTATCTTTCTGAAGAGGTTTACTACTCCGTCCACTTGATCCTCTCCTCCCGGAACTGACTGACCACTGTCCGAGATTGAGTTTTTTGTTTCTTCTTTCGGGGGATCAAATGAAGGGGGATTTGTCAGGGCAACGCTTGAATTAACGTCGGCTGCATGTGGATTCAATCAAACACATGGGCTTGGATGGAGATGTTTGGTTGGTTTATGACAGGCATGTAGTTCAAGGAAGTTGAGTTCAAGGAAATGTTGAAGTGGTTTGTTGTGTATTGCGTGTGGTGTTTAACTTTAAAGTTGAAATGCATTCCTTCTTATATGAGGCCTTTATATATGAAGTTTTAGATGAAGGATTGAGGTTTTTTTGTTTGTTTGTCCGAGATTGAGTTTTTTGTTTCTTCTTTCGAAAGGATCAAATGAAGGGGGATTTGTCAGGGCAACGCTTGAATTAACGTCGGCTGCATGTGGATTCGATCAAATACATGGGCTTTGATGGAGATGTTGTGGGTCGATTTGGTTGGTTTATGAAAGGGATGTA
This sequence comes from Oedothorax gibbosus, assembly GCA_019343175.1. Lineage (NCBI taxonomy): Eukaryota > Metazoa > Arthropoda > Arachnida > Araneae > Linyphiidae > Oedothorax > Oedothorax gibbosus. Next base: position 103,702 of record JAFNEN010000468.1, read on the forward strand.
GTTCAAGGAAGTTGAGTTCAAGGAAATGTTGAAGGGAAAAATGTTGAAGTTGTCGGATGTTGTGTATTGCGTGTGGTGTTTAAATTAGAAGGTTGATATGTATTCCTTCTTATATGATGCCTTTATATATGTGTTAAATGAAGGATAAGTTTTTTTTTGCCCGATATTGAGTTTTTTTGCTTCTTCTTTCGGTTGGATCAAATAAAGGGGATTTGGCAAGGCAACGCTTGAATTAACGTCGGCTGCATGTGGATTCAATCACACACATGGGCTTGGATGGAGATGTTTGGTTGGTTATGAAAGGGATGTAGATCAAGGAAATGTTGAAGGGGAAAATGTTGAAGTGGTTGGATTGTTGTGTATTTCGTGTGGTGTTTAAATTTAAAGTTGAAATATATTCTTTCTTATATGATGCCTTTATATATGTAGTTTTAGATGAAGGATTGAGGTTTTTTTTTGGTCCGAGATTGAGTTTTTTTGTTTCTTCTTTCCGAGGGATCAAATGAAGGGGGATTGGCAACGCTTGGATTAACGTCGGCTGCATGTAGATTCAATCAAACACATGGTCTTGGATTGAGATGTTGGGGATCGAATTGGGTGGTTTATGAAAAGGATTTAGTTTAATAAAATGTTGAAGGGAAAACCGTTGGAGTGGATTGTTGGGTGTTTCGGACGTTGTTTAAGTTAGAGGTTGATATGTATTTACTTTTGAAAGATGCTTTTATACATGAGATTTTAGAATAAAAAAGTGGTGCGGATATTAGTTTTAACTTATGCGTAAAAAACATCATTTTTTTTGTATCATGGCCCTCTAATGAAATTTGAATAAATATATTTTAATTTATTTTTATATTGTTTCATTTTAGGATAAAATTAAATCTTTTTGGTTTATTGCAAAATCTAGGAAGTACCACTTTAAGGTTTTCGAAAAGATTGAAAGAGGATTTTTTTTGCATTCCAGAATATTATAGATGGTGTTAAATTAGAAACTGAAATTTTCTACTTCATAAAAGTGCGTTTACACTTCAAACACAACTAGAGCGAATAAAAAGCCTGCTTAGTCAAAATTGTTACCTTTTATTTTAAAAGTGCCATTTAAAGCAAGCGTAGTTAATTTGAAAGCTTATTAAGAAAGCTTGTTTGCTATATTTCAACTTTTTTATGAACTTGATACGTTTTGGAAGTTTTATACCGCATTGGCTGGGCTTAATGAATTAATTATTTATATAAATAAATAAAATAATTAAGGTTTAATGTTGAAAGACAAACAGATGTTAAAGATTTCGTATAAAAGTGTCGAAATAACAGTAATAATGTATATACGAGGGCTGTTTTTTTCAAACTCCGATGGGCTGTAACAAAAAGACGGGTCAAGATACAAAAAAAGATTTTTTTTACCAAAAGTAAAGTACAATACTGCTTATTTCTCCATATAATCACCTTGACGATTAAAGCATTTGTCATATATGTAAACAAGCTTTGAAATACCCTCTTCATAAAAAGTACCCGCCAATGATTTGAAGGGAGTTGTGACGGTTTCTTTGAGCTCCACGTCAACTTGGAAGCACTACAATCCAAGCCATTATGCTTATCAATAATTCACTTATGGTAAACTTTCGAGTTTCCTTAAACACTTGGTCAACTCGCTGAACAATACTGATGTTGAAGATGAAGATGAACAATACTGATGTTGATGCATGAAGAAGGGGACCAAGGAAGCAAGTCTGTCGTTACAGACGGTATTGTTCAGCGAGTTGACCAAGTGTTTAGGGAAACTCAAAGGTTCACCATAATTGAATTATGGACTAGCAGTGGCTTGGAGGACAGAAAAAAATTGATGTAAAGCTTCCAAATTAATTTTTTTAAACGAAACCGTCACATCTCCCTCCCAATTATTGGCGGCTCCATTTTATGAAGAGAGTATTTCAAAGCTTGTTTACAGGTATAACAAATGCCTTGATCGCCAAGATGATTATGTGGAGAAATAAGCAGTATTGTACATTACTTTTGGTAAAAAAAATATTTTTTCTATTTTGACCCGTCAATGTTACAGCCCATCGGAGGTTGAAAAAAAAACAGCCCTCGTATTATTGACGAAAACTTAAAACACTACTTATGAATTGTAACAATCATGATATAAATACTTTTTCCTTTTTATTTCGCACAAACTACCCATTTTATATAGAAAATTTAATTGTATTTGTCAGTTATAATTACATTTAAAACTTCAGTAAAATTGAATTGATATGGTTGTCTACTTATTGCAACAGCATACTTTTTTAAATTATTGGAATTTTAAGAGTTTGACATTTATTAAGGATTAAGAAGTATATTATGAATACTTGTACGATAAGAGAAAGAAACTAAAACCTTCTTACATAGCGAATATATAAAATATATTTTTAAAAGCATGTTTTACTTCATATTTTCTCAATCTATATTTACTCTCCATATGGTTTGCGCAATGTATTACTACAGACAAGAAGCCCTTAAGAAAATAGTCTTAAGAGAAAACTCAAAAATGCTTTTAAGAAAAAAATACATGAATTGGCTTAAGATTACTTTTATATAAAAAAAAAACTTAGCCTTAATTGGCAGTTACGAAACCATGTCTAAAATAGCTCTATCTGAGTAAATTTTCTTTTGCTTACATCACTAGAGCTTGAATACCAAGCGTTTTTCTTAATTTAAACTAGCTACCAAAGAAATTTATAAAAGGTTGTTGTATATTTTTTGTTTTAAATTCTTAGCCAAAATATTTATATTAAAATTTTAGTTTTGTAATGTCTTTTGTACTTTTATGTAGTACTCTAAATTTATATATGTAGTCAAACAAATGGACCAAAATAACTTTAGCAACGCCATTTTAGTTTCGAAATAATTACATAAAAAAAGCAAAATTTTCTGTTGCTTACTCTTTTGTCTTCTTAGTGGTGGTATTGGTGTTATTTGTAAACTTTTTTTATAATGACTTGGGGTATCACCTTCCTTTGCCAATATTGAACAACTGGCTGCTCTTCAACCGTCACTTTGTTCTCTATTCTCTTCAGTGAAAAAAATTGACCATAACGCTTAACAACCAATAGGGGCCTCCGTAGCTCAGTCGTCAGAACACCGGCCTCTCATACAGAGGGTTCAACGTTCAAAACCGACCACATCTTATAAACGGATATTTGTTGGTGTTGTAAATTTTATCTATTCTCTTATCCTACTTTGAATTCTATCAAATCAGCGTTTCAAGCTTGAAATGTTAAATTCAACAGGCAAATTTTTTTTTTTTTTTATTTAACAGATATGTTAAAAGACAAAATTTTAACTGCATTATTGTTCCATTTTTGGTAATTTAATATGGATAACCTTTTTGAACACATTTTTTTAATCACCAAAGGGTCAATTGCATAAGAATTATAAGGTTTAATGTAGTGTTGTATCGACAGAACCAAGTCATCAATGGCAACTCCATTTATTTTTGGAACATGATGACGACGTTTCTGGTGTCGAATTCCAATCAAAAAGTGATTGTGAAAAATAACTAAAATAAGTGGACAGTACAATTCAAAATTTTAATTAATAAAAACTTAAATCAAAAGACAACATGAATAACTAACTAACAAGTAATTAGAACTACAATTGAAAATAACAGATGAAAAGGACAAAACTTACAGTTACAACATTTGAACTGGTCAATAACCACAAACCTACAAGCCAAGTATCAACATATAAACCTCACACGAATTTCTAATTCATTCAGTAGCATATACCGTAATATAGATTAAGAATTCTGCTTAACCCTTTCTGCACTATTTGCTGTTAAACGAAACCTTTATGGCTGTAGGGAGGTGACCTTTTTGGTCAGAGAGATTGTAGGAAAAGACAAGTAGGTTTGTAACAGAATCTGTCACTCAGCCCGCTTCCACACATTATTTGTGTTCTACAGGAAAAAAGTCACCAAACACAATATTAATTCTATTATAAACATTTACACGATAAATTTGGCTAGTTTCATTTATTTTATTTCCAAAATTCAATAATTATTCAATAATTATCGTTTGCAAAAATTAATTTATGTTTTAAAGAATAAATATGTAATATTCCTCTCTTTTAAATAGAACCAAAACATGTCATATCAACGTACAAACAAAGATTATCTTAGTGAAATATATTTGACGTCATTTCGAACTGATTGATGTTACAAAAATAAATTTCTTTTAATTTATTATTGAAAATAATTAAAGTTTCTCGAGTGATTGTTGCGAATGGCAATGGTGATTTAATTCTAATATAAATGGCTTCTTATGCTTTTTAAATGAGCATTAAATTTTGCAGTTTTTTTAAATAATTAAAGTACTTTGAAATTCGAATTTTTTTTCTGAAATTTTCAATGTCTTTTAATTTCGATGCGCTCAATTTTTTGACGTATCACACTTGCCTGTAGCATTTGAAGTTTTTGAAAGTGGGTGCCGGCACACGTACAGACAGGCATACGGACTGAACGATTATAATACCTTCCACTTTTAACGTTATAAACTTAGTGTGGAAGCTAAAATTTAACCTAAACGTGAGAGCAACCTGTTGAATTTATTTTAACGGGATAGAAGACCTGACGGACTCCAATTAACGTACGTAAATGGCTAACTATAGCACAGTCTGCAACAGATCCCATTAGTATGGAATTTTTTCAAATTTTTTTTTTCTTCGTAATTTACAACTGGAACGGCCATGCCTACGGTGACGTCACATATACGCCAAACGTTGTCTTGTACCCCACAGAAAAACTACTCGGCGGCTAATTCGTTCAAATTAGAACAGCCGCACCTATGGAGACGTCAACGGCTGAGTCAGACATTGTCTTCTACTAAACAAACCAACCAGGCTCCGCTCCTTTCGTATTGTCCGTTACGTATTTCAACGTGTAACTAACAAAACACTTTTTTTTATTTAATTTTTCATAAAGCTACATTTTATGCTAATGTATCTAAGAGATACGCTTGACTGTTCGTGTTGATATTGATCGCGATAGTCAATAAAACGTCAAAGCCTAACTTCTTGCGCTGGTGGATGTAGAGCGCAGTCTGTTAAGGCGTTCGCATTGCATGCGAAAGGTCTCAGATTTGGGTCCGGGCATCGTCAAAATAACTGTCGACCCATAAACGGCCCGTTCAGCCAAAATTGTCCGACGAATAATACCCCGTGTATGGAGTACCGTTTATATATGCTTCAAAGCCTGCTATATGCTTCTTCCCGACGCTGCGTACGACGTCACCTTTAACAGTTGCGTTAGGTGCTAACTCAAGTGTCGGCTTTCCAATTGACTGTGGTTCTAAATTACGCCAAGAGTTCTCGTGTAGCTCTAGTGCGACGATAATTCAAAACTAACCCAACCAAATTGTCAGAAAGCTAGAAATTATACTGTTATAAATTAACACAATGTGTTTTTCCAAAGATACATTTTGAATGTGAGGTGCTTAATGTGACATTTTCTATATAACAGTAGGAGAAATGTTAATAGTTATTTGTGCCCATATCAATGTAGTAATAATTAAACCATAGGGGAAATTGTTCTAGGTATTGATCGCGAAATGGCAAAACCAAGTATAAGCTTTAGGTTGAACTAAAACTTTGTGTACTTTGAAACTTGACTGTGGTTCTAAATGTCGACGCCCGCCGCCAATAGCCCTCGTGTAGCTCTAGCGCGACCATAATTCAAACTAAACTTCTCTCTCTCCTTGCAGGGTTCGAGAGCGGCATGGAGAAGCGCATGGGCCCGGTGTTCATCTCGGAGCCCCCTTCCCAGGTGGACTTCCTGAACACGACGGGCGCGTCGGTGGACTGCCTGGCCTACGGCAACCCGTCCCCGCGCGTCCGCTGGCGCCTGCGGGACGGCAGTCCAGCAGACAGCGTGCCCGGCCTACGGCAGACACTGCCCAACGGCACCCTGGTGCTGTGGCCGTTCCGGCCGGAGCACTACAGACAGGACGTGCACGCGGATGTGTATCGGTGCGAGGCGGCCAATGTGGTGGGGACGGTGCTCTCGAGGGATGTGCACGTCAGGGGAGGTTAGTCCAATAATGATGATAAAAATGAGATAATGGAATTGATAACATTAATATCATTAAGAATGCCAGTAATAATAACAATAGTAATAATACACTGTTCACAAAATAATTAAGGGAGCGCATGGTTTAAACCCTTTCACTCCCAATGATTCCCTTTGGAAACATCAGCTTGCGATTTTCTTTCTCACTAAGTTGAGTTCGCTCTTAAGTATCGTTAAATGGAAGAAACATGTCTTTTGAAGAGTTAAATAATGGTTGTTTTTATTAAATGAAAATAGGAAAAAACATGGTATGATAAAATTCACTCCGAAACAATTTTAGTAAATAAATTGACCCTAAATTCTTCATGCTTGCATTTTTTAGATGTTTAAAAATACGCGTATATTTTAACTATTTTTAACAATTAAAGTTTTGAAAAATTATTGGTATAATTTATACAAAAACTATGATTAAAATTTTTTCCCCTTAAATTTTGAAAAAATTAAAAAAAATTAAGATTATTTTCCCCTGTTTTTTACTACTTCATTCTGGATGCATATTCTATTTCTATGAATCTATTTAACAAATTTTAGATTTTTAGAATAAAAATTAAAAAGTTGGGAGTGAAGTATGAGTTGGAAGTAAAAAGTGCTCCCCTAATTGTTTTGAGCAGTGTAATATAATAATTATAACAATAATGATGACGATGACGGCGAAGACGATACAACGATAATGATAATAATTTTGATAATGCTGATAACAAAATGATAATAATCATGATTCTGATGATGATAATAATAATTATGATAATAATAACAAAAGTAATTATAACAACAATGAATGATATAATAATAATAAAATAATAATAAAATAATAATAATAATAATAATATAATAAATATATAATAATAATAATACAATAACATAACAATAACTAATAACAATAATCATTATTATTATCATTATTAATAATAAAGATAACAATGATAATTATTATTAATAAAGATAATAATAACAATGATAATAATAATATATTATTATTAATAATAATAAAGATAATAATAACAATGATAATAATAATATTATTATTAATAACAAAGATAATAATAACAATGATATTATTATTATTATTATTAATAAAGATAATAATAACAATGATAATAATAATAATATTATTATTAATAATAATAAAGATAATAATAACAATGATAATATTAAAATTATTATTAATAATAATAAAGATAATATTAAAATATTATTAATAATAAAGATAATAATAAAAATAATAATAATAATTACCGCAACTATATTAATAGTGTTGATGGGGTGTTTATAATGATAACATCAATTTATAGTAATAAGTGGTGGTGATGATAAAGGTGATTACGATGAATTTTATCAATAGTAATAATTAGCATTAACAATACTACTACTCTACTTCTACCACTACTACTACTACTAATAATAATAATAACAGCTAATTATAGTAAGTGGTGTTGGTAGTAGTAATTATGATGATTGAAAATAATTATAATTACAATAATAACATAACTAACAATATTTCGATAAATATTTACAGTAATAATAACAATTGTTATTGACGTTTAAAAGTTTAATTTATCATGTGTTATGCTATGTTTGAAGTTTTATATTATTCGCATAAATTCTAGATGGAAGCAGTTCTAAGTGACAGCTTCTGTTACAAACCTACTTGTTTAAGTTTTAAATGTAGTGTAAAAGCGGAAAGAAAAAAAAAGAAAAAGGAAGAAAAAGACTTGTATATAAAAACATTCACCTATAAATACACCATAGTTTTTAATGTTCAAACATTACATTCTTCTAAATTTAGTTTCTGGTCTAAAAATAGCTTTTATTTGATTTTCCATTTACGAGATTTCATCACGGCAGAAGTCAAATATACCAATCCCAACCAATAGACATACCGGACATGGCCAAAGCCAAATTCTTTTGTTGGTTACGGGGTACGGAATTGACATTTGGTCCATTTATGATTATTTTTACCAGATCTCAAACCATGGTTATTTCTTATTAAGTTTTTTTATTTAGAATTTATTTTAAAGTTAATTATATGCGAGGGCAAAACGGATTGATCGTAATAAATTGGAAACTGTAGGCGTCATATTCGGCAGATTGTTACTAATATGGCCCTATATTTTACTTTTCCGTTTTTTAAACAAATTAACGTTAACTACTAACAGCGAGGCCAATCATACATGCCAATCCAATGACAATACGAAAGATAAAAATATCGGATATGAGAGAAAGTGGTGTAGTTTATTCAGACAATTCGAATATTTCTAAAAATAGAACATTTTGAACTGTGAAAGTTTAAAAAATCGTAACTTAAATATGAAATACACATTTGTGCCAAGTTACGAGTCAAACAATGAAGGCACATACACACACAAACAAATAGCATTTCATTTTTATTATTATTATAGCTAGATAGAATAATTTTCGTTGGCGCTCTGCCAACACCGAAACATAGGCGAAAAAAGTCACTATCACGTCAACTCGGAAAATTATGGGGTAGTTTTTATTATATGTATTTTTATTTATTCTGTGTATTTCTTAAACTAGAACACATATAGCAGTTTTGTGGAAAACTGACACATTTGTAAAACTTTTTTAAAATTATTGTTAATATTAACAAAATTATGTAAGCCTTTTTAAGGGTATGGATGTAGTATCTTTCTAGGTATTGTCAGTTACTCTATCAACACATTTAATAATTTTCACGAATTGTTCAATTTTATTGGTTTATAAATTTAGAAACCTTCAAGGGACTTTGGAAGTAAGTAACTACCGAGACATAGTGATAAAAATATTTACAACAAAATATTAAAAAATTAAATGCCCTTAAATATCGTGCAGTTAATACAAGCTTACATCTATTGGAAGAAAAAATGATATCATATTTCCTTCTTTACACTTTCATATACAAAATAGCTCCCTTACTTTAACAAAAAGAAAATTTTGTTTTAGGCAAAACGAAGTTAAATGCAAACATGCTGAGCTGGGAAACGTGCCCTGTATACGGGGTACATTTTTTCCATCCTGCCAAAAATGCTTGGAGCAAATTTTCCAACTATTTAAAAAAATATTTCACAACTAAAAAAAACTCTTTAGTTACTTTTATTTACACTTTATTTTAAACTAAAACTACATTAAAAAAGTAAACAAAGAAAAAGAAGTTTATTATGCCAAAACTTTAATTTAAAATTTTTTAATAAAGGCCATTATCACGATTATCACAATGAATTCAAATAAATTCTGTAACTTCCCCTTTCATCTAGCCATAGTTACGTGCTCGTTGACAGAGGTTACCCGAAGTATGGCTAAAATTTGTAAAAACCAATTGTAAGATCTAACATGCACAGAAGTTTGGTGATTTTGCTTCCCATTCTTTGTAGCCAGCAAATTTACTTCACATTTTGTAACAACTTGATACAGTATCTTTTAGTAAAATCATTCATAATCCATAGGGAATATTTTAGTTCTTGAATGCTATTTTGATACTTCATCCTTTCCTGCTACACTGTTAAAAATTTGGTGCTAGGTTTCACCATGATATTGGTTGGTTTCACCATGATATTGGTTCCTAGTAGCTGCAACGGCTGAATGGTGAAATGTTTCACCTTTTTTCGGTGTTTGGTTGAACCATTTTTCTGGATTTGGAAACAAAACCTGAGAAATGGTTCAACCGAATACCAAAAATATGGTGGAACGTTTCACCATTCAGCCGTTGCAGCTACTAGGAACCAATATCATGGTGAAACCAAGCACAAAATTTTTAACAGTGTAGTATCCTTCCCTGCGTGCCAAATATTGCTTTAAAAGTGTAAGGGCCTCCTGTCAACTTTCTTTTTATTATTATCTAGACTATTTTTTATTTTAGAGCAACACTTTTTTACATTTATAAATTCATACATGCTTATATTGCATGATCATATATTACAAAAATTACATTTTTGACATAGTAAGTTTAGTTTAAAAAGTTCGAGACACGTTTTTCTATGGAAATTATTGGATCAGTGCCCCGTCAAATTTTGAAAAATCTGCTCCGTCGCCATATTTTGACTTTAATGGTACCTTGACGAGTACATGTTTTAAGTTATTTTGAAAACAAATACATTGTTACGTAGTAAAAGGAACTATTTTATTAAGTTAAGTAAGTTTAGAAATAGAATGTTTAAGATTTAGTATAAAGATGAAAAGTTACCTACGTTAAAAACAAGTAGGTTTGTAACAGAATCTGTCACTCAACTCGCTTCCGCACAACATTTGTGTTGAACAGGAAAAAAATCGCCAAACACAATATAAATTCTATTATAAACATCTACACTCTAAATCTGGCTAGTTTCGTTTATTTTATTTCGAAAATTCAATAATTATTTCTTCAATAATTATTATCGTTTACAAAAATTAATTTATATTTCAAAGAATAAATATGTAATATTCCTCTATGTTGAATAGAACCGAAACATTTCACATCAACATACAAAGAATCTCTTAGTGAAATATATTTGACGTCATTTCAAACGGATTGATGTCGCAAAAATAAATTTCTTTTAATTTATTGTTTAAAAGAATTAAAGTTTTCGAGTGATTGTTGCAAATGGCAATAGTGATTTAATTGTAATAAAAATGGCTTCTTATGCTTTTTAAATGAGCATTAAATTTTGCAGTTTTTTAAATAATTAAAGTACTTCGAATTCGAATTTTTTTCTAAGATTTTCAATGTCTTCTAATTTTGATGCGCTGAATTTTTTGACGTATCACACTTGCCTGTAGCATTTGTAGTTTCGGCTATGAAAGTGGGTGACGGACTGACAGACGGAAGGACGGACAGACGGACTAAACGATTATAATACCTTCCACTTTTTATGTTACAAACGTAGTGTGTGTGGAAGCTAAAAAATCACAAAAACAGCTCTACGCTATGACGAAATGAACTAAATAAAGATTTTTGTGGGTGACATATGACGCGTTGCTTTATGAAACAAGTGTCACCAGTTGGTGTCTTCCCTAACAGCCAGGTTTGTCACAGTTACGTCGCTGCAACGTAATTTTTTGTCACTCTAGGTCACAGTCGCAATGTGATAAGTATGTGACATCACAGTGATATCGCGTAAGTCACCGTCACAATGTGACTGGTATGCGATATCAAAAGGATGTCACTATGCGATCTTGCAGTGACATCATATTGTGACTTGTATGTGATATCGCAGTGATGTCATCTAAATCCCAGTCACAAAGGGGATATCCCACAGATGTCGCAATTTGCTCTTGTAGTGACATTACATTGTGACATGTATGTGATGACACAGCGATGTCGCTTTAATCCCCGTCACAATGTGACTTGTATGTGATATTCCAGTGATATCACAATGTGATATTGCAGTGGCATTGTGTTGTGACTTGTATGTGATATCCCATTTTTGTCCCATACCAATATGGCTGCAACATGATCTATGAGACCTTGCTGCGATGTCAAGTTCGTCGCTAATTCGCCACGCAAGTCACCTAGGTCGCATACAAGTCGCAATGCGACATTGCTGCAATATTATGTTCATCACTATACCCAGCTAAAAACAAACTGCAGTTTTTCTACAGAAGCGAAGTGATTTTGAAGTATTTCTACAGTCAACTGCAGATTTTCTGTACAAGAATGTCGACGGTAAAAAAAACTTCAGTTATTTTATTACATTAAATTTAGTAATGAGTGTTGTTTTTTTTTTTTTTGTAATCTAGCTAAGTTCAAATCGCAGATCTAGATTTTGTTAATCTGTAACTTCTAAAAATTCAGAAACGATATCAAAGCTATAATTGGCGATTTAAATTCTTTTTTCCAATTTCCATGGACGTTTTTTATTTGATTTTGCAAAAAAGAAAATAATGCCACCTATATAAAGAGACAGTAAAATTTAAACAAAAAAAAAGCAGATTTAAAAATTATTTGCTTAATATTTCAGTTTGCTCAATAGCTTTGCTCTCACCTTTTTATAGAAAATTTAAAAATAAATTAATCTTAAAGGAATTCTTAAGATATATTTTTTTTTCTAACTCACAAAATTTGAATCCAATTTATTTATTACCACCTTAGAACAATTAATTAAATCTAATTTAAATATTTTTAAATAAAAATCATCGACAAATTGTACGCAAAATCACGAATCAAATTTATTGACTATAATCGAATCCATGGAATGGTAATTTTGTATGTTCTAATTATAAGATATACCATTCCTAATTTTAAAACGCGCTCCAATTTGCAAGCTCCAATAGCGCAGTTGGTAGCGCGCTGAACAGCTAAACAAATACCCCCAGATCAAATCCCGTGCTCCTGCTTTCCTACTTGGGTATAAATACAACTCAATGCTAATTAACTCCTGATAATTATTTTTATTTATCTTTGTGAGATTTATAAACATTTCACTAGATAGCGCCACCAGAAAAATTTTACTGCCGTTTATTTTTAGCTGGGTAAATCACATACTGGTCGCAGAAGTCAGTTATGTCACATACATGTCGCAATGCGACATTCCTGCAATATTATGTTCATCACTAAATCACATACTGATCGCAGAAGTCAGTTATGTCACATACAACTCAAAATGCGACATTGCTGCGATATCATTGATATCCATGTTACGTAGAAGATACGTAACAAAAGCGGACATTCAACTTCTATGTGACAAAAAAGTGACTTTGAATGTGACATCACGGCGATCTTCAGTGACTTGTATGTGATATCGCTTTTCGTCACATACTCGTCACATGGCTGTTAGGGTTGTTATGGCACATTTCCAATCTAACACCAGGTGGAAAAAACTAGCCTCGGCCTTCCCTATTGGAAATGTATAAATAGCTACAATACGTATTTTTTAAAAGGTTTTTATGCATTTATGATGAATTACAATTAATCAATACAATTTTATTATGTATATAACTTTTTGGTGTTTCTAAATTTAGTAGTTAATTTTAAAAGCATTTTAATAAGGGTGAAACTAATTTTCACAGTGTTTATATTAGGTGTATGTTTTTTGTTCAGATAGTAACCTATATATTTTTAAATTTTTTTTTTAAAGTTTTACCCAGATCATGATGTTTAAGAGAAATTATTTAATAATAACCTCTAAATATATTTAAATTTTAACTGTTATCTAATGCATTAAGCGCATAAAATACGATACGTATGTAATACGAAGTTACTAACCCTTAATTTAATATTTATCAGAATGATTTTTTAAGGAGAAAAAGCCTTGGTAGAAGACTCACGTTGTCGTTTAACTTGAAAATTTTACTATTTTTAGTACAAAGTGAAAATTTCAGCGGGAATTAAACAAAAATGATTATGACGATTTTTTAAAAACTTTTTATAATTGCGTGAAAAAATCCGATTTTGACACTATAATTTTAATATCAGACGCGTGAGAAAAGTTATACTTTTTAGAAACAGTGATAAAAAAAGTACTTTTTTATAATATCGTGCAAAAAACTAACTTTTTCAAATCAATAATCGTGGCAAAAGTGATGCTTTTAACGAAATCGTGTTTCAAAGTTACTTTTACGCACTAGTGCGACAAAGTAAATAAGAGCATCTGATTGGTGTAAAATTCTTTATTTGAGTGTGATATTTCATTCGGCGGCATTGTGATTGGTGGAAAATTCTTTATTTGAATGTGATTCTTTATTTGGAGTCTTATTTCTAATGCCAATTTAAAAAATACTTTTTGCACTTGATTTTAAAATAATCATTAAAATAAATAATCACCTTCAAATCATTTGAACGTGATAATAAAATAATTAATAAGCCAATCAGTAAATGCCAATTTAATAAATACTTTTTTTGCACGTTATTATAAAAAATTGTGTACGACAACACGTTGAAAATAGCCTTTTTTAAACTCGTGAATTTATTTCATTCGCTCGTCTAAAGTATGTGAACTGCATAATCATGGTTGAAAGGGTTAGGCCAGGGAGTGGAAAGTTACTTTTAGAAAGTAACTCTGCTATAGCTTCAGTTTCTTAATACGAAAAGTAACTAATTACAGTCACTTTTAGAAACTTCAAGCTATAAGTTCTAAGTCAAGCTAAAACTTGGAATTTAACCATCCTTACCGTGTTTCAAAGAGAACCAAGATCAAAGAAACATAAGCACAAACAAAACGCTGCAATTAGAATTAATTAAATTTTTTTTATTTAATTTGAAAGCAGTTTCATTTTAAGATTGGCATCCGACAGCCTTCGGAAATTAACGAAAAAGTGATGAAATTTGTCGTTACTGCTAAAAGTAACTAATGTACAGTTGCAGTTACCTTTCTGAAAAATCAAACGCGTTACTCGGCAATACCTGAAAAAAGTATCTGTTACAAGTAACGCGTTACTCCAATCTCTGGGTTAGGCCACTATACCCGAAAAAGTTCAACCTTTTTCCGCCTTCTTTAGAGAGTCATGCGCCCATTTTTTGCCGTTCTTCTCTTAGGTCTTTTGCTTTTTGTTAGTTCGTCCCCTTTAGCTGCCTTCAGGCTCCGTTCTAACAACTTACTTTTTGCCTTTAAACCCCAAATATTGCGCTTACAAACAAAGGCTAAGGAGGAGAGATGGGGAAAAATGAATTCCCCCTCCGAGCAGAGTTTAGATCCCCGTATTTCATGCGACTTCAAGGAAGATGTCATTCTTTTTTATTGCTTCTTTTATTTGGACTTTCGCTCCTTTTTTATATCTCATTTATATTGATGGTTTCTTGTTGTGTCTATTTGTCGCAGTAATAAGAAAGTTCCTAGTGTTTGTCGTGGCTTATGTTCGAATGTACAGAGAGTTGTCGATCCAAATCGTCAGGAGCCCAGTCGGTTAGGCATCCGCCTAGCCTGCGAAAGGTCCCAGGTTCGGGTCCGGGCATCACCAAAATAACTGCCGACCTATAAACGGCCCGTGCAGACAAAATGTCCGACGAATAATACCCCGTGTAGAGGAAGTGCACGTTAAATATCCTTCAAAGTCCCAACGCTGCGTACGATGTCGCCCTTAACGGTTGCGTTGGGTGCCTACTCAGGTGTCGGCTCGTCACTTGATTGTGGTTCTAAAATACGACGCCCGTAGCCAATAGCCCTCGTGTAGCTCTAGTGCGACGATAATGCAAACTAAACTAAACCTAAACCAAATCGTCAGGTGGGCTGGGGAGACCCGTTTGTTAAGGTGTTCACCTTGCATGCGGAAGCTCCCAGGTTCGGGTCCGGGCATTGCCAAAATAACTGCCAACCTATGGACGGCCCGTGCAGCCAAATTCATTTAAATGCCCACAATTTGAGACTAGTAAAAAATTCTCGAACTTATCGATAATCAGTAAATGAGATTGAGTGAGTGACGACAGTAAAAGACTCCCATGATATTTTTTATACTAAAAGTACTGTAAAAACGTTATCACTCATGGATCAAAACAACTGATGGCTGATTTAGAAACCTCAATCCTTTAAGAATAACATGCCAATTTAAATTCGATTTCTTAGTCGTCTAGTAAGTTTTTAATTTAATTTTAAAGCAATGTTATAGGAGTGACTCTATAACCCAGGGACATTCCATACTCATAAAATTACATAAAACTATTAATGGTAGAAAAACATCAGATACATTTTCGGAAACTACAGAATCTAATTAACCATAAATAGTTCCACCAAAAAGGATTATATATTTAAAACGGCCTTTTTAGGACGTTAAAAGTTGTAAATGCATGCAGGGACAGTGTGAGGGAGTGACAAATCGGGCATTTAAATGAAATTTTAAGTAAGTAAATTATAATTATTTCATATTTTTTAAGTGGGACTAGTTAGGTTGTGGGCAGTGTATTTTGTTTATTGATTTTAAATCTTTTGATTTTTTTTTATGGTGGATCAGATTTCCTCAACTAGATTTAAATTATGTTTTTGAATTTAATTTAATTGATGCTTACAAATGGTAAGAAATAAAGATACGGTGTAATATTTTCGGCATAAATAAGGAATTTGTACTTTACAGAATTTTTCCAACCATACAAGAAGATGAACGTATGTTTTGTTTTCTGATGTTAAGATGGCTTAATGACTGATTGAATTTTGGCTGTTTACCACATTTGGGCAGTTTCGTTGCGCTAATCGTGAAATAAGAAACAGGTCATTATATCTTAGCTGTTCTGGCAATTTGAACAGGGGCCTATGGGAAAGCCCTCAAACTCCTGGAAGGGCCTGGATACAATCAACCCCTCATATTAGAATGGGAGAGGAGATTATAATATCCTGATGGAGTGGACCAGTGGAGCGGGGATTAATTGGTATAAAATAAAAGTTTACATAAAAAAACCTACTAATTAGGGTTTTTAAGGGTACACCCGTGAAACGCCGGGTTTATAAAGCTAGTGTAGCAATAATTAAACCATTGGGGAAATTGTTTTAGGTATCCATGGTAAAAACAAGCCTAAGCTTTAGGTTGAACTAAAATTTTGAGTACTTTGAAACTTTTGTACTTATAATGCTTCCGTACTGTCTAACTCATCATCCCCATAGTTTGGTCGGATCGGGTCCGATTCTTAGAGGAATTGTATGTTCTATTGTACTATGCATTTATTTTCATTCAATTCTTTTACTTGAGATTATTTTACAATTTAGTAAATACTTTGATTCGTTGTTATATAGTCAAATAATGTTTAATTACGGAAAATAAAAATAATATGTAATGATCATACCCATCACAAAAATGGCAGTTCACATGAATACAATGTACAGAGCTTTAATTTCTAAAACATATTTAATTTCCGGGAAATGAGGTGCTGAAATACTGAACTGCTTCTTACCTCTGAAATGTTAAGTGTTTTTTTACATCCAAACTTGCATTTGGGTCATTCTCTGTAAATGGGACAAATTGCACTTTTAAAAACTGAAAAAAATATTTTTCTAATTGAATAATTTTCTTTATATGTGTTGCACACATTCATATATAGTAAAAAAATGGTTCAGATCCATTTGATGATTTTTTTTAAAAATATGCAGATTTTCCATACTTGACAACTGACGTAAACTTCTTTATATACTGAGCATGCGCAACAGACAACATATATATGCATGCGACACCGAAAACATGGCATGCCTTTTTGACTTGCCCCAAAAGTTACGCATGGTGTTTCAGTTCCAAAACGCATGATTTAAATCTTGGGTTAAGTTTGGTTGAATAAAGGCTCACTAAACCTTCAGTAGACATAGTACACGATATATATCTCTATAGGAATGCGAGTTTTTTTCTTTAAATGGGAAAGTTTGGTTGGGATAGTTTGAAAAATGTCAAACTAGAGCTACATGAGGGCCAATTGGAGACTGTCGTCGTAATTTAGAACCCTGGTCAAATGATGAGGTCGACACCGACCATACTTGAATATTGGCATTTTGTCAAGTATAATTTCAATGGAATAAATTGTGTTAAATAAGTATAATATGCGTATGACGTGATTAGAGTGGAAGAGCGGCATAAAAAAATTGCAACCGCATTTTATTTTACAGTCATTCTTCATAAATCTCTTGATGATAACGCGACCGTGGTTCTAAATTACGATATCCGTCATCATTAGCCCTAGTGTAGTTCTAGTGTAAGGATAATTAAAACTAACCCTAACTCTCGATTATAACGTAGAAGAAGATACGAATAATCACTCTCGTGAAATATCTAAAGGCATGCGTTTTAAAAAAATCAACAGTTGAAGTGAAACAACCGATCGGAATTGAATGCGTTTGGAAAAAAAGACCCAAGATTAAGTTATCCAATGTGGACTGATCTTTAAGGCTGATATGTGAGTTAGTGATGTGTGAGTGAGTGACGATTCCGTAGGAAAAGTCAAATAACATCATTTTCAGATAATTTTTATAAGGTTTAGAGATTGTATGTTAATCTTCATTTAAATGCCCACAATTTGAGACTAGTAAAAAATTCTCGAACTTATCGATAATCAGTAAATGAGATTGAGTGAGTGACGACAGTAAAAGACTCCCATGATATTTTTTATACTAAAAGTACTGCAAAAACGTTATCACTCATGGATCAAAACAACTGATGGCTGATTTAGAAACCTCAATCCTTTAAGAATAACATGCCAATTTAAATTCGATTTCTTAGTCGTCTAGTAAGTTTTTAATTGAATTTTAAAGCAATGTTATAGGAGTGACTCTATAACCCAGGGACATTCCATACTCATAAAATTACATAAAACTATTAATGGTAGAAAAACATCAGATACATTTTCGGAAACTACAGAATCTAATTAACCATAAATAGTTCCACCAAAAAGGATTATATATTTAAAACGGCCTTTTTTAGGACGTTAAAAGTTGTAAATGCATGCAGGGACAGTGTGAGGGAGTGACAAATCGGGCATTTAAATGAAATTTTAAGTAAGTAAATTATAATTATTTCATATTTTTTAAGTGGGACTAGTTAGGTTGTGGGCCAGTTTACACTAATAAATCACAAACATACATATATAATTTGAAAATAAAGAGCAAAGTATCCGGGACATCGATTTGTCTCTTTTACAGAGAATGACCCATTTCCGTACTTTTCTGCGTTATTAGCTTTTTCTAGGGTAGAGCTCTATTGGGTATTTTCTAGAGTTAGCTCTATTGGGTAAAATTAAAAGGTTAATTTGTCACGAGTAAACTGGCCTACAATGTGTCTATTATGCAACCAAATAACCTCTCCATGCCAAACATTTTAGTATGTTGAACGACAAAACTATCAAACATAGGACTGCAGTAGGTTTTCACCAAGACATGAAGTAAAAACAGCACCACTGAACCAAAACACTAAAGCTGAACCTAATTCTTCCCTCATTTGGAGCGAAGGGGGACAAACCCAAGCTTGCCTGTCCCCAGAGGAACCAAGTCCACCGTTTCACAACAGCAGAAGAAAACTAATTGGCCCTCCACTGTCGCATAAATCCTCGTGTTTCGACGAAGTCTAATTGGGCAGGGTCCTAGTCTTGGATGCCGGGGTAATTGACTTTGCGGGTATCTTGCTTTGGAGGTAGGAATGGGATGGCGATGGTTGGTGCGAAAAGAACGTGAAACCGTCTGCTAGTCCTTAAATTGACGGCAAAGGAAAAAATGGCACTCGCAATGGGCTTGTTTCACGTGATACGGAAAGAAAACCAAACAACCAATGAAATTGCAGTACAGAGAGCGTGACGTCACAAGAAACCAATTGGATTGTTTCTTTTAATAAGAGAACAAACCAAAGAACCAATGACATCGCAGTAAGAAGAACATGACATCACCAGAAACATTCCCATTGAAGAGCTTAGTGTAAGAACGTGCTAAGTGACAAAAAGGTGAAAACGAGAAAATGAGCTTTTAAGTTTTTAGTTTGCACTCAGATCTGTTGAAACGGGTACTTGCAAAACGTAAAAAAATATTTTAAACTGAAAGTTTATGAAAAAGGGGAAACTTGTTATCGTTATAAAGAAATTAGTAATATGTGCATTGACATAGACATCACAGTTTTTTTAAAATGGGACTTAAGCACGTACTTTTACTAAGATCTTTAATTATATTTCATTATGACTCGTCTCATTTTATATGACTTTTAAATGCAAATATACAGGGTGGCCCAAAAGTAGGTTTACAGTTAACGCTGGCCCAAATGTACCATTGGTAAGAACTTTGGGTTATTTAGAACAAGTTATTTGACATGTACGTGTTTAGTTTTGTTTGTTGGCTAAAGTTAAGCCGTTCGCCGTTGAATGGGGCATCGGATCCAAGGAGTAGAAATTAGTGGATTTGTTTGGTTTAGTTTTGGGATAGTTCCGATTTATTTCTTTGATGCTCGAGGATTAAGCAAATTCTGTCGCCAGAGGACATAACTTCAAATCTCACCATCTGCCGGTTATCCTATAAAAGGATTTGTACTTGTGGAAAAATTGTGCGCTTTTGTTTATAAGTGTGAAACAAGGCTAGAAATCTGAAAGAGGAGCACCGACGGTGGGTCCTTAATACCTACTTGAAGTATGAAAATGCGGAGACAGTGCGTAGGATATGAGAAAATGAGTTTAATTTATCTACGCCGTCCCGTTAAACGATTTACCGCATGAGAGACAAGTTTGAGACCACGAGTTCCGTCGCCAACGCTTCGAAGTGTGAACGATCACGCCGATTTGACACAGAAAATGAGATGAGTGTACCTTACATTCATAAACAGTCAAAGAAGTCCACGCGACAAGCGTCTGGGAGCTGATTATCCCAATTCATTACAACGCCTGATGCATCAGCTGAACTTAAGCTGTACCGCCCAAGACTGTTACATGGCCTTTTGAGACGATCCTGACCGCAGTTTTCAGTTCTGTGAGATAATGAGCAATCAACTGACTGAAGAAGGTTTATAAGCGTGTATCTAATCAAGCACACAAAACTGGAAATATATGTACCAGCCAACCTACTGACTGAACAACCATACCTGCTTTCAAAACTGGTGTGGGCAGATGTAGCCTGTTATAAATTGTCTGTGCACCTCAACAGACATAACTCTGTGAACTGACGAAAACCCACATATTAGTTTGAGTACGCAATTGAATCAGCCAGGCGTCGCTGCTTGGGGTGGCATATCCTGATGGTGTCGTGATGGGTCCTGTCTTTTTCTATTGCAATCGTTGATGGCCCCAGGTATCTGGATATGTTGATAAAAGTTGTAGTTCTACAACTGCAAGCACTACATAACTTTGCGCAATTGTTTTTTCAACAGGACGGTGCCCCACCGCATTATTCTTTGGTGGTCTGACAATACCTGGATCTGACAAATCCGAATCATCGGATAGGGAGACGGGAGAGCTTTGAGTTACCACCACGTTATCCCCGTACTTAAATCCAAATGATTTCTTTTATGGAGAATAGTAAAGTATAATGTTTATTCTAGAATACCCGCCACAGTACGCCAATTGAGGAAATTCACCGATGATGCGTTTAAGGTCATTTTTGACAACTTGAATTTGTGTCGTACTGTGTGTGAGAGTGTCGAGGTTAGGTTGCAGGAATGCACCATTGCCGAAGGTGGGCTCTTCGAACACCTTCGAGGTTAAGTATGTAAGTATATATATGTAAATAAAACTGCAATAAAAGTATAAATAACTGTTGCTGTATAACTAACTGTATACATAACTAACTGCAAACCTTCTTTTGGGCGAATTTGGACGACCACGAACGACGTTGACACAGAGGAAAATGAGATGAATATAGCCCTTACATTCGTAAACAGTCCAAAAAAGTCCACGTGACAAGCGGATTACAGTTCTAAAACTATGTAATTTACTGTGAGAAAAACATTAAAGGAAAGTAACTCACGATCACGAAAAAAACTAGCTCGAATTGCGTCAGCAATCAAGGGCTTCATTTGGCTAACTGTTTTTGCTTTGTTGTTTTGAGATGGCAGCATTTTTATCTTATTCTTGCCTCCACAATACCGCTCCTTCGGGGGTGATCTCTTGCGGGCAGGTTATTTATTCCTGGGTCATCGTTCTTCGCCTGATCGATAGTGAGATTCACCCTTCTTCTACTTCTCTTTATTGAGACACTTGACTGAATTAATGTACTCGGGATTTAGCAAAGATTTCTGATAAGAGGAACGCGAGTTAGGCTATATAACTTACCACATTCTGCACACCAAATATTGTAGTGTTATTCGATAGTTTTGTTTTATTTATTTTATTATCGATATTTGTTATGTTATTGAATCCATATTGTTGTGCAACTCTTAATTTCTGGCCTGTAATATCGTGGATAGTAAAAGAGCCCACTAAAAATTTATGATGCATAGTGATAATGGTTGCCACTTAGACAGATTAAAGAAGACTGTCCCCGCCCCCCTTATTCAGTGTGCTTTACCTGTATTTGTCTAGACACAAGAAAAAATTCCGTCATATACATCAATTTTGGTATGGTTTGAATTCGAAATCCACACTGGTATGGATGCTTGTAGTTCTTTTATTAATCGAAATAAAAGAGGTAGGTTCCGGTATAAGAAACCCTCATGTATGTAAAAAAAAGAAGTACTGTAACTCTTGCAAATGAAACTACTCATTGTTGTGGTAGTTATTAAACATTTTTCAAACTCATATCAAGTATATTTCAAAACTTTTAAGCTTTAAACGACCTACTGTTACATTCCTAGCACTGGAGACCCCTTACGGCCAGGAACTGTTTTCGATTTGGATGGTGAACGACGTGGTTGAAAAGACCGAATACTGACGTTAACTCTAAAATTCACACGATCCTTTTTCTTAGTGACTTTAAATTAAACTAATTGAATTTGAATAAATATTTGAATTAATTTTTTGTGACCAGATGCTACACAATGCGCCTTTAAAATAAATAGAACTGGAATTTTAAATTGGCGAGTTCTTTATACGCTACACTACTAATAAAAAAAAATCTAAATCGAACAATTCGATGGGTGCTCACCAGATATATTCTAAGGGAAATCGGAATTCCTAGCACACCACCCTATTTCATGGTCATCAAATAGCCCCCTGGAATTAATTGCCTTCCGCTCGATCGCCCTGGATAATTACGTCCCTGCGTCCTGATGGCGAAAGGCCCTTTCGCTTCAAAAGGGGCCCTGAGGCCCCCTGCGAAGGCACGCTCAGATAAGTCGCAATCCATGTAACCCCGGGATAAGCTTTTTGCTAAATAATTATCCCAGTAGGAGAGGACGGACGTAAAGTGTGCCTTTGCGAACCGGACTAGATCGAGGAGTTTTACCTAATGGGATATCCAATACACTTTAGTAAGTTATGTAATGTAAACATTAAAATATTTTTAACTTTTACATGTCCTGTAACCAAATGTAACATTTCTATACTTTTCATTTCTTTTATATTTTTATTTTATGTTTGTAGCAGTTCGTCGCATACACAACCTCAAATAACATCCACGTTAGATGGCGCTGATTAACTACTACAGCATTACTGACAGTCATCTAGATTACAACAAATATTGTAGTACATAAGCCGCAGCAACTTGTCTTGACCATGAGATACATAGATACCTTTTGGTCGGGTTGTGTTAACATCTTCAGCTATATACTACATATTTTAAAATTTTTAAGTCAGGATAATCTTAAAACAGCCTACACCCAATTTAAATGTGTGGATTAAGTAAGTAGTTTTTACGGAGAAAATCTTGGGCAAAATCTTCTCCAATTCTGAAGATCTGACTATTACATCCCCGAGCACAAAAAAAAAATCATCATATTCGGATCTATATTCTTCCAGTACACAAACAACTAAAATGGCACCAAAATATCTGGAGGACATGTCCTTTGTGAGTAATGTTCAAAAGAAAACAACTCTTTCATTATTGACCTTCCCTTGGGATACATAGTATATTATCGGAATAGGAAGATATTTTCTCCATGTGGGCGTTTGATTCTGTGTTTAAGAATTGTTGGTTTCGGAAGGCCGTTTATTTTTTATTTGATGACCTTTGACACACATCCATGTAGGCCTCATAATTTTGAACCGCGTCAAGTTGGTTGGTTGGTTGGTAGACATATATATTCAGGTTTGTGTGCTTGGTCAGCAACCCGCTTATAAACCTTCGTCAAGTAAGACAGACACAACAGACAACACACACACATAAGTGGATCCATCTAATTTTTAGAGACAGATGCCAACTAGAGGATCCCCAGAATTGGCTTGTCACCCCCAGAGGTATTGATTTGGTATGGGAACTTAGACGACTTTCGGACCCAACAGATTTAACGAGCACGTACTCCGCATATACTCGGTAGGTCTTCAGTGGTACCGGGACTCGATCGCAGGACCTTCCGATCCCGAGACCGAGACGCTGACCACTAGGCTCACTACGGCCCTCCGCGTCAAGTGAAAAGCACCATGTGGTTAGGTTAGGTTGAACGCTTCTGTCTGTTTATTTCTAGCCTTCCAGGAGCTTTAACACAGCCAAATTACGGCTCGTAATTTAGAACCGCGGTCAAATGACGAGGTCTATATGAGCTGGCACCCAACAGGACTTCGAACGATATCCATCGAGCTAACGCCGTCGGGACTTTGGACTCTACATATTTAACAAGCACGTATGTCCCAGTGTACTCTGGGATTAAGCTCCGTAATTAAGTCGATTTTATTTTTATTTTTACCAACAAATATCCGTTTATAGGATGTGGCTGGTTTTGAAAACCGGACAATCTGTATGCGAGGCCGATGTTCTGACGACTGGACTATGGAGCCTTTAGATTGTACTAAATACACACATGGTGTGTGTATTTAATACAATCTAAGGGCTCCATTCCACGTTCTAAAGCTGAACTTGGAATTTGTCTGCGTGGTCACATCCAGATTTTATCAAAAATGATTGTTAGGCTTGTCAATTAAATCTTTAAGCAATCAGTAGTTATTAAACTAGATTGTTTCAGCTCGAACACAACCGTGGAACGGAGCTTGCAAAATGACACCACATACAGCGTAGAAGCATTATACTGCAACAGATTATGATATAAACTCAACGTAATTCGAGAATAACGTTTATTAAACAATAAAAACCAGTTAAGATTATTTTCTTCGTTATTATTAAAGATGTAGGAAAATATACGGTTTCTTCATAAAATAAGTTAAAAATAGAAAAAAATAGTTAATAATAAAATCACTTCAAGTTCAAATTGAAACGTATAGTATTAACTTTCTTCTGATAGAGTAAAATCCAAAGTACACTATATTAATTTCGTCAATTCCGAATTTATTTTACATTAGTTTAAGGACAAAACCAGAGATCTCACGTTACATGAGCAATAAACTAACTTTCACACAAAATGACTTTCATATATCCATATTCGCCTGGCCCACAAACAACCGAAATTACACCATAATACCTCGAGGACATGCTTTGGATGAGTTATGGTCAAAAGAAACCAACTCTTCCATTATTGACCTACCCTTGGGACCAAGCGCCCCCAGAAACGGAATGGGGGGGGGGGGGGGGGAGGGATCGGGTAAAATCAATGGCGTGCTGCGAAACGTAGTTTCTATTTTTATCTTTACTCCAAGGGATATGAAGGTCATCCCCGGTCCCCGATTCACAAGATTCTCCGGTCACAGTCACGGACCACTGCATCGATAGATCTCTGTTGTTTTGTTTGGAGTCTGGGTGAATTGCGAGGCGTACGTGACTGTGCTAGGATGACTGTCTTTGGAGCCTTGAAATAGGCAGCCGGAAGCGTTCAATAACCTTTTGTTTTGAAGCATTCAATGGGGAAAAGTTGCATATGAATTTCAAATTCACCTGCCAACATCTTTTCAAAGGACTTACGCCGAATGGTATCAACAGTCCTGTTAAATGGTATCATTCACAGTAATAAAAATTTAATTAATTAGTCTGTAATTGAATTTAAAGCAAGCGATATTTGGCTTTCTTGTCCAAATCGACGTGCATTTCATATCAACTTTTATACGATATGGCTGCCGAAACTTCGAAATGCGTTTTGAATGATCTCAGATAGGAAAAGACTTTTTTTGGCAAATTCGGGTATTTTAAGTTATAGTTATTTGCATTAATTTTGTTGATTTTCTACGATGTTTCGATTGACTCATGACTAGATCTGTGATACCTACGGTGCTCTCTAATAGGATTTCAAACTAAACAACCAAACCATGAACCGGTTGTTCAATTTCCTTTCCAAAAAAGGATAGAGTTAAAACTGTTTGTTTTTCTCGACAGAATGTTATGTAAGTTTGTGTATGTTTAATTTTTATGAATTATAGCCTACTAGCTGTTATACCCGACGTTGCACGGGTAGAGGTGGAAAAATAATTTAACAGACAATTTAACTATTTTTTTCTTTCATTTTAGTTACATAAGATATGAAGATTACCCAGTAATTTTCCATTTAATAACCCAACTTGGATATAGTAATGATTAATATTAATTTCAAAAATACCTTTGATAAGAAGCTCAAATTAAAAAGAATACATATTTAAGTAAAAAATAATCAGTAAGAATTAAAAATGGAAAAACAGCTAAATCTTAAAAGGGTCTCAAACATTTATTTTAACGCAATTCAAGGGAGTTCTATAACAAATTAAATTTTTTTGGACACTTTATAGATATAAATGCAATATAAGCAGTACAAATTTCTACCCTAATTCAATACAAATGCTGAAAAGTTAAGAATTCAATGCATATGTATACAGTACTAAATCAATGCAGATATGTACAATAATTGAATGAAAATAAATACAATAATAATTGAATGAAAATACAATAATAACGCTAGCAAATTTATACCAGTTCTTCGCATGGATTAAAAATTTTCAAATTGTTCCAAATATGTGTACCATATAACCTGTTATAGGATCACAAACGTATGTTATTGTTCCCGCTCATTATAAAGTATAAAATCTCGTTTCATTGCCTTAAAATTCCAAAATGAAAAATACGCTATAAAATGCACTCATAAATGTCATCACAATTCCCTCATAAATACATAAAACCATTTAGCTCCTTTGGCGCGTATTGGGAAATAATTTGGCAAGAAAATATATATAGCTACAAACACACCCATTATATAGCTATAACACAATGGCCTTCGAACAACCGACCAGATTATAAATTATTTATAAAAGAAATTGCCCATTTGGCGAGTTTTAGTTAATAATTTAACGAGTTTGGCAACGTATTTGGCGAAAAAATAAATACATAAAACACTAATATGCAGCTCTAGTGCGATGGCCTTTATTAACCATCATAGTTCAGTAATAGCTTAACTATACATTTATTGCTTAAATATGCATACATGCAGTCAACAGAAAAATCAATGAAAAAATCACATCAAATAAACCCACAATAAAATCCGGGAATGGAGACTGGCGGAATTACGTCACTTGAAACATGTCAATTATTTTTCAAATAATGAAATTAGTTTCTGAAGGTAATGGCAACAGAATAAAATAAACATTTTCAATTTTAAATGTTTTCGTTAAAAGTTTTATTTAATTTTTTCAGCCGATGGCATCAGGAAAGTAAAAAAAGATCGGATTTGAGCCAAAGTGGTGTAGTTTTTTCAGAAAATTCGAATAAAAACGTTCGAAAACGATAGAAGGAATGTTCTGATTCGAAAAATTCTTAGCCTATGTTTGTTCCGGAGATGAGATGAATTTTTGTGCCAAATTTCGTAACGATCTGTTGCGTGGTTCTTTAGATCTCGTGTCTTATACAAACAAACAAACAAACAAACGGAAGTTGCCTTTTATGTATATAGATGTGAGGGGCCCGGGTGGCCTTGTGGGTTTGATCGCAGCCCATTACGCTAACATTCTGCTCACTGTAACGGGTGTGAGTTCGATTCCCGCCTTCGCCCTGGGAGTACTTTTTCTCTCTGTGTCAGTAAAAATTCTGTCTGTGTCTGTCTTACTTGACGTAGGTTTATAAAAGGGTCTCTGATCAAGCACATAAACCGGAAATATATTTACTAATATACCTATCTAGCCTATGTAAACTGTAGCGTCATTTTTAGAAAAATCACCAAGTTCATGAATCCTTAAGGGGAGTCGGATGGGTGTTTGGGTCAAAAATGTCGATTTTCTGCTTTTCTTTTATTTTTAATCTGAATATCTATAGCTTTAATTTAAGACCAATATTATCGATTTCTGTTTAGTAGTTTTTGTTTTATAAGCATTTTTCATGAACTCTGTATATCAGTTCTTACCTAAACCTTAATTTTCCTTTGCGTTTACTGAAATATAAGGTTTTTCAACAGTTAGGAACATTTTTCTCAGGAACTATAAAAGATATCAACATGTTTTGTTTTATTATTTCTGTCCCTTTGATTTAAACTGAGGAAGCTTCTTTCTTTGATTTAACTAACTTTCTTTGATTTAAACTGAGGAAGTTTAAATATCTCTGCTCTAAAAAAAGTTATATAACTTTAAATCGGATTTTTTTTTGGTTTTTTAATACATATTTGAAAAAAATTAAAGTGAGAGTATTTTTTTTTGCTGTAAAATGTCCTCAGTTTAATTCAAAGAGCTATATGTAAGGAATAAACTGCAAAAAAAAATTCATAATGATATCTCATATAGTTTCTGAGAAAAATGTTCCTTAAGTTAGTAGAATTAACATGAGCGAGATAGAACCATCCGACTCCCCCTAAGTTGTTCATGTGACATTACAGAGAGCGGAATCTGTGAGGGGAGAAAATATTCAAATTGAATTGATAAGAAATGTTTCTACTTATCGCGACTTTCTCTGCCCTGGAAGCAAATATAAGAAGTTATACTTCGATATAAATTTAGTTTTTAAATGTTTGAAGGGTCTAGTTTTTAAAACTCACATTCTCCAAAGTATAACTAAGGGATAGGGTCTGGCCCCTTATTTGGGGATTTCGTCCGATTAAATTAACGATCATCCAAAGTCGTCAATGAACGAACCGGACCCGTTCCCAGTTAAACTGAGAGAATGTGAGGTTTGCTAGATAATATGTAGTGAATTTCAATTATCATGTGAAGAGAATATTTTATTATAAATACTACAATTGCATAAAAATATCGATATTAAAAAAAAGAAACCAAAACCATTCAAGTTATGTTAAGTGCGTTGTCTGGAAACACGATAAGTCTTGCTGGATTCTTTTTTTTTGGGGGGGGGGGTGTCTCGGGGGGGAGTACTCTGAGACAGACGTGCTTGTTAAATTTATGGAGTCCTAAGTCTATATGGCGTTAGCGTAAGTCATCGCAAAAGCTCCGTCGGATGCCAACTGAAGTTCCGGCCTGGTCACTGAGATCGCGATTTTAAATTACAAGGTTTATTTAGCCATGTTAAACCTTTTCCTGGAAGCTAGATGCTAGAAATAGACAGTCGTATGCGTTTAAATCAAACAAAACGCCAAGTTTTTGTGGCAAACTTACAAGACTTAGGTATTCATATATAATTTTATTAATTTATAAATATCATGCATATTTATAATTGTACATTTAACCAGTTTAAGATAAATTATATCCAGTTTAATTTTCCAAAAAAAGGCCAGGAGTTGCCCAGTTGGAACATCATTAGACATAATGCTATCGTTCACGGTCAAGCATCCGTTGACGTCGGACCGAATCCCGTTTGCCCACTCTGCTTTCCTACGAATGAAAAAAATGCACAGCCACAATTCAACAAAACTACTCCGAATATCTCTTGATACACGTTTTACTTAAATGTAAGGAGCGTTGGGTTAAGCAATAAGGTTATCGCTATAAGGTTGCGTTGGGAGCCACCTCGGTCTAGTCACTATCACTAGTCTAGTGTCGGTCTAGTCACTTGACCACATTACGAGTCCCGCCATTAATAGCTCTCATGTATCTTTAATGCCTATGTGAATTAAACCAGACCTCCTAAATAGTTTGTGATGATGCTTTTCATTGGAAACTTTAGGAAGTGGACCCAAATGTAACATCCTTATTATTTTTATTATATATTATTTTATAATATATTTTTTTATTTATAAGTTAGAAAAGTCTTTCTACTGATTTAAATATTCTACACTCAAATATGTGGATTTAGTAGGTAGTATTTACCGGGAAAATCTTGTTCTAAATCTGCTCCAACGAGACGGATTGTAGTTAATTTATGGGATAGAAGACAATGTATGGCGTAACTGTGACACCACCACATACTTGTCCGTCCTATTTTAGACGAAATAGTTGCCGGGTGGTTTGTTTGTTGGAGGAGGGGTTTAAGACAATGTTTGGCGTCCGGTTGGTCAGTGGTTTTGATCGCAGCCCCCCTAACAGTCTGCGCACTGTACCGGGTGCGCATTCGATTCCCGCCTTCGCTCTGGGTGTACTTTCTCTCTCTGTGTCAGTAAATATTCTGTCTGTGTCTGTTTTACTTGACAATGGTTTATAAGCGTGTCTCTGATCAAGCACACAAACCGGAAAATACATATGTACCAACTTACATGCCTACCTATACCTAAGACAACGTTTACAAAGGTGTTTCTTGTTTCAGTGGTGAAGCAGTACTACGAGGTGCAGGTATACGACGAGTACGTGATCCGGGGCAACACGGCCGTGCTCACGTGTCACGTGCCCTCCTTCGTCAAGGACTACGTCACGGTCACCTCGTGGATCAGGGACGACGTGCTCACCGTGGCATCCACAGTACACGAGGGTGAGACCGTCTTTCTCATGTACTATGTCCTATATTATGTATTGTATCGTCACATTGGTCAAAACTATGAATGTGCACAAATACAGAGATGAAAAACTGTATTCTGTCAAGCCTACAGATTTCACAAACAGCCAATCCCTAGAATTTGCATATTCGTGGTTTTGTCTTGTGACCGACAAATGTTACGGGCAATATGAATAATTAGGAAGTATTCATAACTTGCCGAAAATTTTTTTATAAATGATTATAGAAAATATCACATTGCTCAGCATTATGAATAATGCTGGAAGTTGAGTCTACATGCAAAAATAAGAGAATATATTATACTAAAGCAAATTTTTAAGCAAATAACAAATTGACAAACTAAAAAGAAACGTATAAGGTATGTACTTACAGACACATATAACTACATGCTATGCAAATGCATGTTAATTCATCAAATTTCCCAGGGAAATAATATCAGTATTTATAATAATCGGGTAATATGATAAATTATGGTGGACTAATACAAATTATTAAATTGCCCTATTGTATCCAGCCTTTTTTTTTAAATTGCCCTATTGTATCCAGCCTTTTTCAAATTGCCCGTTTATTATATGAACTGTCTGGATTAATTAAATTACCCATTACATGTATATGATTTTTTTTTAATTTTAGAGTTATATACTATGTAGATGTGTCTAAATTAGAAAAGACTGAATATAAATATTTAAAAGTATGAAAGTTAGTTAACTATAATTTTGTCATCATTCTCAGCTAGTAAATGTAAATTCGTTAGGGATTCAAATATAAAATGATCAGAGACAAGGTCTTTCGGAATGCATGTTTCAACTGTTTTGTATGCTTAACCAATCAGAAAAGAAAGGCGCATGATGAGATTTTTTTAATATTTTGATTGTTTTGGAATTTAAAATTCTTAAAAAAGTTCTTTTTAGGTTTCTAAAAACGACTTATAATATATTTTTTTAAACCATGTTAGGAGATGTTTTTTTGTGCCAATAAATAACCAATGAGGTTAGTTCTTAGATATGGGTGTTTGCTATGCGACATTTTGTGACTTTGTGAGAAGGAAAACAAATGCAACCATTATTCAAACTTGTTTCGTGGCAAATGGCACCGACATTTCTTTGCAATATGGGAGGCTTAAAGATTTGTTTCTTTGTTTGTTTGTTGTTGTTAATTCATGTTTTCGACTAACCAAGAGAATTTTAAAAACTACACCAGAAGCCGCAGAAGTATTTAAAAATTTACCACAAATAAATTTAAGAATGTAAATTTCACATATACATTTACGTTGAAGAGCTTAATCGATAGCTTAATATGAGAAAATCGGTTTATACCAAATGCAACATGAGATAGTGTTACCTTTTAGTTTTTTTTATTGCATTCCATTCCACACCACGTTTAGTTGATTTGAATAAAAAAATTAACATACCTTCTTGCTTTATTTATTTTCCTGTTATATTTTTTCCAAAAAAGATTTGGATGCGGTATATATGCATATAATTTTCGACAATTAAGAATATTCATTTTACTAAATTGTTGAATTAGAAAAGAAAAAGATAATTTTCTTAACGTAATATAACTGTTAAACTAATGAAAAGATTCAATGGATTTATGCTTTAGAAAAAAAGTAACGAAACTTTTAAAAGAACATTTCAAAGGGGTAAATACGCGGAAAAAACACCTTTCGTTTTTTTACGAATTAACTATACACCGTCTTTTTGTAAACCACTATTTGCTTTGTGATATATGAGGTTTTTTTTGAAAGACCAAAATAAATAGGTCATACATCTGTAAACCGATATTCACATTCCGATATGATGGTTTTTGTGTGATAAGTGCAATGCAATGGAAACACTATATGAAAGCTCTAAGTGTTTTCACAACCGAGTTTTAATGATTTCTTAATGAAAATATCCTATATGTTTGCTTCCGTTCTATTAGTGTAATACAAAGGAAAAACGGGTTCTACAGAAACACTGTAAAAATATAATAAAAGTTTTCTTCCGAAAGTTTTTTTAATTTTCTAAACTGAAATTTTAGGTTTTTATAAGGAATTTATCTTATCTGCTGGCCTTCTACCTTTGTTTATTTTTCTATACATTCAGTTTCATTTAAATCTAGTTTCTTAGGCATAATTTAATTTTTAATTATTAGTTTTTAATAAATTATGGAAGTAAGTTTTATACAAGCATTTTTTTACGCTATATTGCTTTTTCAAAGCTACAAAAAGTCATGCTTATAATGATAATTCAGGAGTAAACAGTAACGAAAAATTTTCCTTGATGTGCACGCATGTGTATTTATTTGCTACGTAATTTAAACTATCTAACATTTTATCAGGAAGTTTACAACGAATCATGTGATTCAGTGATAAAAAATACATCGAATGAAAATTGGCTGAAGAGGCTTAAACGAATTTAAGTTAACTGCGCGTTAATAACCTAAATAGCCACCAGCAATTCGAAAATCAATTTTCACCAGGTATCTAATCATTTTCGGAAAACGCAATAAAAAAACATGCTGAATTTGCAGAAAAAAAGATTAGGCCCGAAAAGAAACTGCCACTTTATTTCATTTGGAAAAAAAAGAACATGAAAATACAGTTCGAAATACGCGAAGTAAAGAGATTACATGTTAGTCTTTAGCGCCATTTTAGGCCACGAAATTTAAAATTTGTACATAACAGATAATTTATGTACATAACCGAAAGCCTTATCTTCGTGAGTCGGTGACCAATAAATTCTAAAACTACTTAACCGATTCATCTACAGATTTCACATTTCTTGGGTTTATTTTGTAAGTTGAGTGAATTGTAATACTAATAAGTAAATATAATGTAAAATAATGTAATATATGAATTGTAATGCTATGAAAGTAAATAAAATGTAAAATAACAATACAATACATAAAAAAGCCAATGATAGTATATTTTCTGTAAATAAATTATGGTTTGTTGATATCGTAGCTGTAGCCCTCAGTAATTCAACCTATTTAATTCAACCAAATTTAAAACTTTGGCGCTCTAATGTTAGAGCATTGGTCTTCAGATTTAAATGGTCCTGAGAATTAAATCAAATACAAAGGCCTTCTGATACAAGATTTTTCTAGTCAAAAATCAACAAAGTAAAACATGTCTTGTAGAGAAGACTGGTGCACGTTAATGAAGTCGTGGTTCATCATCCTGCCGCCTATATATGCATGTTGTTGTTTAAAAGCTGCATATAATAACTTCTGAGAGAGGGAAATGTTCATTTATCAGCTGTTCAAAATTACAAGGCATGTAATCATACTTAACTCTACCTAGACGTTAATCAATCTAATCTAAATGGTGCTTTTGCTCAATAGTTTATGTATTTGACTAATCGTTTTCTTAAACAGTCAATTATTTCTAATAGAATTGAGGTAAGATTAGATTTCGCAGCCTAATCCAAACCTCGCGTAAAAAGGGGTAGTAAAAATAAACTAATGTGGCAGACAGAGGAGTAGACCTGGCAACCTATCACCTACTTGCAAAATAAAGTTTTTATATTAAAAAAAAATAAACTAAAAGAGTGAATTTCCTTACTAGGTTCAGGTTTCATGTTTCAGGGTTTTAGAGACAAATTAAATACTAAATGAAAATAAATTCTTGCTCAAGCTCCGATCGGTAAAACAATGTCACATGGGAACAGCACATACATAAAAATTTTTCTTTGTATTAATGTATTTTGAAAATATTCTATGGGAATGTTACAGATGATGAAACGCTCTTGTTTTCAATTTCTCTCAAAATGATCGATATAGATGAAAAGAATGTTTACTTTTTGTGCAGGATTTTTTAATAAATGTTTTGAACAACCAACAGCACAGCAAGAAATTGGCATTTAAAATTTAATAAGTAAAATATTCTTAGAATACTCATTTTCGAATACCAAAACAAAAGTAATACCAGACAACAAATGAAAACAAACGATTAGAACTGTTGCCATTTACGACGTGAAACAACCCCATTGCCAAATGCTTTGAAAACACGTGACGGACACATAGAAAACGTGCTTACTTTTGGTCTCTGAAAAGGCGAAAGACGGTTACTGTGCAAAAAAGATTTAAAAAAATGACCAAAAATGTCGATCTAAGTAATCTGTCATTCCACAACATTCAATCAACCAATCGTAGTTGTAACTGTAAATAAATGAAATATCTGATCACGCAATTGGTGGTTTGAGAAAAGCGGAAGTATTCCAGTCATCTGATTGGCTGCTTGATTTTATCATAGTGACTGTCAGAAACCGCCATTTCCAGAAATCCCCCTGATGTGCCAAAATAATCTTTCGTTTTTATTTATTTTCCATTTGCTTTACGATTTTATAAAAAACTAATTACTTAAATTTAATTTATTATTGTTTTTATTTATTAAATGTTTTGATGACTAATTATAACCATACTATTAAAATTAATTGTTTTATGAAACTTTTTGAAAATACTTCAAGTTTAACTATTAATTAAAGTAAACATTGCTTTCAATTACATGCGATATTGCTACATTTCATTAGGTTTTAAAAGTTAAACCGTCATTTAAACATGCTTCAAATCGTAAAAATATTTTAAATATATGTTTTAACTGTAAACAGTATAAAACCTAAAGGTAGATAGTATAAGTAAGATGTTTTTCATATTTTCCCTCGCATTTAAAATACTTTATTTTTTTAACTTAATAAATTTCTTTCTATTAACCAGCTGTGTTTTTTAGGGTTAGGCAAAATAGTTTCACAACTCATCAAAAGAGAGAATAGTATGAAAATATTTCTGGTTTTAAATAAAAAAAATGCTGTTTTAACATGCAAAAAATCCTTAAGAATTTAAAAGTTCGATGCTTACAAGAATATCAATTTTTCTTTTGCTCTTTATAACAAGCGATTGAACAACTCTTTCGATTTGTTCTATCTCTAGCATAACAAAACGATATTAAGTGAAAGTATTACAACAAAATATTTGACTAAAAGCATGGAAAAAATGCACTTTACCTCAGTTTTTAAAAAAAATAAAATGCTTTAAATTTCAAGTACTCCGAATTCCAGCTGAAATAAAAAGAGATTTCAAATATCAAAAGTAAACCGAAACTTTGTAATTTTTTCAAAATCCACCATCTTGTCTTTCTTCACACACTTTCGAACCTGTTTCTACAAAAGCACAAAAAACAAGAAAATATGAAAACACTCGATTTTCGAAAACAGGATAAGATTCGAGATAGTTTGAAGTTCTTTAGGGATCAACTTGTTTCGCCTATTTTTTTCTACTCGTGCTTTTTAGTTTGGTGAGGTTTTTGTGTGACTACATTCGTACTTTGGAAGGATACACCCATCTACAAAAAAGGAATTGTTAGATTTCAGTTATTGAAATGTGTTTTCCACTTTACATACAATTTAGAAATGCCAAAGGCCCAAAGAGTAATTTGACAAATTGTTTCTTTTAATTTAAAACTGAAATATTATGAATAAAGTATTTTATTGATTGTGCATATTAAAATAATTATTAAAGTTTTAATTTACATATGAGATTTTGATAATAATATTGTAGAAATTAAAAATAGTATTGTAACTATTCTAAGCATTTTGCATCAAAAATATTTTTAAATCATGTGCAAATTATAATTTGAAGCCAAGAAAGATACATTTAATTTATTTTATTTTTCAACATTCCTAATCGCAAGTAAAAAGTAATTATATATATATACTTATAAAGATTAAGTCTACATAAATTTAACAAAAAAAATGGCTAATTTTGCTACTAAACAATCGTAATTAGATTAACTGATATTTTGTTTTTAAACAGTTAAGTAACAACATTCTACCGTCATAAACTAACTTGCTTCTGTTTACAAAAATTGATAAAGCTTAAGCTAAGTTGTTAGTTTGTAACGTTGCTAGTATTATATGGGGGATTTTGCGGACTAGATAGCAGACGTCATACCAGTCAACTCAATCGATTACGTGCTTTTACGTCATCAACATACCCAGTTCTTTCTCTCTACTTATTTCCTATTTGTACGTTTTACTTTGTTTGTAAGTTGTATTTAAATTTTATTTTATACAACAACTAAAAGGTATGTGGGTGCTCAATAATCTATTCCCAAAATAATACCGCGAGTTACTTTATGTCCGTACTGTTACTTTAGTCTAACTGAGGCAATAAATACTTAGGAAAAATGCAGGTATAATGTTCCATAAATATTGGTCAGTTGTACTTATTACTACAAATATTTGTGCTTGCATATGTCAAATATTCAAATTTCAAAGTTAAATCATCATTTAAATTTCATATACTATAAGTATCAGAATGGATAGTTGTAGAAAAGTAGATTAAAAATTTAGTGTTGGCTCCGATCATCGAATAATGTAGTTACATAAAACGACAAAAATTCCAGTGGACAAATATTACTGATTTAAACTTTTACTTTTAAAATGTTCGGTATATATGCTACACACTGAAACTAAACAGTATATATATAACTTCGCATCAATATAAATTATAAGCTATTTTTTAAAAGAAAAATAGCATACAAAACGGGAACTCCAAGAACGGAAGGTTTTTCTTTAAAAAAAAACCTAGTTAAGAAAATTGTTTGTTTTTGTTTACAACTCAATTCATTCGTTTCTTCTGTAGTTGAAGTTGTAGTTGCTCCAACTTTACGGACATTCATTGTTGATCTTTATGCCTTAAGCAGAACTGCCAAATCTCCGGATTTTACTATATAATCTTAAATATTTGATTCTGTACCTTAAAAGTGTATAAAGGCAAAAAAGAAAGGAAAAATTCTACATAAGCACTGCCCAACGCTATCTTGTGCAACGTAGGATATTCAAATGAAGTAATCCTATATGTTTGCTTTTGTGTGATAAGTCCAATGCAAAGAAAAAACGGGTTCTACAGAAACAATGTCCGATGCTACCTTCACAATAAGGGGAATCTTAGTGAAGTGGTCCTATATGTTAGCTTCAGCGTAATAAGTGTAATGCAAAGGAAAAACGGGTTCTACAGAAACACTTTTTCGAATGTATATGTACTCGGCTTCTGAAAGTCTTAAGAAGTATCTCTGTATGATTTAAGCCTTCTTCGTTTATATATTTTTCTGGAAGAGCATTTTTAATAAAGTTTTTCCTACGAAATAATTGATATTGTTTGCAAATTGCATTAGTATAGTCTTTTAATTAGGTTTTTTTGTGCGTAATGTCACAATAAACACACACAAATTAAAAATATATATAATAATTTAAAATTCATTATTTGATACAGATTGTAAGCCAAAAATGGAAGCATCTTTCCTTAAATCTATATTCACGATAACTCTTATTACATTAATTAATACGATTTAATATAAAAACACAATTATTGAAAACAAATATTTCAATTTAAAATACAGTTTATTATGCACTAATAATTTATTTTAAACATTAAAAATATATTATTCAATTATTGATCTTATCTGGATTTAAACATGCTACATTATCTTTTTCAACATTTTTGTTTATTCACGGCGCCCGTCGCCAATAGCCCTCGTGTAGCTCTAGTGCGACGATAATTCAAACCTACCTACCTACCTTTTACCATTCAATCTGTTGTTAAAGTATACATTCTCGTAAATATTGACATTGGAAAATTTAACAATGGAATTTCTAAAACATACTATTTAACTAAATATTTAAAAAACTTTAATTATATATTCCGTAGTGTAGTTATCTTTTAATAGAATTCCACTCATATTTTAGGCAAACTAAAGACATGGTGAAGAATACATGTCTCCTTTGTAAAAATTCATTTGAAAGCATTCAACGCAAACTTTGAGACCCAAAAAACAAAAGTAAATCCAAGACAACAAACAAACTTTAATTATGCCAAAATAACAACCAAAAGCGATGCAAAGAAAAATTCCAAAAAACGAATCGTGTCATCCAAGAAAAA
Organism: Oedothorax gibbosus; assembly: GCA_019343175.1. NCBI lineage: Eukaryota > Metazoa > Arthropoda > Arachnida > Araneae > Linyphiidae > Oedothorax > Oedothorax gibbosus. The sequence continues at coordinate 141,868 of JAFNEN010000468.1, forward strand.
AAACGAGCCTTAAACAACCACTACTACTTCTCCTGCCAATAAAAAAAAGAAAAGAAAAATGAACAAATCCCCGTGACCGTGAAGAACTCACGCATGCGCAACGCTTGTGAATCGGAAGAGCATTTCGGATGTTTTGGCACTGCGCCAGGGAGCGAGGCTATTTCCGGCGACATTCTGGCGTTGTGCCAAACTTGGGGGGGGGGGGGGGGTCTTGTAGCTTCTTCTTTCTTCAAGATGCGTTCGATAAATCACCCCCGTCAGCCATCTTGATGGTCACGTGACCGAGAAGCCGACCACGTGCGTATTTCTTGAGGGGTTTCTCTTCTCTTTTGTATCGGATGATAGGGTCAGCGGGATTAATTGCCGATGCTACTCTATGGTGTTTGCTGGATAGGTTTGTTTGGTATTTTTTTTAACTTTAGGATTATTAAGACCATTAATTGACTTACCTGCACCTTTTGGAGCCCAGGGCACAAGCACATTTGAGGGCCCCAACAACATGCATTAATATTCTGTGAACGGGATTTTTCTCATTTTAAATTTGTTTAATTTTACAATGGGAATGTTTCAGATGATGTAACGCTCTTGTTTTCAATTTCCTATTTACTGCGATTCATTGGTTGCTTCGGTTTCACGTACTGTGATTTCATTGGTTGCTTCGGTTTCACTCTCAAAATGACCGATACAGGTGAAGAGAAACAATTCTTTCTATGCAAGCTTTCTTTAACAAATGTTTTGAACAACCAATATAACAGCAAGAATATGGCATTTAAAAAATTTAACAAGTAAAATATTCCTAGAAAACTCATTTTCGAATACCAAAACAAAAGTAATTCCAGGCAACAATTGGCAACAAATCGTTGGATCTGTTATCATCCACGTCGTGAAACAACTCCATTGACGAGCTTAGTGGAAGAACGTGATAAGTGACAAAAAGGTGCGATTTTTTTCCTAATGTGTATAGATCTAGAGTAGAAACGGTTATTGATGATATTTACTGTTAAGAACCTAGTTGTTTCCCGATAAGAATTTCAGTAAGTATCTAGGTAACAGGAAAGTAGGCTATTTTAGTTCTTTAAGAACTTCTTGTTTTACTTGAAATTAAAAATTTTGGGTCGTTGGCTTAAAAATACATAAATCATATACATAAAGAGCGTCCCAAAAATAAATTTTCTAAATAAATTAATCTTTCAACAATTTTTAACAACGAGAGAGCTGAGAGAGATATTTAATTTATTTAGGTATTTGGAGGGCTTAGAATACAAGTGAACCAAGTCCATCGAAAGCTTTTTTTTGTGCTACAAAGGTTTAAAGTTAAAGCTTTATAACAAAATTATCCCCTTACATTTTTAACCTACTTTTCTTTTTTTAATTCGAAAGAATTAAAAACAAGAAGTTCATAAAGAACTAAAATAGCCTACTTTCCTGTTACTTAAATACTTACTGAAGTTCTAATCGGGAAAAAAACTAGGTTCCTAAAGTAAATATCATCAACAGCCGTTTCTACACTAGATTTATACACATTAGAAAAAAAAAATCGAAACACAGCACCCAGCTATAATTTAAACTTCTAAAAGCCAAAATAAACTATTTTCCTTAATATTCGTTCGCAAATTAATTAAATATTATTTATCATCTGCGCGTGATTTATTTGTAGTTCGAAGAATAAATATTTATTAATAACAAAAGTAATGAAACTACTCCGAACTGCATTAAAAAACAAGAAATGTAAATTAAAACTAAGCATAATTGCATGCAAAAGTATGCCTTGCCGCTTTCTTGGTAGATAATTAATGAATAATCAAAGAATCAAATTTTTCTACATTTTATGACGTCATTCCAAACTGATTCATGAAAATATTATTTTGCTTCAAATATGTTTAAATAAAGTTTCTCATGCCATTGTTGATTTGGCAACAGTGATTTAAATGACTCAAAATTGAATTTCAATGCTAATTCAATGGGAAATTCGCCGACAGATAGTAGATTTATGTCCGTCCGGACGTACAGACAGACGGACAAAAAGTATGAAAGTTGGGTATCTGAGGTCATAGCTTTCTAACAAAAAAAGAATTTTTAAGATCCGATGATTAGAACCGATTTTGGAAGGGGTACAGACAGACAGACAAACGGACAGACAGGCGGACAGACAGACGGACAGACATACGAACAGACAGACATACGAACAGACAGACAGATGGACAAACAGACAGATGGACATCAACCGCATTTCAATACCTACAGTGATTTAAATGACTCAAAATTGAATTTCAATGCTAATTCAATGGGAAATTCGCCGACAGATAGTAGATTTATGTCCGTCCGGACGTACAGACAGACGGACAAAAAGTATGAAAGTTGGGTATCTGAGGTCATAGCTTTCTAACAAAAAAAGAATTTTTAAGATCCGATGATTAGAACCGATTTTGGAAGGGGGGTACAGACAGACAGACAGACAAACGGACAGACAGACGGACAGACATACGAACAGACAGACAGATAGACAGACAGACAGTTGGACATCAACCGCATTTCAATACCTACAGTGATTTAAATGACTCAAAATTGAATTTCAATGCTAATTCAATGGGAAATTCGCCGACAGATAGTAGATTTATGTCCGTCCGGACGTACAGACAGACGGACAAAAAGTATGAAAGTTGGGTATCTGAGGTTATAGATTTCTAACAAAAAAAGAATTTTTAAGATCCGATGATTAGAACCGATTTTGGAAGGGGGGTACGGACGGACAGACGGACATCGACCGCATGTCAATACCTACTTTTTCATTTTTTTAATTCTTTCGAATTAAAAAAAGAAAAGTAGGCTAAAAATTAAAAAGTAGGTATTGACATGCGGTCGATGTCCGTCTGTCTCTCCGTTTGTCTGTCTGTCCGTACCCCCTTTCCAAATTCGGTTCTATACATCTGATCTTAAAAATTCTTTTTTTGTTAGAAAGCTATGACCTCAGATACCCAACTTTCATACTTTTTGTCCGCCTGTCTGTACGTCCGGACGGACACAAATTTACTATCTGTCGGCGAATTTTCCATTGAATAAGCATTGGAATTCAATTTTGAGTCATTTAAATCACTGTTGCCAAATCAACAATGACATGAGAAACTTTATTTATTTAAAAATATTTGAAGCAAAATAATTTTTTCATGAATAAGTTTGGAATGACGTCATAAAATGTAGCACAATGTGATTCTTTGGGTTGTTCATTAATTGTTTACCAAGAAAGCGGCAAGGCATACTTTTTAGCCTACTTTTTTTTTTTAATTCGAAAGAATTAAAAAAATGAAAAAGTAGGTATTGACATGCGGTCGATGTCCGTCTGTCCGTCTGTCTGTCCGTCCGTACCCCCCTTCCAAAATCGGTTCTAATCATCGGATCTTAAAAATTCTTTTTTTGTTAGAAAGCTATAACCTCAGATACCCAACTTTCATACTTTTTGTCCGTCTGTCTGTACGTCCGGACGGACATAAATCTACTATCTGTCGGCGAATTTCCCATTGAATTAGCATTGAAATTCAATTTTGAGTCATTTAAATCACTGTAGGTATTGAAATGCGGTTGATGTCCAACTGTATGTCTGTCCATCTGTCTGTCTGTTCGTATGTCTGTCTGTTCGTATGTCTGTCCGTCTGTCTGTCCGCCTGTCTGTCCGTTTGTCTGTCTGTCTGTACCCCCTTCCAAAATCGGTTCTAATCATCGGATCTTAAAAATTCTTTTTTTGTTAGAAAGCTATGACCTCAGATACCCAACTTTCATACTTTTTGTCCGTCTGTCTGTACGTACGGACGGACATAAATCTACTATCTGTCGGCGTATTTCCCTTTGAATTAGCATTGAAATTCAATTTTGAGTCATTTAAGTCACTGTAGGTATTGAAATGCGGTTGATGTCCAACTGTCTGTCCATCTGTCTGTCTGTTCGTATGTCTGTCCGTCTGTCTGTCCGCCTGTCTGTCCGTTTGTCTGTCTGTCTGTACCCCCTTCCAAAATCGGTTCTAATCATCGGATCTTAAAAATTCTTTTTTGTTAGAAAGCTATGACCTCAGATACCCAACTTTCATACTTTTTGTCCGTCTGTCTGTACGTCCGGACGGACATAAATCTACTATCTGTCGGCGAATTTCCCATTGAATTAGCATTGAAATTCAATTTTGAGTCATTTAAGTCACTGTAGGTATTGAAATGCGGTTGATGTCCATCTGTCTGTCTGTTCGTATGTCCGTCTGTCTTTCCGTCTGTCTGTCCGTCCGTCTGTCTGTCTGTCCGTACCCCCCCCCCCCTTCTAAAATCGGTTCTATCCATCGGATCTTAAAAATTCTTTTTTTGTTAGAAAGCTATGACCTCAGATACCCAACTTTCATACTTTTTGTCCGTCTGTCTGTCTGTACGTCCGGACGGACATAAATCTACTATCTGTCGGCGAATTTCCCATTGAATTAGCATTGAAATTCAATTTTGAGTCATTTAAATCACTGTTGCCAAATCAACAATGGCATGAGAAACTTTATTTATTTAAACATATTTGAAGCAAAATAATATTTTCATGAATCAGTTTGGAATGACGTCATAAAATGTAGCACAATTTGATTCCTTGGTTATTCATTAATTATCTAACAAGAAAGCGGCAAGGCATACTTTTGCATACAATTATGCTAAGTTTTAATTTACATTTCTTATTTTTTTAATGCAGTTTGGAGTTTCGTTACTTTTGTTATTAATAAATATTTAATTATTCCTCGAACTACAAATAAATCGCGAGCAGACGATAAATAATGTTTAATTGATTTGCGAAATAATATTAAGGAAAATAGTTGATTTTGGCTTTTAGAAGTTTAAATTATTAGCTGGATGCTGTGTTAGAAGTGTAGAAACGGCTGTTGATGATATTTACTGTTAGAAACCTAGTTTTTTCCCGATTAGAACTTCAGTAAGTATTTAAGTAACAGGAAAGTAGGCTATTTTAGTTCTTTATGAACTTCTTGTTTGCATACAATTCTGATTAGTTTTAATTTACATTAATTTTTTTAATGCAGTTTGGAGTAGTTTCATTATTTTTTTTTATTAATAGATATTTAATTATTCTTCGAACTACAAATAAATCAAGCAGACGGTTAATAATATTAAGTTATTTGTGAAAGAATATTAAGGAAAATAGTTGATTTTGGCTTTTAGAAGTTTATGTTATACTAGCTGGATGCTGTTTTTAGCGATTTTTTTTTCTAATGTGTATAAATCTAGTGTAGAAACGGTTGTTGATGATATTTACTGTTAAGAACCTAGTTGGTTCCCGATTAGAATTTCAGTAAGTATTTAAGTAACAGGAAAGTAGGCTATTTTAGTTCTTTAAGAACTTCTTGTTTTGCTCTTAGATGCGTTAAAACGGCACTTACAAAAGGTAAAAAATATATTTAACCTATAGTTTAAGAAAAAGTGGAAATTTATCCTTAAAGGATGGAATATTATCTGCATTGACGCAAAAATCGTTTTTTTTAATGTCCCTTTGCACGTTCTTCCACTAAACTCTTTAATTATCTTAAATACACATGTAAGCCTTGCATATTTTAATTTTTTAAAGCTTTCAGGCGGCTTCAAGAGTTTTTCTCGCCAAGCATTTCAACGTATTCCTATCTCTACTTCGGGGCCACTTTTATTTGCCCCACCCTGTATATTTATTGGTAGTTTTTTTGTGGAAACCAATCTTGGCACACATTTTTCCCTCAATATTATTTTTTAAAGCAAATTTTGGGGCCCTTTTGAAGTGTGGAGCCTGGGCACGTGACCCGTTTGCCCTGCGGGATATCAGACTGATTAAGAGCATAAAGTACTGCTTAATGCCATTTCTGAAAGGCTACGAATTTACATACCAATGTGGGATTTGAAAACACAAACTTCCTTACGAGAGCCAGAGAGCTTTAACCACTTATTAACTTATTAATAATATGGTAATTTGCAATGTCGGGTAAAATAATGGCCGAATTCAGTTGTGGTTACTCACTTAATATATATCAAATAAATATTATATTTATAAAAAATCTGGTTGTGCAAATTTGTAAGGAATATCCTTCAGTGGGAATTCAACTATCAAAACTAAACAAATTTGTAAGGCACAAAATTCTCAGCACGTCAAAATGCCCTTTCATTAAGCGATCTTATATGTGTTGGCTTCCTTGTTATAGGTGTGATATAATGGAAAAACAAGTTCTACTGAAATTTCGAACTTTAAATTATCGTTTTGACAAATTACGGGATAATAACTTTTGTGTTGGCTTCCTTGTGATGCGTGTTATATAAAAGACTATTTTCTACAGAAATATCTAAACAAATTTTCTTTGAAAATTACATTATTCGAAAGCTTGCATGTTGGCTTCTTTGAGTTAAGTGTAACATCTCAAAGCTACAACTTCTACAGAAATATCTAAATTTTCTTTATAGAAAATTTCATTATTTGTAACCCTGCACGTTGACTTCTTTGAGATAAGTGTAATATAAAGGAAACACAACATCTACAGAAATATCTAAATTTATTTTCTTTAGAGAAAATTAAAATTTTATTATTTGTTAACCTGTATGTTGGCTTTCTTGATATAAGTGTAATATAAAGAAAAAACAACTTCTACAGAAATATCTAAATAAATTTTCGTTAGGGAATATTACTTTATTTATCTCTCTCTAACCCTGCATGTTGGCTTCTTTGATATTAGTGTAATTTAAAGGAAAAACAACTTCTACAGAAATTTAAAATGAGAAAACCACAACTTAACTGCATTTTTACAAGACGCTTTGGATCTATGAGAATGTAATTAATAAAGAGAATATAATTAATAAAACGATTGTTTTGATTATCAAATTAGTATATTAACAAATAATACTATTTCTTAATTCATTTACGTTTGGAACATGCATTTAAAATTCTCAAGTGGTAGTTACTATGTGATATTTTTTAAATGTTTAGTACGCTAAAAGCCTTTCATTAGATAATAAGCATATGATATATAACAAAGTTTAAGTATAAAAGCTTAATTTAGTAAAAAAATATTGTGAATCAGTTTGAAAAAGTATCATAAAAAATTATTTATTCTCATAATTTTCGATACCATATACTTAAAATCGTAGATCGATCAATTATCTTTATAGATCTATCCATGTGGTATGTGGATTGACGTATTTGAAGGAAATACTAGCAAAAACCTCAGATTAACTCTATTGTCATTTCAAAACTGATTCAAATTTAACGTGGAAAAAATATATAAGCACACAGTATATATTTTGCGTATGCAGCTTACAGGTTCCTAGTGAAAAAAAATGTAAATATTCGGCTCAATTTCAAGAAAATAACAAGAAAGACACGAAAATCTGATGATTGTTGAAAGTTAAATTAAGACAATTTCATTGAATTTTGGCCGAACATTTTTAACATATCCTTCATTTATTTACTATGTATTAACTCTATTAGATAAAGAACCGCGGTAATCGGGTTAGACAAGTAAACACAATGTTTTTAATACTTAAAATCAGAATCATGTCCTTTCTTAGACATGCTAGGCATGCATGCAATAAATGTTTTACTGATTGAAAACAATATATATAAACTTATATTTTAGTTTAAAAATATCACCGACTGTAATATATGTTTAGTGTAATGTATTGAAGGCAGCTAAAAAAAATTATGTACAAATATTTAATCTATTATGAAAAACAATCTGTTTCCACCGATTGAAAAAATTGTTTAGCCTTATGAATGCTTTTTTTTAATTTTTAATAAAAAAATTGAAAAGCATATTCAAAAATTCTTAATAAAATACTTTTTCTAAAACCATCTGCGGGATAGAAACATCATAACCTGTCTATGAAATAGCACCTGATTTATAACAAGGAACATAACTTTGGAAATTCTTTAAATATATAGTTTATTGAATTTTAAGTCTTGAGTTTTCTTTAAAAACCCTTTTCTAAAGAAATTAAAATAAAAAAAAATTCTTCCATTAATTGACACTCTTCCAATTTCTTATCGCTTAGAGGATTCATTTTAAATTTTCTCTCAACTTTCGTCCTTCCCAGTGGACAAAAAATATTGCTTATAATTTCAAAAATCTCTATTTCTGTAGAGAAAAAGCTATTGTACTGTTTTATTCTATTATATAGCTAACCATATGTAGCTTTCTGTTTAATTATTGAACGAGTCTTGTGTGTTTCAGGGGGTCGTTACAGCGTTTTCCCTTCAGGCGAGCTGCACATCCGCAACGTAACTCCTGATGACGGCTCCATGAGCTACCGATGCCAGACCAGTCACCGGCTCACGCATGAGATCATCGTCAGCGCCACCTCCGGCAGACTCATCGTAACAGGTAACAAAATATTAACCTCATAGAGTTAAAGTTGACTAAGCCCGATTAAACGCGGGTCTCTTAACCAAAATGCCTCTGTTAATCCAATGTAAAAAAAAAATCCAAAGCCACATTTCTCCGGCTGTATTAAATATTTTTACTACCGGTATTTTTCATGCGATTAATGTTGCTGACTTACAGGTCCCTGTAATCCCTATTTTTGAAATTCGTTCGAACATTTTATGTTAAATTATTTAAAGAAATTTTTTTTTAAATATTCGTACGGAGTGGGATAACATAGAGACTTGTAAGTCAGTTACATTTATCATATTGAAAAACCGTTTGTAAAGATATTCAATACTGCCGGGGAAATGTGGCTTGGGAAATATTTTTCCCCATTGGATTAACACAGAGGCAGCATGGTTGGAAGACCTGTGGTCAATAGGGATCATTCGCAATTAAGAAGAAGATGGAGATGCTTGGCGTGAAATAAAGTGAAGCCGCCATAAATTCGCCAAGTAACCCAATCAAACCACTCACTCAACGTTAGCTCAATGGTAAAACGCATTTTATTCTTTAAAAGACGTTGATTAAAAATAAATGGCCGTTTGAGCAGTCGTAGGCTGTAGCGTAAAAATTCCCTTCACAGGTACGAAAAATAAGTTGTAATTTTGTTTTATTAGATTTAAAAAGTCACCAAGTCGATGTAATAAGTCTATACAAACCACTTTAAAATGGCGCCGCATGAAGTGTTTGTTTGGGCTTACTACAAAGCGATCGATGGCTTCACTTGCAAACTGGTTTTTCGACTGGTTTTTGCCCGACGGCTTCTCCATCTTCTTAACTTTGTGATTAACCCGATGACTACAGCTACAAATTATCTTGCAATTAAGTACAGAAAATATGTAATTTTAAATTACTATTTTATTTTTAATTAATCTTTTTTTGTTGTTGGAAAATTCGCTTTTTGGGTTTTAATTTTTAAATTATACAATTCTCAATTAAGCAAGAGTCAAGATTCACAAGTTATTCCAATTTAGATTGAACTAAGAAGAATTTTTAGAGAACAGTTGGTTTTACAGCTGAAAATAACGCAAAACCTTTTTTGCATTGCTGAACCATGTGCAATTATTTATATCATGTACCGACTTATGTTTCAAAGATAAAATTTACTAAATGCACTAAAAAGCATGTTTTATTATTTTTTAAAAACCTCAAGGTTACACCTATCTTTATAAAAATAGAAACCACTGGTTTGTAGGCTTTAAGTTAGTAGTTTAGTTACTACTTCGAGAGATAGTTCAAAGATTAGTTCGAAAAAAAAAAACTAAATATATTACATTTATTTTATTTTCCGAACCCAATAGCCCATTACAAGAAAGAAACTACAACCAAGTTAAAAACCAAACAAATATTATTCCTGCTAGTTTTTTTTACAAGTGCTTGTTAGGAGTAACCTAATTACACTGCACACAAACAAGTTATCGACTCTTAAACGCTGCTCTGCAATCTCTAATCGAATTTTGTGTTTCTGACACTCAATTATGTGGAGTTTAACGCAGTGGAGGTAATGGAGTGTAAAAACACCACATGGTTATGGCGGACGAATTTCCTTCTCTCTTTCGGAATTTTTCCTTTAGGAATACAGTACTTTTTCTTCGATATTTCCCGATTTTCTGACCCACCTGTTTAGTAAATATGATTGGATGGATTAACATCGCACAAGAACAGAACATAGGCTATTTTTTATACAATATTTTACTGTAAATTTTATAACTCCACATTGTTTTTAAGTTTACTTCATTGGTCATGCTTCACGTCTTCAGTGACAACAGTCCCGGGAATAAAAATAAGGTCTCGATTGTTTAATCAATTAAGTGGGCGAAGCTTACCGTGTCCAACCACCAACTGAAATCTAGGAATGAAAGCAGGAATGATTTACGTCACATGAAACAAGTCAATTGAATTAATGTGATTGGTTTGATAGATGTTTTTAGTATGCTGATAGGATAATAAGAAAATGTATACGATTATATCGGCTTACTATAGCATCATCATACGGGCAATCATATGCAACCCAATTATGGGTAACCTTCTAAAGCTGTGTGAAAATAACCAGTAAAACAATGCCTCCTTGAGAGCTTAAAGGAAGAACGTACTGCTAAGTGACATTTTTGAAAAAAATTTCTGTCCATAAACATGTTCCCCATTATACTGTGACTCATTACCAAAATCCTTAATTCCGCTAATATTATGATGTTTGAAGTCAGTTTGCTTTGGATATTTGAGAGAGAGAGAGAATAGCATACAGTATCTATATAAACATTTCATGGTTTATTACTTTTCATTATGAGAAGGGGATCACACGACATATTTTGCTGCTAGTGTTGGTGTTGCAATAAAGAATCTCACATTTCCTTTTGAATTAATATAAAATATAAATCTTTTTATAAAACGGATAAATGCATATCGTTTTTGTTTGTCCCGTGCATATTTTTCAGGGATTGGAGTAACCCGTTACTTGTAACAGTTACTTTTTTTTAGGTAACGCCCCGCGGTGCCGTTAGATTTTTTCAGAAAGTCACTGTAACTATTATAACTTAGTTACTTTTAGCAGAAATGAAAATTTTCGTTACTTTTCTTTTACTTCTCACGCCACTCTTCACGGATATTTTCGACACAGTTCCGCGTTCTGTTTAAATTTAATTAAATAAAATTTAACTTTTAACAACGTTGAATTTTCGTTCTTAACTTTTTCCGATTGTCCCTATTTCTTTAGTCCTGGTTCTCTTTGAAACACGGTAAGATGGGTGAATTTCAATTGTTCTTATAATTTGAAATTTCTAAATGTAACTGTGATTATAGTTCCTTTTCGTATTAAGTAGCTGCAACTAGTTACTTTTTATATTAAGTAACTGTTACTGAGTTACTTTTTAAAAGTAACTTTCCAATTCCTCTGATATTTTTTTTAACGAATTCAAATAATTTTAAACAAACTATTCTTGGTGCTTCAGACTCGAGTGGTACAGTTCCTCCCCGCGTGACCGACAGCAGGACGGCACTGTCCGCAGTGCAGGGCGACGTTGTGGAATTGCCCTGCGCGGCGCAAGGATTCCCCGTGCCTAGATACAGGTAAGTAGACGCAGTATTGTACAGGACCATGGCAGCGTATACTCGGCTTGGCAATCATTAATATTTCTTTTTACAATATATCGACTAAATATTTCGGTATTTTTCGATATACCAATATCAAGTGGCATATCGTTCTGGAATTGAGAAATAGATGTAGGGATATTTCTTAAGTTCCAAAACCATTGCGAATTGTGTCAGAAATCACCCGATCTCCAGAGTCTACAAAATTATTTATCAAGGTTTGAAAACTAATAGTTTATTTATTCTTATTTTACTTTATTTATATGTTAGCGTAGCAAACATGTTTATGTGAAGGTTTTCAGGAAAATAACGCATAAGTGAAATAGTTTATTATTATGTATTACATCAATATGTTTCGAACTAGGCGTGTCTGCTTCAGGATCAAGCAAGAAATAAATAAAGCCTGACAACGCTATGTGTGAATGACCTGAAGAGTCTGAAGACCCCTTTTCATATTAAAACCTTCCTTTGATCATGCGAGCAGATGTTCCGACTTTATTTATTAAATTCATAAATTTAAAACAATAGAAGAAAGGGAAACAAGATGCGATCAAAAATCCTGATGTAATAATCCAGAATAATTTGCCTTTCAAAGGTGACGATTGTGTAAAAATCGTCGCTTTACGGTGGTAAAAACTTACGAATTTTAGCTAGCTGTGTTAAAATATTTTGTAACTGTTTACTGTATTCAAATAGGTAGCTGAAGGCATTACCCATGTAGAATAAGAAACATCGTAAAAACGGAGGGAAATCTAATGATTTAGCTTTAAAAATGTATTCTTTTTTGCAAAGAATCCCGAGCTGTTTAATACAAATGAAACTTAGTTTGCTAACTGTGACAAGCACATGTAGGGATTGCACTTATTTATAGTTTTTCAGTGATACTCTACTTCTATAACTCTGCCATAAACGAACTAATGTAAATTTATTCCAAGTTTTTTTTTTTTTTAATTTCGAAAAACCTTTGCTTACATTTTTATTGGATTTTCTCAGGTTTCTAGAATTGAATGTTAGATTTTCGTGAGCTGCAAACTGCAAGAGTTTTGGCTTGATATGCCTTGAAAACCCTCATAGGAACTCAGAAACTGCGTTTTAATCTATTCTTGCTATTTTTTTGTAATAATATGAAAAGTTAACTTTGTCAAATATTGGAGATTGTTAAAGACATTAAGTTCCATTATAATGATGCTGCCTATAATATACTGATTTCATATTGGGTGCCACTCTGCTATTGGGTCACATGACATTTGTACAAAATTTCGAATTACACCGCTAAAAACTGTAGCTTCTTACACTTGTACAAGTGCTTTGCTAAGGCAACCCTGATCCTAAAAATATCAATGACAGTGTACTTGTGTCCCTTTCATCTGGTACGAGTACTCTTAAGTTAGTATGAGTGCTTTGTTAAGTTTACCCTGGCCTAAAATATCTGTGACTGTGTACTTTAGTCCTTTACAGCTGCTACGGTACTCTCCAGCTAGTACAAGTGCTTTACTAAGTTTACCTGGACCTAACATATTAATGGGGGTGTATTTTTGCCCTTTTCTGCTAGTATGAGTACTCTTAATCTAGTACAAGTCCATTGCTATAAGTTTACCCTGGTCCTAAAAATATCAATGACGATGTACTCATATCCCTATTAGCTGGTCAAGTACTCTTAAGCTAGTACAAGTGCTTTGCTAAGTTAACCCTGGTCCTAAAATTATCAGTAACAATGTACTTATACTGTCCCTTTCATCTGGTACTAGTACTCTTAAGCTACAGTCCCTGGACAAATTATTAGACACACTGCAAGATTTCATGTAAAATATTAATTACCGGGTGATATTGTACCTACATATTTGTATAAATACAAATATGTAATCTACAACAATTCTTTTAAATAAAAATCAATAATATTGTAGTTTAAATAAACCATTATTGCATAAAAATCTTAAGAAACATAAAATTACTAAAAAAAATACAGTGTGTCTAATAGTTTGTCCAGGGACTGTAGTACGAGTGCTTTGCTAAGTTTACATTGGCCTAACATATATAATGACGGTGTACTTCTTTCCATTTCAGCTGGTACAAGTATGCCGGAAGAAACAACTCCCAACTATTACCGGTGTACCACGACCCCCGCATGTCCCAGCTGAGTGGTTCCCTCCTGGTACGTCAGGTTAGCTTGGAAGATGGGGGGAAGTATGTGTGCCTCATAAGCAATAGTGCAGGAGAGGAACGTACAGAAATGCTTCTTATAGTAACAGGTAAAATAGATTTTTAATTTAGAAAGGTAATTATTTGTATTGGCACTGAATATTTATTTTGTATTTGTAGGCAACTAAGTTGTAGGCAATTAAGTGTTTTTAAGAATATTATTTGGATTACAAATTTGTATGTTTCTTTAAACGAACCAAAAGCTTTAAAATAAGTAGTATGAGAGTATGTGTAAACATTTTATGATCAATTATTTGAATGATGATTTCACTGATTTTTAAATAGCACATGATGAGCATGCATTTTAACTTTGTGGTTTGTAATACCTAAATGGCAGACTCGCCTCATAGACAACACAATAAGCTAGCTAACAAATATTTTTGCTTTCTGTATATGCTTTCAAAAAACTATTACTGGTCTTAGTTTTAAGAAGTTAAATAAAGATATTGAATGTGTGTATAATACACATGAGCTTTGTGTCTAAGAAAACCAAGGAGTTCAAGTATTTCATTTAGTAAAGCGTTTGCCTTAAATCTAACTGATAAGGCTTTGGATCAAATGCTGTCTTTAATACTTCTATGTAATGGATGGTACAACTGAAAAACCAAGGTAAAAAAAAATCCCAAGGTACTTCCTGTGTAGGGGTCAGTTTCATGCAAAAAAGTATGACCTTGAGGCTTCTTCCTTAAATGAACAGCCTATAGTAACTGCACTTTTGAAGCCCTGAATAAAATAGTAGGGCCTTGAACATTCTTAAGTGGAGTCGGATGGGTGTTTGGATCAAAAATGTTGATTTTCTGTTTTACTTTAGTGTTTAATCTGCTTATCTATAGCTTTAATTTAAAACCAAGATTATCGATTTCTGTATAGTGGGTTTCTTTTTATAAGCATTTTTCAGAAACTCTGTATATCAGTTCTTATCTATACCTTTCTTTTCTTTTTTGCGTTTCCTGAAATATGAGGTTTTTCAACAGTTAGGAACATTTTCCTCAGGAACTATAAAATATATCAACATGTTTTATTTTATTGTTTCTTCCCCATTAATAGTTCTTTGATTTAAACTGAGGAATTTTAAATATCTATGCTAAAAAAAAATATGGAACTTTAAATCGGATTTTTTTTTCAATATATATTTTAAAAAAGTCCCTGTAAAAGTATTTTGTATATTGGGAAATATCCTCAGTTTAAATCAAAGAGCTATATGTAAGGAACAAACTATACAAAAATTCATAATGATATCTCGTATAGCTCCTCAGAAAATTTTTCCTAAAGTTAGTAAAGTTAACATGGGCAAGATAGAACCATCCGACTCCCCTTAAATAAACAATGTTACCTTTTTTGCAGCTCACCTTACTGCCCACATTCAGCCCCAGCAGCAAACCATCGACGTTGGGCGTCCCGCAAAGTTCAACTGCTCATTTTCTGGCCACCCTGTGAGCGGAGTTTCGTGGTTTCGGGACGGGTCCCCACTTTACGAGGATGGGGCCCGCATTAAGCTGGCGTCCCGCATCTTACTCACCATCACAGCGGTACAGCGGGAGGACAGCGGCATGTACCAGTGCTTTGTGTTCAATGAGGTTGAATCGGCACAGGGGACTGCACAGCTACTTCTAGGGGGTGAGTAGAGACCTCTTTGGGAGTTGTGTTGGTAAAAGCTTCTGTATTATCAATTCCTGACAATGGCTCTATGGGAATTGTAATATTGATTTTGGATTTATTAAAAACCAAATTAATTGAATTTTTCTCGCAGAATGTAGTAAAGCAGTTTGGCTGTGAGGGCTTAGTCGGCTAAAAAAGTGAATTTTTTCAACTTGGATAGGTTTAAAATCAAAAGGCATTACAATATGACCATTCTGGTTAGTTAAAGAAAATTCTTGGTTTCGGGACGGGACACCTCTGTATGAGGAAGGGGCCTGTATTAAGCTAGCATCACGTTTCCTACTCACCATCGCAGCGGTACAGGACAGAGGCATGTACCAGTGCTTTATGTTTAATGAGGTTGAATCGGCACAGGGGACTGCCCAGCTACTGCTAGGGGGTGAGTATTCATCAATTTCAATTAAACATAAACATATAAGTACACAATCACACAATAATTTTAATACTATATAACTATTAAATTTTTAATTGAAGCAACACAGAATAAAGTAGTACTCGTTTGTTATTAAAACAAGCCTTTTAGAAAGTGTGAATTGGTAAAATCGCAACATGAAAACGAAAACGGAAGTATGAAAACAAAAACAGAAGTAGGTGGATCCGGTTTAGGATGAAAATCAGAAAAAAAAAATGAAACCCTGGCTTACAATATTATTATACAATTAATTTTTTTTTATTTTTTATCTTTTAGTGAAAAAAATTACAATTGTGATATATATAGTAATTATTGTTTTTTTTTAAAGCCCACTTATTGTAACTGTTAACTTAAAGATACATGTTTATTTAATATAACTTGAGTAAAGCTTGATTTAACATAATAAATAACTAAAACTTCAGAATTTGAGTCTATTATAAAAGAAAACAAGTCCTGTTTGGGAATTTTTCGACATTTTATAAGATGATAACTTGAAGAAATTTGGAAATTTTTAAATTTCACTATTCGGCTGACTATTGGCCAAACTGACTATTCAGCTAAAGTGGAAAAATAGGCCGAATACCGAATAGTAACCTAATATTCGGTGCATCCCTAGTGTTAAGTGACAAAAAAGTGAAAACAAAAGAGCTTTTTTTAAAGTTTTTGTTTGCACTTAGGTACGTTAAAAACGGCATTGATATCTTTAAAGGTGGAAATAACATGTTCATTGACAAAAAAATCTTAATTTTTTTTCAAAAATGTCACTTAGCATGTTCTTCCACTTAGATTAATTGTGATATTGATATGAATTTTTCTAAATTAAAATGAACTTCTCTCACAGAATGTATATCAAAGCAGTTCGGCTGTGAGGATTTAATCTGCTAAAAAATGCATTTCTTCAACCTGGACAGGTTAATAAGTGAAGGGCATTAGAATATGACTATGCTGGCTAGTTACAAAAAATGTAACCTGTATCCTTTAAATAATAGTTGGACTACTTGTAAGGCATAATTAAATGTAATAAGATTGATAGAGTGTAAAAACCAAATTAGTATTTAAACTGCTGGAAAAGTATTATTTGTTGAAAATTTTATTTCCCATAAATGTTTTATTTTATTCAAAATACCTACGTTTCAGATGCGGCACCCGTATTCCACTACGTGTTCACCGAAGAGACCCTCCAACCGGGTCCATTCATCTCCCTGAAGTGTGTGGCGTCTGGCAACCCCCTGCCTCAGATCACCTGGACTTTGGACGGTTCACTTCTGCCGGAAGACCAGCGATTTCGCGTTGGTGACTACATCACAATGCAGGGTCGGGTGGTGAGCTACGTCAATGTCACTAGCGTAAGAGTGGAGGATGGTGGCGAATATGAATGTCATGCTCGGAGCACATCGGGGATGGTAATACTGGATTCTGTAGTTACTAGTTATTAAAGCCAAATTGTCCATTTGATCATGTTCCCAACCCTGAACTAAATCATAAACAGTATAAGGATTAAAAAAGTGTTTTTTTAGGCTGGGGGAAATGAGTTGTAGTATTTAAATGGTCTGGTGGTTTGAGAAAGAGTTTTAGTTCTCATGTTTAACCTTTTTAATGGGCCCTTTGTAATCTAAAGTGTGTGGCATCTAGCCACCTGGATTTACGATGGGTTGCTCTTACAAAAGACAAGCAATTTTTTTTGTCAACATGCAACGATGGGTGTCAACGCTACCAGCGTTCGAGTGAAAGATGGCAGCAAATATTAATGTCACACATTAAACATATCATGGATCGTAAGACTGGATTCTGTATTTCTAATAGTAGGTTGAAAAAGGGCTTACTAGAATTGTTGCTTTTGATGTATTTAATAATGATAGTGGTTGGTAAATAGGTAAAGAGTAGTGTGAAGGAAAAAAAGTTAAAAAGTAAACTTTGGTTTTATTAAAATA
This sequence comes from Oedothorax gibbosus, assembly GCA_019343175.1. Lineage (NCBI taxonomy): Eukaryota > Metazoa > Arthropoda > Arachnida > Araneae > Linyphiidae > Oedothorax > Oedothorax gibbosus. Next base: position 159,563 of record JAFNEN010000468.1, read on the forward strand.
AAGTTACATATTAGTCTGGACCTTGGAAAAAGGTCACTCTTACCCAAAGACTAACAGTTTTGTGGTGGTTTTCTACATCACCATGTAGGCACGGGTGGTGAGCTTTGTCAATATCACCAGCATGCGTTTGAAAAATGGCGGCGAATATAAATATCACTCACTTAAGACCTCAAGAATGGTAATATTGAATTATGTATTTCTGTAACTTGGTTGGAAAAGGGCATATTAGCAGGGCTGGGGAGCCCAGTCGGTTAGGCATCCGCCTAGTATGCGAAAGGTCCCAGGTTCGGGTCCGGGCATCGCCAAAAATAACTGCCGACCTATAAACGGCCCGTGCAGCCAAAATGTCCGACGAATAATACCCCGTGTAGAGGGAGTGCACGTTAAATATCCTTCAAAGTCCCAACGCTGCGTACGATGTCGCCCTTAATGGTTGCGTTGGGTGCCTACTCAGGTGTCGGCTCGTCACTTGATTGTGGTTCTAAAATACGACGCCCGTCACCAATAGCCCTCGTGTAGCTCTAGTGCGACGATAATTCAAACTAAACTAAACTAAAGGGCATATTAGCAGTGTTAGTTTTGAAGTTCATGTGAATGATAAAAATGGGTGCATAAGGAAGTAGTGAAAGAGAGTTAATAATAATCTTTGTCTGGTTGTTTAGATTAAACTCATACTTTTGCTTTTCTGTATCTAGTAGTGCAGTAGTTGTTTAAAATGATTAGGGTTGATTATGATTGGAACTGGTTTCGTTTGCCAGAATATTAGAAGTTCTGCTTTGGTGACTGCATCAATATTCAGGGATTGGTTTGAACTATATTAATGTTACCAGTGAACTGTTGAAGGTCACCAGCATACCGTTGGAGGACAGTGGTGAATGTCATTTACAGAGGGGGTGGTAATTCTCGGGGATGGTAATAATGGGAATCTATCTGACTGTATCTGGTAGAAATTGTGTATATTTGGTTTAGCTATGGTTTCAAATGTATACCTTGGTGAATAGTATGGATACCTTTAACTAATTTTCTAAACATGTCCTTTGTCTTGAGCAGGTGAGCCATGCAGCACGGCTGAATGTGTATGGGCTGCCCTTCATCAGACCTATGAGGGATGTTTCAGCTGTGGCAGGAGAATCCCTTGTTCTGAGGTGTCATGTGGCGGGGTATCCTATCGACACCATCACATGGCATAGAGGTGAGCATTGTTTGTTAAGTATTGTTATATAGTCTGTCTCTGCAGTTTAGACGAAAAACATTTTAAGGTTCAAAAACTTTTTAAAAGGCGTGGGTCAAAATAGTAGTGATAATAAGGCAGTCATAAATAATTCAAGAAATATGGAAGGGCAAAAAAGTAAATATAAATGAGTTTTATTTGGAGAAATAGTGAGAAATACAGGAAATCTGTCTCGATAGTGTATTATATTGTATTTCCTTTTGATACAATATCTTAAAAATGATTTTCCATTGAATTGGCAAGATTTTGTATTCTTAATTGTCTGCACTGATTACAGGAATATGAATGCTTTTTGATGCCTTTATGTATTTTATTTAAAAACTTGTCTTTTTATATTATCATTTGCAATAAAATCAATATTAGTGCAGACATTTCATTATTTAATTATTTAAAATTTCCCTTAACTCTCTGAGGCATTCAGATATATAAGTTGATCCCAAGACTGTCAGTTTTTCTAGGAAGAAATTTTTTTTGAAAGTAACAAACCTTTTATTTATAAATACCTAATATTTTTTTTGTGTGTTTCATAATTTTCTTGCCTCTAATCTATCTATAATATGGTTAGTTTGTCTCTTCAGGTAGCAGCAATCTGCTCATAAACTGACCTTTAGGAATACCTAATGTTTTTCATTCTTCTTTCTAATCTATAATGTGTTTATTTTTTGTCCCCACAGGTAGCAGTCGCCTGCCCATCAACCGTCGTCAGGAGGTGTTTCCCAATGGCACCCTCATAATCCAGGATGTGCAGAGGGGAGTGGACGACGGCACCTACAAGTGCAAGGCGTGGAACAAGCAGGGCCAGAACGCATTCGGGACTGTGCGGGTGCATGTCATGGGTGAGAAACATTTCTTCTAGCCATTCAGTCTCAAGGAAATGGATTTACTTCTATAGTTGTAAAAAAAATTATAAGTTGTGTCAGCCAGCACAAATACCCAATACCATATAATTAGAATGCATGCTTCAAAAGCACTTTCTTCCCTTCCTCATTGTGTGGTTTTGCAGGAAACAGCATGATGCTGTTCCAAACCTACATTCTTTGAGGCTCTGCTGGGGAGTTTATCACATTGCTTTCCAAACTTAAGTGGAGGGGGAAAGGAAATCAGAACATCTCTGGCTGTTTCCTAGAAAACCACACAAGGGGGTTGGGGTAAAAAATGCTTCTGTTGTAGTCTGAAGGAATATGGGGTTGTTTCACGGAGGATCTGGCAATAGCTATGCGGTTTTGTTTGCATGTCTATTTTGATGTCTTCCAACAGTATTGCCACCAGTTTTAGCAGAAAAATACGAAAAAATACCATTTAATTCCAAAATTACAAAAACTTTCCATAAAAATCCTAGCAGAGCGTTTCACGTTTTTTTTAAAGTCGCTAAAAAGATTCCAAAATGCAGTTAGTATTTTTACGATATTTTTTTTAAATTTTAGAATAATTCTAATATAAGTTCTAAAATTACAAAAAATATTGTAAAAATAATAGCTGCATTTTGGAATCTTTTTAGTGACTTTAAAAAAACGTGAAACGCTTTGCTAGGATTTTTATGGAATGTTTTTGTAATTTTAGAATTAAATGGTATTTTTTCGTATTTTTTCTCCTAAACTGTGGCAATACTGTTGGAAGACATCAAAATAGACATGCAAACAAACCGCATAGCTATTGCCAGATCCTCCGTGAAACAACCCCATTGCCTTCACACCCTCATAATAGAGTAATTACTTTAGTGCCGCAGGAGATTTAGTAATGGGCTGGCATGCAAAGGCTCCAGGTTCAATTTCTCAAGAATACTTTTTTAAGGAGCTTTATTTGTACTTATGTAGTTGGTAAATAATAATAAGCTGTTGCAGTTAGCACCAATCACTAATACTAGCCTTCACAAATGAGTAATTACTTTAGTTCAAAGGTTTTAGCAATAAGCAGAAATGCAAAAAGTGCCTAGTTCAATTCTCCCATGTTATTCTACACTTTTTCAAATTCATGAAATGTACTTAAATTCATAATAAGTTGTTACTAATTTCATTGTTATGATTTAGAAAATTTCTTTCTGTATGTTTTATTTGATCTGCCATAACCCTATGTCCTAAAGCTGTGTATAATTTTGCTAAGAGCTCATGGGGGCTTGCTCAGGTATGGGCCATGTCTGAATATTACAAGGTCTTTCTTCAATATTTCTTGAGTTTCTCTAGTGAGATGTTAATAAAGCCCCACTTCACTTACTCTTTTGCACTGAACTTTTATCACTGTCTATTGTAGATTAAAGTATTTTTCAGGGTTGAGTGGGTGCCCTTTCAATATTCTTTACTGTTAAAAAGCATCATGATTTAAATGTAATTTTAAACTTATATAGATAAAACCAGGGATTGGAGTAACGCGTTACTTGTAACAGTTACTTTTTTTAGGTAACGTCGGGTAACGCCGTTACATTTTTCAGAAAGTAACTGTAACTTAGTTACTTTTAGCGGTAATGAAGTAACGAAAAATTGCGTTACTTCTCCGTTACTTTCCGAAGGCTGTCTGATGCTTATTTATAAATTTCACTCCTAAGAGAAAAGGGAACATTTCGCATTCCGAAATATAAGCTTTTCTTGGGAGGGAAAAAGCAAACTAGCATTGTCCACTTTGGCTGCTAAAGGCGTGACGGCTGTTTTCAGCCAGAATTGTTAAAGTACAAATGTTTCTCCTTCTCCGTTTACCTTTCCAAGTATCACATTATAAGATCCGTAATTACAGGCTTCTACCGAAAAGAAGCGTTTTGAAATAAATCACGCTGATTGTCAAGCAGGTTGTCGTTCGGCAAGTTTCGACCAGTGCAAACCCCTTTGTGTTGCCTGAACCTGAATGGGTTCTACAGCAATGACCAACCACAAAGTATCTCCCCTTGAAGAAGCGTGGGGGGGGGGGGGGGGGGGAGGAGAGAACGTTCACACCTATTTCTTGGATTGAACCAGGATTGAAATTAAATAAAAAAAATTATTAATTATAATTTCAGCATTTTGTTTGTGCTTATGTTTCTTAATAATGATTTTCTTTGAAAAATGGTAAGATGGCTAAATTACAATTTTTCTCATAACTTGAAATTTCAAAAAGTAACTGTGAATCGTTACTTTTCGTACTAAGTAACTGTAACGTGTTATTTTTCATATTCAGTAACTGTAACAGTAACAGAGTTACTTTTTTCATTAAGTAACTGTAACATAGTTACTTTTTAAAAGTAACTTTCCAATCCCTGGATAAAACAATAGTTTGAGTTTTTCAATTTCCAATGAAACTATTTGAAACTTTGAATTGCCCAATGTTTCAGGGTTCAGTGGGTAACCTTTCAACATTGATTACTGCTGTTAAAGAGTATCATGATTTAAATGTGATTGCAAACTTGTATGGATAAAAGAATAGTTGAGTTTAATTCATAACTATTTGAACTTGAATTGCCAATGTTTCAGGTTCAGTGGGTACCTTTCAATTGATTACTGCTGTAAGAGTATCTATTTAATGTGATTGCAAACTTGTATGATAAAGAATAGTTTGAGTTTTCAATTTCAATAAAACTTTGAAACTTTGAATTGCCATGTTCAGGTTCAGTGGGTAACCTTTCAACATTGATTACTGCTGTTAAAGAGTATTATGATTTAAATGTGATTGCAAACTTGTATGGATAAATGAATAGTTTGAGTTTTTCAATTTTCAATAAAACTATTTGAAACTTTGAATTGCCCAATGTTTCAATATGAATTGTTTAACTTTTATACAGTAAAATTTGACTATTTAATCTTTCTATATCAAAGTGTAGCTAATGTTTTATTACTACAGTATAACCCGGTTACTACGTCATTCAAGGGACCACAAAAGTTTAGACATTAAAAAGAGTAACTTTTTAAACACGGTTGGACATTAAGGGTGGTACATTATGCAAAATATGCATTATATACTTATATTATTAATTAAAGTTATAAAATGACATCTATTGATTAAATTTTAAACCATGTGCTATTAGTAGCTGTTTAATTTCTCTTTCTTTGGTCAATAACTGTTTTAGGCAGGAAATAAATCTCAAATGTGACAGCTTTTTTCATATCATATGGCGAATAAACTAAAATTTACTGAAACCGAAATTTGTAACAGAGTTTGACTGTATAACCATTATTGCTAAAACAAATGTATATTTAACTACTTTTTAACAAACGTTTCTTCTGATTTCAGTGCGACCAGTTATCGACCCATTCCTTTTCCCCAAAAACCTCCAGGAAGGCATGCGATCTCGGCTAGTATGTACTGTAATCCAGGGCGACCCACCTTTCGTGATCAGTTGGAAAAAGGATGAGCGATCTATCGAGCCGGGCCTCGGAGTCGTGATTCGCAACGATGAGTTTTCCAGTGATCTGACGTTTTCCAGCGTTACGCCTCGCCATAATGGGAACTACACGTGCATTGTCAGCAATGCCGCTGCTTCGGTCATTCATACTGCTATGCTTGTTGTAGATGGTGAGGATATGAAAGCTTTTGTTTGCTTTGTTAAGATATAAGTTTTTCATATTGATCATTAACTATTAAATGTGTATTTGCAATTATTTTACTATTATATTACTAATTATTATGATACACAGTTATTTTTATTGAAAAGGTTTCTTACAAACGAACAAATGAAATGTTATTGAATTTTGGAAAAGAGACAACTATGGATATAGACTTACATAAGTGAATATGAATTTCTTGATGAACATAATAACACAAGTTTGATTATTTTCAATATGTTTTTTGATGATAAAATATCAGTTCTAAACATTTTGCTGAACCCTGTACAATTATAATCTAAGGCAATGAAATACAAATGTATTAACATGCTTTTATACACATAAAGTATTAAGAAGTTAAAATCAATGAAAATTGTTGAACTGTTAATTATTTTCTAACGTTTGTTCAAATTTTTTTTTACTAAACTGCAAATTGGGGCTGATCTATCGTTCTTTAAGTCTAACTTTGGTCACCACATAGTTCCCTAATAACTCTTCCTGAAATTCTATTAGTTACTTATTTATTTTTAATCAGTGGCAAAACTGCTTTGACTTATCAGTAAAAGAAAATGTAATTAAAAAGTAAGTACTAATGTTTTACTTTTGGGCCAAAGTTACTCTGCAATTATTGGAAAGTTACTCTGGAATAATGATACTGCAATGGGGTTGTTTCACGTTGTGGATGGCAACAGCTCCAACGGTTTGTTGTCATTTGTTACCTGGAATTACTTTTGTTTTGGTATTCGAAGATGAGTTTTCTTTTTAGAATATTTTGCTCATTAAATTTTTTAAATGCCAACTTCTTGCTGTGCTGTTGGTTGTTCAAAACATTTGATAAAGAAATCTTGCATAGAAAGAAAAAATTCTTTTAATCTATATCAGTCACTTTCAGAGTGAAACCGAAGCAATCAATGAAATCACAGTACATGAAACTGAAGCAACCAATGAAATACATTACTGATAAAACTGTCAACAAGACCCTTACATCATCTGAAACATTCCCATTCTCTCAATCCACAGGTTGGTTGGTTGGTACATGTATTTCCAGCTTGTGTGCTGGATCAGAGACCCACTTATAAACCACAGACAGACAAAGTTTTTTACTGACACAGAGAGAGAAAGTACACCCAGGGCGAAGGCGGGAATCGAACCTGCACCCGGTACAGTGCTCAGACTGTTAGCGTAATGGTCAGCAATCTTAACCACTAGGTCACCCAGCCTCTCAATCCACAGTATTTACTTAAATAGAAGGTGACTTTGAGCTTGTTTTTTTTTCAGTTCCTCCTCGTTGGCATGTGGAACCTCGGGACACGTCTGTGGTGTCTGGGCGGAATGTGCGCATCGATTGTTTAGCAGACGGTTTTCCTGCTCCTGTGATAACCTGGGAGAGGGGCTCAGGTACCTTTTAGTTCATTCAATTTACAAAAGTAGCCTTGTAAGCATATTTTTAAATTTCATTTTATATTGTTGTGAATATACGACTTAATCTTTTGAAAGTGGGTGAGGTTGGTTGGGTTTTAGATTTTAAAAAAAATACTGGGCTGCTTTTTTGGCAGATTAAATGAAAATATGAAAAACGTGATAAAATAAAATTCCATCTAAAATAATTTTATTAAATAAATTGACCATAAATTCTTCATTCTTGCAGTTTTAGATGTTTAAAAAATGATTTTAACTCTTTTTAGAAAACAAAGATTTAAAAAAAAAAATATTGCTATAATTTATTCAAAAGTTATTATTTAATTTTTTCCCTTAAAATTTTAGTTAAACATTTAAGATTTATTCCTGTTTTTTTACCATTTCATTCTGGATGCATAATGAATCTATTTCACAAAGTTTGGTTAACCATTTTTCTTTGTGTTCTTGTATAAAAAGAATTGTATCATGGTGTAAATCTTATTGTTTAGCCAATTCTCCTCGGCACTATTCTGCCATCGCCAGTGGTCCTCACTACGAGGTGTACGCCAATGGTTCCTTGCTTATCAAAAATGCTCAAGAAGAGGATGCGGGCTATTATCTGTGCCAAGCAAGCAACGGCATCGCTTCAGGCCTTAGTAAAGTAGTCTTCCTTACAATACATGGTAAGTGCTTCCAGCTATTCCTGTGTTTCTTCTTTATTTTCGATATAAATCTACAAACAGAAAAATCTGATATTTATTCTTTGAAATATAAATAAATTTAGCAAACAATAAGGCAAATGTTTAATATAGAATTATATTTTATGTTTGAAGTTTTTTCCCTGTTGAGCTCAAATGTTGTGTGGAAGTGGTTTAAGTGACGAATTCTGTTAGAAACCTAGGTACTTGTTTTTGTACAAAGAAAATAAGTTTAAAATAATATCCATAAATATTGTGAAAAGCAATCTGCTTTCAATATGTTGTTTAAACATCTAAATACAAGCAAAGAAAGTTATTAATTAAACTAAGTCGAAAATTTTTTTATCAAATTAAATCAATTAGTAGGAAAGAAGGTAATTCTTTGGAAAAGAAGTCTTTAGGTTTTAATTTCACTGGTTGAAAGCAGTTCTGTTGTCATTAAAGACACGGATGATGCCTATGGATTTCTAGTGTCTTTTAGTTTCATTCTTGATATAATTAATGGCTATTTGTATTTACTATTTATAGGCCAGTGGTTTTATTTCTCCTGGTATTGTTTGCCTGTTAAAGAAAAGGTTGTTTGCCAAAATACCAATATGAATAATAACATTAAAACAATCCTAATCAAAAGTTAAAAAATAACCAATATTCTTTTTTCCGTGTTTCAGTCCCGCCTCGGTTCGACACCAAGTTCCGCAGCGAGACAGCCCGCAAGGGAGAGTTGGTTCGGCTGAAATGCGAGTCTGCAGGGGACCATCCCATGACAATCGCATGGAACATTGATAAGCAGCCACTGACGCCAGCAGAAGACCCACGGTATGGGTGCCACAATAATGGGTTTTCCTGTAAAAGACATTGCTTTTTTTCATCTTTCTAGCATTTGGCTGGCTCCTATATTCTGATCCAAATGAATTCCTTGATTGTTCATTAACAAACAAAATATTGGCAGATAAAGATAATGGCAGATATTGATTGTAGATTAAAAAATCTTTCGGGTTAGTGAATACTACCAAAATAATTTTTTTTTACCATTTAAAGATTGCTTTTGACCCACGGTATGGATGACTAAAATCAGTTTTCCTGTAACATTGACCTTTTTTTAAAAATCTTTCTAACATTTGGCTGGGTCATATCCTGACTCAAATGAAGAAATGAATTGATTGTCCTTTAGGAAACAAAGGTTTGGTGGATTGATCGTAGATTAAAAAATCTTTTATTTGATTAATATGATCTAGAACCTACCTTCCTGCAGAAAACCCACGACCTAGAGCCGACACAAGACCCGCGGTATGGGTGCCCCGATGGGTTCTCCTCAAGCAATAAGCCATGTGACTTTTTTTATAAATCTTTATAATATTTAACTGGGTTCCATATTGTGATCTAAATGAAGTACTTGATTATCCATTAGGAAACAAAGGTTTGGTGGATTGATCGTAGATTCAGAAATATTTTATTTGATAAATATGACCTAGGCAGCGCTGGTTCTCCTATTATAGTGTTTGGTTTTTCCAGAGAGCCGACAGAAGACCCGCGGTATGGGTGCCACGATGGGTTTTCCTGTATAAGACATTGGCCTTTTTTTCTCCTTATAACATTTGTCTGGGGCATATCCTGATTCAAATGAAGAAATGAATTGATTTTTCTTTAGGAAACAAGATTTTGATGGATTGATCGTAGATTAGGAAATCTTGGGGGTTTGTGAATTCTACCTGTTTTTGTTATCCTATTTAAACAGTACGGGGAATAAACCCTGCATCCACTGCATATCTGTCCGTATAGGCTTCTCTGGCAGCGATAGCGAGTCATCATGTAAAACTGATGTAAGCAAATCGATTTCTTACTGGGTTCTTCTCTTGCGTCAATCCTGATACACACGTGACACAAGTACGATGCTTGTACGGCGAGGGAAGAACCAAGAGAGAAACTGGTTTCTGGCCACCAAGCAGACCTGAATATGGGCAGATTCGCAATTGATTAACAAGTTCTTCACTAGGACTCTTCAAATGAAGAAATTAAGTTCTTGATTGTCCTTTAGGAAACAAGGTTCTGGCGGATTAATCGTAGATTAAGAAATCTTGTAATTTATAAATACGACCTAGGCACGGCTGGTTCTCCTATTAAAGTCTTTGGCTATTTTTCTACAAGCTAACATTCGGCCAAGGGTTGTATCCTGACTGAATTTAAGTTGTTTAGGAAACAAGATATTGGTAGATTGATAGTAGATTAGAAAATCTTGAGGATTTGTGACTACCAAAACAGGTCCTGTTGTCTCATTTAAAAATTGCTTATGGTTGTGAAAAAATTTTGGAGATAAATGTATGGGTTTTACAGACCTTTAAAAATGCATTTGTTTTATTACTTTCTTAAAAGCTGGATTTTGCTCTAAAACCCATAATTTTGTTTTTAAAATACCTTGAATCGGAAATATTATTACTTTCTTATCAATCCTGTAAGAATATTATCAGCATATATTCCAATTTTATCTATTCAAACTAATTTAATAATTTTTGTTTTATATTTACTAATTAATTTATTAACTGTTTCATATAACTTATAATATATTAACTTCACCATAAAACATTTTAAAAGTTGCATATTATTTAAATTCATGTTGCTTTGCTCTCCAAAAATGTTGTCTAGAGTTGCTCACTATGTTTGCTTTTTTTGGTTAAAGTGAAATTCAATTATTTTTTGCGTTACTTAATTTTACGTACTTTTAATATTTTTTTTATTACAAATAAATATGCTTTCAAATGTACAAAATCTACCAAAAATCCATTCTAATTAGCAGATTTTTTCAAAGAAATTTATAGTCTGGTATAATTTTAGCCTTTAATTTTTTCTAAGGATAAAGTAGACTACATCCTGCATTTCTTTTATTTGATTATTGATATTATTTCTTATTTTCCAGTTATGAAGCTGTAGTAGTATTTGTAAATGCATGTGAGTGAACGTTTTGTTATTTTTTTGCCCTGCTTTTTATGAAATACATATTGCTCTTATACAATGCTTCCTGCAGTTTTTATTTGCTTTTCCATATTGTCTTATTATTTTAATTCCAATGATAAAATGAGTATAAAGATAATCGAATATAACTAATAAGGTTTATATATTTTTGTTACATTATGAAATACTTTTCATGCTTTTTATATAAATATAGTACAATATTAAAAAAAAATTGCGATTATAAAAGCTAAATTGTTAATTAAAGAAAACTGCCTTTTTCTTTAATTTTATACAAAAGATTAAAATGAATCTTTCCCCAAAGCCGCACTAATCATTATTATAAATATGTGCTTATAACAATTCATTCTAATGATCTATATTTCTACATTCATTTTTTAATTTAGTACTGTTACTTTAATTTAAATTTGCAATGCTAAGCTTAAATCAATTTTCATACTACTTCCAATCACAATGCAAGCTTTGAAAAATCTTTCCTTGTGTGGTTGTCCAGAAAACAGAGTGAGCGTTGCTATTTCTATCCCCCCCCACTTGGATTTAGGTTGGGTTCAGATTGTTTGGGCTGGGTATGGTGCCTCAGACAAATTCTGTCTAGAACTGCGACGCCCACAGCATTTCCGTCAAAACCACAAAAGGGAGTAGGGGATGAGAGTATTTTCGAAGCCAGCGTTATGATAAGAAAGAGTATTATATTTGAGTAGTACAGGGGGGAGAATCCCTTCATCGACTGGGAATCTGTCTGCATCAGGTCTGCTTGGCGAGGATAGTACAGGCATGAAAGTTTTCCGCCTTTCGGCGGAAATCCGCCTTTTTTAATCTCATTTTGGCTGATCCTGAGATCGATGCAAAACCGTTGAGAAATTGTGACCCATATATATAGGGGGGGGGGGGGGGGGTCCAAGATCAAACAAGGCGAGACGTCAATGTTTGATTGATCGATCCGTCTTGAACAATAAAAATAACGGAATCTATATCTATTGCCATTTCGCCGCAAATAATCGAGCAAAAATTACGAGGCATCGAGGTCTGGTTTGGTTCACTGATCCTTGAACTATAAAAATAAGACTCCGATTTTACCTCAAAATAAGCACAAATTACGAGGTGTTGAAGTTTGATTGGTAGGTCTGTTTGAACTAAAACTATAAAAATAAAGAGTCACTACTAGTGCGATTTCGCTGCGAACTAGTAAATATTACGATTCGTATAAGTTTTTTTGGTTCAATGATCCGTCTTGAACCAAAACTATATTGTAAAAATAACTAGACGTAACTGCAATTATGCTAAGAATTGGAAAATATTTCAAATGCGATCATCGTAACACGTCTCTGAAAAAAAAAAACTCAGTTACGATCTCATTTAATTTGAGTTCGAAATATTATTTTTTCTTATAAAAAACATCGGCTTCCATCGGTATACCGATATTTTTAAAAGCCGATAAACCGATTTCTCACTAAGTTAACTTCGGAGTCCGATGGCTAATTTTTTGAACAAGTGGTGCATTTTTGAAACCAGGGTCCGATTAAAGCGGTATTGCATCGCAATTTGCGATGCAAATTCACTGAAACAGCGATACAAATAGTCCACCGATTCGCTAGAATTGCGATGCATTTTTTATAGCGATTGTTTACTTTTTCTTTGCGCCGTAATTAGGTGAAACTAAACTTAAATTTTAATAAACAATAAGTTCAAATAACAGATTATTATAATGAAGATACAAATTTTAATTAAAATGTGAAGATGAATTAAGATTAGATTACACTAAGTTTTCTTTAAATCTCGGCCAGCCATTGCAATCTCCCATTAGAAGAGGAGTCAGATAAAGCTTCCGGATTTACTTATTTTGCTGCCTAGTAATTTTGTCCTACCGATGGCGTCACATTGCATCAGAATGATTGACAGTTCTCTGGCTCTGTTTGATCGGAAGAGTGTCTCGTTACTTTTGTAGCTCCAGTTTAGGCCAAGTCGAGCAACCAGAATATTTTTTTCTGATCAAGTGTCTGACTCGGTGTCCGTGAGTCGTGATCACAGGAACGGCTCTAATTAAAAAATACTTTTTGTTTACGTTTGAACTTTTTTCTACTTCGGCCTATACTGTGGTTTCTGATTTTAGCAATTTTTAAAAGAAAGGGAGTGTCCACTTATAGAAGCTTTATATATTCAGGTTGTTAGTAAATTTCGAGTACGTGAATTTTTTTTTGGAAAAGTGATTTTTTTAAATTTTGTATGAACCATGTTAATAAAAGGATATGTATTGAAAGACCAAAAGTTGGGGATTTCAATCCCAAAGAGGTAGTCAAGAATTTTTTTGAAAGTTTTGAATTTTTTTTTATAAATAGAACCCTGCTTGAAACGTAATGGGATGAACTAAACTCTTAAATGGTAATTGTGTTATGATTTTACATTTATCTAGTAAGAGTAATTCATTAGTTATCATATTTTTTTATTAAATATGATTTAATATGGCATCGATATACAGTTTTAAAGTAAAACTAAATTACATTATTTAAGCATTATTTTCTATGTGTGTATTTTATAGGAACTAATATAACTAAATTTCTAATTGGTTTTACGTCGTTACGCCGATAGTGCAAAAAAATTGAATTCAGTGTTCAGCCTTTTTGATTAGTTTGCACTTTCATGCCTGATAGCAAGTCATCCTCTAAACTGGTGTGAGGAAACCGGTTTTGCCTTGGTTCTTATCACTCGACGCACAGGTTTACCATCTCTATGATCAAGTTTCACACTGGACACTAGTCTGACGCCTGAACTGCAGAAGTCGTTCCTAGAGAGAAACTGGTTTCCAATCGCCACTTCTCGCCAAGCAGACCTCAATGCAGACAGTTTACCAGTCGGTGAAGGAGCTGTTGCCCCTATACTCTCCATTTGTGTATTTAACCTGCATCTGATTCAGAAAGTACTTGATGAGTGTCTGAATCGTTGCAGGCGTTATGACTTGAAGGAATTGGTGGACAAGAAGCGCATGTCCTCTGAAATCACAATCAAGTCTGCAGAGAGAAGGGACTCTGCCCTCTTTACGTGCCTTGTTAGAAACGCATTCGGACAGGATGATATGAACATCCGACTCATTGTACAAGGTGAGCATACACTGCATGTTTGGGTTAACTGGTTATGAGATTTCTATTAACCTTTCGAAGGGCCTGGAATAGGGCCAAAAATTTATGGTTGTTTTTTTCTGCATAAATTTTAAAATTATATATTTGGTTTGCAAATTTGAATTATGTTTATATTTAAATATACGAGTTTAGAAGGATTTCCAATTGAAAAAAAGTAGAATATCAATAAAAATGTGTTTTTAAAATTTATATTTATTGCTAGAAGAACTGATGCTTAAATTAATAAAAAGCCGGGTTTGATGCTGAAAGGTTAATACAAAATTTTGCAATTTTTTTAATGATGGTGTATCATTGTTTTTCTATTTCATTGATATACTGCAATAATGAATTGAATACTACATTACAGAGAAGTTAGCTATGTGTAATTTTAGTATTTAATGATTAGAAACAAAGTTTTTAATAATTAGAAACAGAATGCCAGTCCACATGTGCAAAACACAGTTGTAAGGTTAGGTTACTTTTAGAATATGGACATTTCATTTAAAAGCATTTATGAGTTTTTTAAATTCATTATTTTAGTAGGAGAGATTTATTTGTTAACTTCCAAACTGACTTGGAACTAAATGTTTATTCCCTTGTGGTTTTAGTCTAAAAATGCCACAAACAATAATTGGTAGTGTCTTTTTAAAAAAATTATCTTTGATCATTTTTAAAGATATACCACGTTTAAAATGGACACAATATTGTTTAAGATAACATATAGGTGATTGCTTTTTAACCCAGATTTAATTGGTTTTCTTAGAAGAATATTTAGTTCAATTTTTTTTTTATTACTTACCTCAAAATTGCATACTTGTTTTGCTTGAATATAGTAACAAACTAAATTCTGGCTAAGTAATGTTTTAAATTTTATATTTCTTTTAAATCTGAATTTAATTAGTGTCATTCTTTGTTAGTTTTAAAAATTGTTTTCTATACTAATAGTGTAGTTCATATTATTTTTGTTTTTGAAAGTGCCTTTGAAAATGAAAACATAAATTAATTCCTTGAAAATATATCCCTAGTCACTACTCTATAACATTAAAAGCAAGCTATCAGTAAATGAATGTTCTATTTACTTTCAAGAACATTAAGTTTTCACTGTTTCCTTTAAACTTTTGAAATGTCAGTAGTATAGTTCTGGACAATTTTATTAGCAGCTGCAAGATTTATTTTATCAATAAGATGAACAAAATACTTTTGAAGGACATTTGTTTCTGAAACTTAAGCTATTGAATAGAAAATACTAAATCAATGCTGATACATTATCGACATTTTTTTTATGATATGGCATTCTTTGGTATGCTGTTTCATCATTACTAAAAAAAATACAGTGTGTTCTAATAATTTGTCGGGACTGTAGGTTCATCTTTTATTTATGTCACGTTCTTGCACGCTTTTTTTTTAAAGTCTCAAATAAAGCCCAAATTTGAAAAAGATATTATCTGAATGGCCCCTAAAATTTTTCTGGAAACAGTAAAAGATTTTTTGAGAAATTACTTAAAAATTCATAAATGCCCTGAACAATTTCATCCAGCTGTTCTTTTGTTAGTAACATGCTTAAATATCACTAAATGCTTAATAATTCCTATGTTTAATACCTCTAAATTGTTTAAAGGCTCCAAAACGGCATCAAACTCTAGCATTATATTATGTGTTTTAAAGGGAGTACAGTATGTGTGTGTAAAAGAGTGTGTATTAAAGCACTTTTTAAGAGTGATTGTTCTTGCTTTCAGAACCACCTGAGCCCCCGCGAGATGTCCGTGTGCTGGAACACAAAAGCCGCACAGCCAAAATTTCTTGGTCTTCTCCATTCAATGGAAATAGTGCCATTATTAGATACTTAGTACAATGTAAATCGGAATCTGGTGAGCAATTCAGGGTTATGTAATAATTATTTTTTTATTCAAAATCATTTTAATTTTTTTTTGCAAACTAAAAACAAACAAACTTAAATTCCACCACTGTCTTTAAAAATAAGTATTCTCTAAATTTGTCTGATGGTCTGGTGTATTTTTAATTTTTAGACCCCAGTTATTTGTGCGATATAAATATTTATATTTCCAATTTTTAGACAGTAATCTTCTAACCTTTTATACAAACAAAATAGTTTGCTAAAAAGCATCAACTTATTTTAAAGAAAGTGTAGTTTTTACTTGTCAATTATCTTTGTTTTGTTTTTATTAATTTATAATGTTATTTCTCTAGTTTTCTAAAATTGTCAACTCTTTTTCAGGGGATTGGGATTCTGGTATCCAAAATATCACTACAGGAAGTGAAGAATCTAGTATTTCTCTAAGAGGACTGCGTCCTGCCAGAACCTATTTCTGTAGGGTTAGAGCTGAAAATTCAGTCGGTCTAGGAGATCCTAGTGAAGCTGTGACTGTTGTTACTGTCGAGGAAGGTAGATGTTTGTTTCATGTAAAATATTGTAAAACTTTTTTTACTGTGCTTTCATTTTAAGACGTCTTTTTTGAAAACTTCATTTGCTAAAAACAAAATAGTTTTTCCTTTTTTTAAATATAAGAAATTAATTTTATATTTTATTGTAAATTTTAAGGATTTACCTTTATCTATTAAAAGGTACATCTCCATTTTATTGTCACAGTTAATTATAGTGAACAAAAATTTACCCATAGTTTACTAATCCAATGTAACTATAATTTAAAACTTATGGACAGTCTTTCCTGTCCATTTTCTCTTAATATGCTTTACCTTTTGCTTATTTTTATATTGTGCTATGAAATAGTTTGAAATTTCACATAATTTCCAACTTTGGCCCCTCATAAACATTTCTTTTTTTCTCCCTGTAAACTAATTGTTTATCTTTCAGTTCCTGGGGGTCCTCCTTTGGAAGTAAAAGCAGAAGCAGTAGATTCACAGTCTGTCAGGGTGACATGGAGGGTAAGTGAATGAAAATAATGAAAGATTGTATATCATCCCTAACAATTATAACTTTTTTGCTGTTTTTTTTTCAAGGTTTTTCTGAAGTATGTATGTTACACTTTTGGGGGTGGAAAATTTTGCTTTCATTTAGTAAAAATTTTATTTTAACCATCCAATCTATAATTTAATGTGTTCATTAGGTACTTAAACACAGCTTAAAAATATACTTCATGCTCAGGTCAACAACTTATTAACATATAATGTCATGTGGACCAAATATCCTTTAAGACACTAAATTATAAAATTAAAAAATATATATACTTCAGAACAAGTATATGTGACATTTAAAAAAAAAGAAAACCTAGACATTATTCTGTCATTGGGCAGGTAAACTGCAGCAACCACAACAATGAATTCAACTATTTTTTCTCTGACAAAGTCAGTCTTTTTCAGTATGTTTTCTCATAGGTTAGAATTATTGAGTGCTTGCAACAATGGTTTAAATCATTAGACTAGATACCACAGTTTACCTGCCTGTACTATTGTAAATTTTATTTTTGACCTCCCCATGTTTTAACTTACTTTCCTTTACTAATGTGTGTATATGACTTGCAGCCTCCTGACCTTGATCTGTGGAACGGCCCTATCAAGGGCTACTACGTAGGCTACAAGGTGTTTGAAAGTACCGACTCCTACCTGTACAAAACCTTGGAGGTGGGCCAAGGTACACGGGAAGAAGTTCTGCTCACCCAACTGCACAAGTTCACCTCCTACAGTGTCCTGGTGCAGGCGTACAACGCCATGGGGGCAGGACCTAGGTCAGATGAGGTCATCGTCAGGACACTGGAGGACGGTAGGTTTATTATATGAACAAAGACTAGGTTCCTTCTCTTTTAAATTATTTCTTATCTAAAGATATTTTTGGTCTATTATTCCAATATTTTTTTATTAAAAAGATAGGACTGTTAGGGCTATGAAGAGTATGCTATTCAGTGTATAGGCACTAACTGTTTTTAATAATTTATTAACGAAAAATGGTAATTACCCAAGAATTAAGTTGTGAAAATTCACATCTTACTGTGTGCTAGTGTAGATTTAGGAAAATATCAAAGTTTGGAACACAGTATTTTGCAGTTGTTACAATATAAAAAAAAGTTAACGAGATACGTCAACTTAAAAAAAAACACACCTTAATCTTTGTCATTACCCAGGCACTTGTGAACATTGATTGTTGATATTTAAAATAGTGCACCTCTTGTTCTAACTTTAAAAAAATTGATTTAAAATTTCTCTTAAAAAATCAAAACAGTTACAGGCGACACTCTTTTAATATGCTTAAATGGGACGGAAAGTAAACCTGTTTAGCAAGAATCCGGTTAAACTGGAGAAGTGAAATAAATTAAGTTTAGATTTATATTTGATTGCACATTTCTATATCGATATTTGCTATTTAAATAAGTGCACAATCGAAATAATGCTTAATTTTAATGTATAAGTAACATACCATTAAAAAAACATAATGTATATTTTTTTCATTGAAGCCTTAAATTTCACCTACTTGCCGCATATGTCTGCAATTTTATTTTATCAGCATCACAAGGGAATTGAAAATGGAACAAATGGTTGTTTAAAATTTTTTTACACTTTAAGGATATAAAAAATTTGGTTAGTTAAATGAAGTCCGGCCAAGAGGGAGCCTACTGTATATTAACTTTGAATAGTTATTTTGATTTCAATTACTTTGTTATGTATTTATTTCATTAAAAATATTAATGCTACAGTCGAACCTCGTTAACGTGAACTCGAATGGAGCACCGAAACATTTTGTGTTAACCGAATTTCATGTTAACTGACAGGAGTTTTTTTTACATTGAACCACTGAATAGTAAAATAGAAATAACATCCAAAAATAATTCTAATTTTATAATGTTATAATCCAATAATACATGTATACAATAAGTAATTCAATGTTTCAATCAAAAGTTTTTTAATATTTTGTTTCATTTGTTCTTCAAAACTTTGAATTACTAAGAAAGTCGACTTCTGAATTTTTTGTTTCGGGCTAAGCGGGATTTTGCTAAAGCAATTTCAAGAGATTTTTTAGCATTAGCTTTACGCTTTACAAGCCGGAAAAATGCTTTCAGTTCATCTTAAGCAAAATTTAATGTCAGTGAGTTTGCGTTAACGAGGTTCGACTGTAGCGACAAATTGATGCAACAAGAAAAAGTTTAAAAAAAAAGTATCTAACTTTGCGTTTTTTGGCAGTTCCTGGGCAGGCCCCAAGGGAAGTGAAGTGTGCCTCCCCCTCTTCGCAGAGCCTACACATATCGTGGAGCGCCCCCCCTCCCCCCTCCATTCACGGGGTCCTACAAGGGTACAAGGTCCTCTTTCGACCGGCCGAGACTCTGGCTGGTGAGTTAGTGCAATGCTTTAGTGTAGACTGCCGTGAGCGGGTAAACTGCAGTAGCCGCAGAAATCAGTTAGACCATTTTTTCTCTAAAATAATCAGTCTTTCAGTATACTTTCTCATAGGTTAGAGTTATTGAGTGCTTGCAACAATGGTCTAAGTCAATTTGTTAGCTATTGCAGTTTACCTGCCCACGGCAGTAGACCTGTCCTTAGGAAGACTTACCATAAGTCAATTTCTCTTATTTCTTTCAATTACCTAATATAAAATATCAATTATTGTGATGGGGTAAAAATTCAGAAATTTAGATTGTGTTTTCTACAAGTTTTGGTGGCTGCTGATTCTCCGAAAAAGTGGGTTTTGAGCATTGGTCCAGCTAAAGCCACTCTACAGCTTGAGTTAAAAGAGCTATGGACTGGTACATATGCTCCATCATAATAAAGTTTTTGAGAAAATTACTGATGCACAAATGGTTTAAAGAACTTTTTAGGCATAAAAGTTCTTGACATTACCTTATAGGGTATATATTTACCTTTGCATAAATTGATTAATTGAGTGGTAATTGAAAGTCATGTGGTGTTACACATTCCTAGTTTTATTTATGTAGTGATATGACCTATTATATTGCTGGAGCTCGGTTTCGCATCTTTTTTGTTATCTGTACAATGATTGAAGGAAAAATGTTTTTAGGAAGTGTTAAATATTGAACTAGGTAAAGGTTTGACTTTGACTTGTAGGTTTATATTAGTAAAAATTACAAACTTGACTTTTACTGTGCTGAGTTTTATCTAGGCTGTTTCCCATACTTACTACTAGTAATGGATTCCCTTAAACTATTTTCAATTAAAATTCTAATGTTACCAAAAATAGTTAATATTGTTTCCTACATTCTTATAAAATTTCATTATTGGATTTGATAGTAATATAAAGTTAAATTTTTTTAAAATTTAAATGGAAGTTGGAAATGTCTGATACTGAAATTTGTAATGGAATATGGCATTTTCTAAATAATAAAAAAAATAATAAAAAATCTGTATTCCTTATTTTCTATTATAAATTGTATTGAAAATCTGTCATATATAAAAAACAAAGTAAATTATTCAATCAATTGAAATTAATTCTCTGTATTGAAAAATTTGTATAAGTTAATAAGTTTATTGATTATTTTTCTAAGGTGACGAAGAGTATGAAGAGCGAACTGTTTCAGAGCAAGAGATCAAGTTAACAAATTTACATAAGTTTACTAATTATACTGTGATAATCATGGCTTTTACTCAAAAAGGATTTGGAGTTCGAAGCGATCCAATCTTTTGCTCTACCCTAGAAGATGGTGAGTTTTTATTGTACTTATGCAATTTTTAATTAATATCTGTATGAGTTTTTTTTACAAATGAAAATACTTAAATAATATACTTTTCAAAGGTTTTTACTGTTTTTTCCTACTAAAAAAAGATTTTTCAAACATTATTTTTTATATATTTTTATGAACTATCAGAATTAGTTATTATAGTAGAATAGATTTGTTAATCAAATTTTTATTTTATATGATTGCAATAAATTTTTAGCTATTTTAGCAAAATATATGTATTTTAATGGTTTATTTAGACTAATATGTATCATAAACTACTTCTGTTATTTTAAGGTAAAGAGTTTTTATATTTATTTTTTGAGATAATAAACTAAAGCCTTGTTTACATTTATAAATTTGTGAATTTTGTTTTAAAATGTGCTAATTTGTGTTTGTATTGTTCCAGTTCCTGGGGCACCTGCTGATATTAAAGCTGTTGTTATGTCTTCAGATACTATTCTTGTTAGCTGGAAACCTCCTTTGCATTCAAATGGTTTAATAACTAAATTTATTTTATGCTGGCGCAGTTTAGCCAGTGGTGCCAAGGTAAGCTGCCTTTGAATTGTTTTATAAAGAATTTTTAGGAAAATGTAAAAAATATTAATTTTCACTCTCCGAGGGAACCAAATATATAAAGGGTTTGTCAGATTTTTCAACAATGAACATAACTTCTAATTTTTTTTTGTAATTTTATTAAATTTTCAAATTATAATTGTTAAGTCTTTAAACTTTTTCTCATTTGCAGCAGAAATAAAAAATATTTGTAAATCAGTAAATAATGTGTTTAAACTTGTAATATTAAATTTAGGCCTTAAAAAAGTTTGCACTACAAGTTTCCTAGTACTATCAGGTTTTTAGAATTGGTACATTTTGTTGGAATTCAACTGAAGTCATATATGTGGTACTACTAATCAATAACGGATAATTTATTTTTTAAATAAATATAAATTATAAAAATGTATAAAACAATCTATCTGTTAATATTTTTATAGTCTTGCATTTTGAAACATTTTTTTTACAATATTAATAATGCAAAGTTAATTATTAGTACTTAAAATTTTTTTATAACAAATATTTAATTTTTTTTAAATAAAAAACCTTTGCAAATTAGCCAACAACATTTCCTAACGATAGTGAATCATAAAATTCCTTTTTTATGAGGTAAACATATGTATTGTATTTTAACTTGTTATATATCAGCATCACTTTTTTTTTACATTAGGTCGGTTTTTTGCTGGATATCATACATCTTTTAAAACATATTTTTATCTGAGCGATGAAATATTCAGTTTAATTTCCACTGTCACATTTCCAGAATGAATCTGTTATTCGAGTTCCTTCCAACCAGTATCAGTACAAAGTTTCTGGTCTGCCAGACAAGTCGCGGCATGAGTTTTGGGTAACTGCTTCTACAACAAGAGGGGAAGGGGAACCCACCAGAGTGGTGTCCCAGACTACAAGTAGTAGGGGTAAGGCATACAACATTAAACACATTCTGTTGCTGTATATAGTAATAGATTTTATAATTTTTTAGATGTTATTTTTCTATATTTAGTTACGAGTTTAAATGTTTTTATTAATAAACTAGTTATTTGATTGATATAGGTAAGGGTATTTTTATACACAATACACTAAATATTTCAATAGATTACTTAAAAGCACTAAAAAAGTATTATGGAGCATTTTCTTTTTTAAATATACACATGGTATCTTACACTGTACACAGAATTGTGGCCTATTTCCCATTGAGTTAATGTTAGCCATGTGTCATTTTTCTGGGCATGGTGTAATGTGTAGTAGTAAATCTAGTTTTATACTTTTTTTTACTAATTTAACTGTTTAGTTACCAAAAATGTTAAAGTATTAGGATCTTTTTTACTCCTAAATATACACATGGTATCTACCTGTACACAGAATGTGGCCTATTTCCCATTGGTTAATGTTAGCCATGTGTCACTTTCTGGCATGGGTAATGTGTAGTAGTAATCTAGTTTATACTTTTTTTAACTAATTTTAACATGTATAGTTACGAGTTTAAATATTCTTATTACCCTAATATCTCAGCTGAATATCTAAAGAATCTTTTTAATTTTTTTTAAGTAGCTACATTAATTGCAGTTTGTAATTTGTTTACTTAATTTTAATTATTTTTTAAGCGTCTTTGTTCTAATTCCTATCGCATGAAACTGATGTTTTTGAAAATAACAAAAATTTCCTTCTTAAACTTTCTTTAATCCATGTGAATTAAAAGTTTCCCTGTTATATTTTGTAGTGTGTTAACTCAATAAAATCAAAGCATTTTTATTTAAGTAATTATTTCTCCACCGTATTATATTGTATTAAATTTTAAAAATTTTAATTTCTGATTTCACTGTTGCGCTTTCAGTTCCTGCTCGAATCATGGACTTTGGTGAGAGCATCATCACTGTGCCTGGGGACAAGGTTGTTCTCACATGTCAAGCCGTGGGATCTCCTGTCCCCAAAAGGGAATGGAAGTTGAGGTTAGATTTTTTTTCAAATATCTAAACATTGTAACTTCCGAGAGCTTCTCACCACCACCTATGATAAACAAGTTTTTATAACAACTTTTCTTCATTGGCAAGTCTTATTTAAAGAATACACTGTGGCATTAAAAAAAATTACGGAATGTTTGATAAAATTCTTTGTTTTTTCTGTCTTCTTTGTCTAGTTTTTTGAGAAAATTGAAATATTGTATAAGGAATTATTTATTTGATTTTATATTTAGTTTTACTTAAAAGCCTTTAACACATACCTTTTTGCGATATTATACATCCAGTACTCAATAAATAAATCGTTAATATTATAAATTTTCATAAACTTAGTTAAATAACATGCTATGTAACAGTTTTGAAAAAATTTAGCCTTTGTGTCAATGGTCATATTATTTCCTTCTTTAAATATAACAAGTGTCTCATTTTTCATAAACTTTAGTTAAGTATATTTTTACCGTTTGCACCATACCGGTTGTACCATTTTTTTGGATTCAAGTGCAAACTAATGCTTAAAAGCACATTTCTTGTTTTCACCTTTTTGTCAGATAGCAAGGTCTTCCACTAAGCTCTTAAATTCTTTTTGAAAATTCTGTTGCATTAAGCAATCAATAATATTATATTGACATTTATCCAAGTTCTAATAACTGATTTGCCTGAAACAGTGAATGGTTGTTCTTTACAAGTATTACTGTATTAAAAAAATATATAAATGTCCGTTTAACATTTGTTTTCACAGGTTTTTTTTTGTGTGCTTACGTAGTATTCTCTATGTTCTGGCTTTCAGAGGTGAACCCTTGCCCAAAATCCACAAGATTGAAGTCCATTCGGATGGGGCCCTCATCATAAGAAAACTCCAGGTATCTGACTCTGGGAACTACTCCTGTCGTGTGCAGAACAGGCATGGGGCAGATGAAATCATCTATGCGTTGGCAGTCACAGGTATTCTATATGATGTGATTGGATCTATTAATGATTTTGTTTATAATTTTTATGTGCTAATATATTTTTAATACATGTGTTTTATTTATTATTTGAATTATTTGTAATGATAAATTTGGTATTCTAAGTCTTAGGAGTTATGTAAGGTCTTATTTTAATATTGGTCTTACTCCACTTAAATAAAAAAGCGAATTAGTTACATTTTTGTATATGGATTAGGGCTGGGGAGAATGATTGTTATGAGGCAATAGTCTGATCGGGATGTCTTTGTCTAATATCTGGTATTTTACACTGACATTCATTATAATGTATTGGACAGTAAAAAATCAATTTTGGCCAAATGTGCTGTGATTCAGTCCTGATGCTTCTTACAAGTTTGAGTTGGATGCTTGTCTGGTTTCAGCGTTGTCAAATTGATTGCAGTTCGAAATACCATGATGCGTGCAAATAGATCATATGAAGCTGGTTATGCCAACGTAACAACAACACTTGAACACCATTTTATATCACTTTAATAAGTATCAGAAAATTATATTACCTTGTCCTTCAATCTGGGAGCGTTTAAAAACCACACTATAACCGCATTTTCATCTCCATTGCAGTAATAATCTTTGATATGCTGCAACTCGAATTATTTGAGATAGGTATTGGACCATTATTCAAATAAGTCCTCCATACCTAACTTCATTTTTGATCATATGATTTTCTTTCAACATTATCTAATCATTCATATATTTGTATCCATGTTTAAATCAGTATTGATATTTGTAAATTTCTTATTAATTAAAAAATTGTGGTTATCCAGAAAGCAATAACAAAATTCTTTCCTTTCATACACCACTACGGACTTTCTGTATACAGAGCCGAGTACGTATAATTATTAATAATTTTATTGATAGGGAAATTATTTGATATTAACCTTGTTGCTATTATCATACTCATGAAGTAAAATACAAATAATCTATAATTTTGTGATTCCCAGGTTATATATATTTTTTTCATTTTAGGCATAGTGTAATATAAAATTTTATATTTTATTGCTTTGTCATATGTAGCATTTTAGAACGGTTATTTTAGTTTGCTACAATTTAGGTTCATTACAATGTATTTTTTATGTTAAACTTTTTTTAGATATATAAGTTAACTATTTGAATTAAATGACTTATATGATTCTTTTATGATCCTAACATTTTAATGCAAACAGTAATTAAAAAGGTGATACAAGTTAAATGTTTTTAAACCCCTTGTCACATTGTTTAAAATGCAG
Organism: Oedothorax gibbosus; assembly: GCA_019343175.1. Lineage (NCBI taxonomy): Eukaryota > Metazoa > Arthropoda > Arachnida > Araneae > Linyphiidae > Oedothorax > Oedothorax gibbosus. Next base: position 184,829 of record JAFNEN010000468.1, read on the forward strand.
TTTCTGATCTTGGTTTTGATTGTGATTTTGAGTATTGGTAACTAGCATCTATGCCTAACTTTTGACATAACTGTGATCCTGGAATATTGAATATTCCTCTTATGGTTCTATTTTTAGCATATTACAATTTGCTGATTAGAAAAGCATTTTACCATAATTTTTTTTACTCCAGAAATATTGAACATATATTAATTTTATAAACTCAGCACAATAGTTTTTTTTCCTTTCTAGTTCCATCCCATGCCCCTCAAGTAAAAGTTTTATCCACCACTGCAAATTCTGTTTTGTTAGAGCTTCCACAATCCAGAGAAAGAGCAATAGCAAGAGGTATTGCGTCATCCATACTAAACCCACTTTTGTTTGATAAAAATTAGTTGATATATACTTTTTTTGAAAAATTTATGGTGGCTAATTCTAATAGAATTTTGACTAACCAAAAATATTTCATTTTATAATGGGCATATTTCACGCCATTAGTGGCAACAGTTCTAGAGGTATTGATTTCACTTTTAAACCTTCAATAAAAACATTTGTTTTAGTGATAGTTTGATTTAATTATTTCAAATTAACATAAAAGTATTGGAATTGCTAAGTAATTTTAGACACTGTATGTTTTAGTAGCAATTTTTTGTATTTTTTATTTTCACTTATTTTTTGTTTTGTCTTCTTTGTTCTCTTTTTGTTATTTTTACATTGTGTAATTTATTGTACTGAATCTGTACAATAATTCTATATAAATACTAAAAAAAACTAAATATAAAATATCCGCGAAACATAAAACATCCCAAATTCTAAACATCCACAGTTTTTACGGTGTATTAATTGAGAGTGAAACCGAAACAACCAATGAAATCATGGAGGGCAAGAATGAAAGCTGTAAAATTATGTCACCTGAAACACCACAATTTCTTCTTAGGACACGAACTACACTACAAACCAGAAGGTGGAGAATGGCTGCAGAGGAGGTTGCTTAGCAAAAACCACACTTACAAACTGGAAGGTTTGGAGTGTGGGATCAAGTACCAGCTGTATGTCGTGCCTCTTACTAGTGAAGGAAAGGGAGAAAGAAGCAACCCTATTTCTTTCAAAACACAAGGTTCTGGTGAGTGTGAAAGAAGAAATTGCGTAACACATTTAATTTAAGTTCTTTTTACAAATTATTTTTTAAATTTTATATTGAATATATGAAAAGTAACCTGTGTGTGGCTCTAACCTCTTTCACAGCTCTTACTACAAATGCAATGAACAAAAATGATGTGTCAGATTATATAAAAGCCCCAAGATAATGTTAGACGCAAATTTCATATGTTAATTTTGACAAGTATTAAGTTAATAAAATCTTCTAAATTTAAAACCTGTTTTAATATTTCTGCCAAGGCATTTTTAAATGACTTATAAAACACAAATACCCCAATACTAGCGACTGAGTAATTACTTTGTTCTAGACGGTTTAGTAGTGGGCTTTCATGCAGTAGATTCCGGTATCAAAACTGGATTGCGCCATACCTCTTCAACAGTTTAAAATTAGCTATTCGTTTTCTCTTATCACTTCGACTACTAGCACTGTATCTCAATTACCCCACAATAATTTAAAACCCACTTCCCCATTATCTGTGATTCCCTTTGGTGAGTGTACTATTTTTCTGGGACAATGTGTACACGATTGTGTTCACATGTTTAACAGGTGTAATACAGTTCGCCGTCAGAGGATCAGCACGTCACTCTCTCTCTCTCTCCCCTTGTCAGCTCTAAAAAATTATGACTCTACATAGATGTGTGCAACAATTGTCTGTGTGACTTTTAATTATCTATGTGTTAATAAAAGAGACATAGTCTAGCAATATCTATGGATTCACTTTTATTCTCTTCAACCCATGCAGCACCGGTGGCCCCCAAACAAGAAGACCTCATCTCCACCAACGCCACCCACCTGGTCCTCCACCTATCCGCATGGGCCAACGCGGGCCAAACCAGCTGTCCCGTGGAGCGCATCCGCGTTGAGTACCGCCCCCACAGCCAGGGCCGCTGGTCTGTGCTGGCCGAAAGGGCCCGCCCGGACCAGCAGCTGGTGGTCCCGGATTTAGCAGCTGAGACCTGGTATGTTGTCAAGGTGGTCGGGACCAGCGCGGCTGGTTCCACCGCGGCGGAGTATGATGTCATCACGCTCACCAATGCCCATGGTAAGGATTTAAAAGCAGTTTTTATTGACTAAAAAAAATTTAAAATTGCAAAACTGTTTTTAGGTATTCTCAAAAGCCCTTTATTTTACATGGAATGTACACAGAAAAGTTCATGCATATTTTGTTTTATGCATATTAGGAGTTGAAGTTACTTGAAGGGTGTAGTTGTCAAACTTGCTGAATGCATTTCTAAAAGAATAACTAAGATATAGGGTATGGAACCTTGCCATTGCTGGCTTAACTGAATCATATTCTTCTTCTAATCATATCTTCTACCATCAAAAGGAAGTGTCTTTTCTGTGATGCAATTAAACAAGTTATATTCTAAAATCTCTCCAAATTGCTTAAGTTTTGTTATTTCTTCATTTTTTTTAGCTTTTCCTATCCCAGACCATGGCCACCAAGGCCATATGCCATCAGCCACTTCATTTTTTGAAGATACTACTACTCTGGTCTCGATGGCATCTTCTGGGGTGGTTTTAATAGCAGGCATTGTGGCAGTGGTTTGTTTAGTTATGTATAAAAGACGGCGTAATACCGGACATCACTACAGAGGTACTGCATCACATAGTATGTTATTTTATTTTCTATCCCATTTGTATTTTTTTTTTATTTAAACGTTACATTTTTATAATGTATCTTAAATGTTAAACTATAGGATTCTAAAGTTAAAGTGGAAAAAGAGTATGGAATTAACACTATTACTTAAAAAAACTAATAAAACAATCTGTTTATAATGTTATTTTTAGTTTGTATAGCAATTAAAAATTATTTTATTCATACTATGTAAATTTGAATTTCAAATTCTAAGTAGCACCTGAGAATTTAATTCAACGATTACCTATAGTCCTTCTGACTACAATGTTAGCCTTATGGACACGTTTCTCTTTCCCTTTCGAGTGGTTGTCATAGAATCAGAGCACATAGAAATATGGCATGAGTAGCCTGCATTCTTCTAAATCCCCCCCCCCCCCCTTCTACTTGTTTGTACACACCGTTTCCTTGCCATCCTGTCAAAATGGAAAGATAAAAAGACTGACTTTCAGACTTGTGTTTTGACCAGAAGGACTATAGTTGTAGCCAGGGATTGGAGTAACGTGTTACTTGTAACAGTTACTTTTTTAGGTAACACCGAGTAACTCTGTTAGATTTTTCAGAAAGTAACTGTAACTTAATTACTTTTAGCAGTACCAAAGTAACACAAATTTTCCTTACTTTTCCATTACTTTCCAAAGGCTGTCAGATGCCAGTTTTAAAATGCAACTCCTTTAAAAATTAAACTACAAAATTTGTTAAGTATTTCTATTTGCAGTGTTTTGTTTGTGCTTGTGTACTTTAAACTTGTTTCTCTTTAAAAAAACAGTAAGATGATTAAATCTCAATTTTTCTTATAATTTGAAATTTTCTTAAAGATACTCTAATTATAAATATTTTTTCGTATTAAGTAACTGTAACAGACTTACAATTTTAATAATGTAACTGTAACAGAGTTACAATTTTAATAATGTAACTGTAACAGAGTTACAATTTTAATAATGTAACTGTAACAAAGTTACAATTTTAATAATGTAACTTACTGTAAAAGAGTTACTTTTTAAAAGACAATTTCCAATCCCTGGTTGTAGCACGTTGTTGGCCTAATCCAATTGAAATTTTCTTTTTAATTACCATTGAGCTAGAAGGAAAACTGGAGTGAAGTGTCAGCGGGTCAAAAATAATGAATGACCCACTCACACCCTTTTGAGCAAACTTGGCAGAAACGGACTATTTTCCCTACACTTGAAAGCAATGCTTGTATGAGACCCCTCTATCATATTAACTTGGGCTCCTAAATGTATTTTAATATTTTTAGTTCGTAAGAATTAACTTGCTTTAACTTTAAATTCCAACTGTTTTAAGAACTAACCATGTGGACCACTAACCAAGAGCCAGTGAAGGTGAACCCAATAGAGAAATGGGCAAAATTCTAGGTTTTCTGCCCGGTTTGCTTCTTCTGTAGTACTGTGTATTCCTCCGCGTTTCGTTATTAGATCGGCTCGTTTGCTGCCCTGTTCAGTGAATCGCACACCTCACTCCACTTTCCTTCTAGCTCAATGTTAATTACCAATACTTTACAAAATTCATAGTCATAGTTCTCCCCATCATATGCCCCACTCTATTTATCCCCCATCCAGAATCAGCATCTAGATCTGACGTGGCCACCACAACTGCCCTCATGGCCCACATAGACAAGAAAACCGGCCGATCGGAGTCCTCCAACCGGCACAGTCATAGCCACAGCCACAGCCACTCCTCTTCTCACAACCAACAGAGCCACAACAACAGGGACCTCCCCTCCTACTTCTCCTCCCCTGTGAGGAAAGTGGCCCCTACCAGCAGTGCCCCTCAGTCAAGGCAGAATAGCCAACAGGCTGGGCCATCTACTAGCCACTGTGAGTTGGTTTTGGTGTGAATTTGATTAAAGGTTTTCAAATGTAGTTTCAAAGTTTTTGTAATGTTTTGGAGATATTTAATGCTCTAAGGGATACAAAATTTGGTTTATTTAAGTTAGTGTTTTCACTGCATCAGTTTTAAATTTAAATTTTCAACTGAGAGTTATTATTATTTTTTATTTTAAATATTTTATTTATGTTGTAAATAGTTTAAAATGAATCCTCCCTACTTAAAATTGCAAAATGTATAAATTTTTAAACATTATCTGTATTGCTGGATAACATGAAAGTCAGTTGACTGGTTTATACTATATGTCTGTTTTTTTTCAGGGTATTAAGGTTCATATTAACTAATTAAATATATGAAAAATTCTTATTAAATTTATATTATTACGCATAAAGGATTTTTATTCAAATAATGCTCGGTCCCTGAAAAAAAATACTGTAAAAATTACTTTTATGTTTAAATATTATTACTTTTTATGTTTTGTACTTTTTATGTATGTTATTTTGTTACTTTTTATGTTCAAAACTTTGCAATTGAGATAGAAGCTTTATTTTTTTAAAAACACTTTTGAATTCTCGAAATAAATTCATAATTGCTAGATACTTTTAATGAGATTATTAGTAGCACAACTGTAAAGACAACCATAGCATCAATCTCTTAATATTCTTATATAGCTTAGAATGATATTATAACAGAAGAAAATTATCACAATTTTTGAAAAAAATTTCCCTTAAAAAAATTCTTAATTTCTATGAAGTGACAAATGTATGAACCTTGCATTTGTGCTTGCAGCTTCCCACTCTGTACCTGAGTATGAGGACGAGATTGCCCCCTACGCCACTTTCCAGCTTCCCCCTCCCCCTGGGGAAGACGACCCTGGTGAGGCAGAGGAGTTCAAGACATTCAGCATGCACCACGGGGAGGCACCCTATCTCACCAAGGTAAGACGGATACAATCCCAGAAAGAAATTTTCCTAGTTAGAGATTGGATGAAAAATTTTAGAAGCAATTTGTGCTACCAACTTAAAAAAAACTAGGAGCAAATGCACATTGTCTGGGAGCACAGCTGAGTAAAATATTTATGAAAAAAATTCTTTTAATTTATGCGCTATTTCTTAAAATTGTCATTATTGTGCACATATAGAATCACCACAGTTTCGCAATTTTATTGGAGCTGGACATAAAATTTAGGAATCACAATTTACGATCTCTGGAGTTTCTAAATTTTAGGTTTGTCATAGTATTGCATTTTATGTATTGCCGGAGTTTTGCGATTTAAGGTTTACAGTATAGAGAATTTTGATAAATTTAAAATTGTTGTAGATTTGCAATTTTGAGATGCCTATTTTTGGCAAGATCTTCAGTAAACACTTTAAAAAGTTAATGGTGACATTTAAAAAAAAACTCATTGCCATAATGCAACTAAATTTATTTTGTAGGCAAAATTGTAGGAATGTTGCATTCTGCGCCTAGCAACCGTTAATTTTGAACCAAGGGGTTCGAAATTTATGGTTGCTAGCCATGGAATGAGATATAATCCCAAAATTTTGCAACAACAAAATAAATTTAGTCACTACTGTTGTTGCAACTACATTTTGAAACAGTTAATCAACTTTTTTTTCATGGGTTTCAATGATCTCGTCGAAAATAATTATTTTGAACTTCCAAAAATTTGACTTTCTTAAAATTGTAAATTGTTGGGTGCCAGCTCTAAAGTCGGCCTTGGCACTTGACTGAAGCCCCAAATTACGAGGCCTATTGACAATACTATAGCCTCGTATAGATCTAGTTCGATATAAATTCAACCAAACCAATTGAAATTTTTATTGTGTTAGATATCATGGATACTACTTTTTTAAAAGTAAACTATTGAATTTGAAATTGAAATTTACTATGTCAGAGAGACAAAAATCTGCACAGGTGTGAATTTTAAAGAGTAATGAAGTATTATATCTCTTGTTATTTATGCAATGGGAAAACTTTCAAGCTGATTTAATGTAATAAGGAAAATATTTATGGAGTTCTTAAATATTTTTATGGAGAATTCTTTAGAAAATATTTATGGAGTTTTCTTTAATATTTATTGCACTTATTTGGACTTTTTTTAAACCAAAAGTAATGAGTGTGTCTTAATGTCCTAAAATAGGCCAAATTATGAAATTCACAATGGAAAAGTATTGCGGGTTTTTTCTTTTCTGGTGTGCATTGTTAATGATTAATGACAAATTTAATAATTTCAATCAACCGGAACTTATAATGTATAGTCTTTATTGGTTAGTATTTACTGATATGTGTAAAAAAATAAAAGCTCTATCCATTTTCTTAACAGACTTGTAAAAAAAAAAATTTAATCTTTGAAATACAATTCAAATTAAATTTGAACGAACTTTAAATTATTACCAGAAAATTTATGTATTTAGTTGAGTTAAGGATAAAAATAAACTATTTTTGCCCCTTATCTAATGGAATATTTTATGATGCATCTTCTAGATTATGTATGTTATGATACATGTTTGGAATATGTTTTAAGTAGCAGGTTAAATATGGTATCAAGTTGCAAAAAAATGACCTGACAATTTTGTGATGCATCAAATTTATTTTTAAAGCCATTGTTAAAAAAATGCTTACAAATAAAAGATGACATTTTATCAGTAATATTTACTCAATCTTTTTTTTTTTTTTGTATTTTCCTTATTCAAATTTCAAATTACTAAAATTATATTGAAAGGAATTTACTTTATGAAATAAGCAAAAAAAATTCTTATTAAATACTATATGCTTAATTCCAATTTTTCTACAATTACAGAGCAGTTTAGATCCACCATCAAGTAAAAGCGGTAAAGCAAGTGAAGAACTATATCAAAGTCAAGGTAAACACTATTTTGTGTTTATTAGCATTTATCAAATTTATTTTTATTAACAAAATATAAGCTTAAAAGAATCCATGAGATTATTTTATTCAACTCCACTTAGGTAATCTTCTAGAATTTTTGGAATGAAAATTAAAATGTGTCGTACTTACTCTAAAGTTTTTTTTTTGTCCCATTAAAATATTATTTGTAACTGAGATTCACTTATGGATTCTTTTAAGACCCTATTAACCTATTTTATTTAGGCTGTACCTTAGGCATTATTCTATTACTTAACCATTATAAAGCATACTCAACATTTTTAAACAAGTATATTTACTTCATTATCTCTACTATTTTTGAATACACACTGTTTTTTGCTTCATCACCATTTTTGCATCAATACTTTTTTGCTTCAATACTTTTTACTCCATCACTATTTTTGCATCAATTGATTTTGCCGCCAAAGATTTTTTTAATACATATTTTTTGCAAGACATTACAATTCTTATGCTAACCATAGACCAAGCTCTAAAACCTCCCTTTCAATTTCCCCTCCTTAGAATATACACTGCTTGAACATACAATCTGTATGTATTTTTCATCAGCCCCAAACAGCCACAGTCTCACATCTGGCTCCTCTAACCAAGAAGAGCTCCTGAGGGCATACGAGTATGCACGCCGTCACCCGCCCCCTCCCATACAGTATGACAATGGCCATACGCGAAGCCATACCAGTGGTACGGGTACGACAGAGTCTGAGGCCACAGATCCTGGGATCAGACAGTTCAGTGGGACGCCGCCAAAACCCAATGAGAGACGGCAGGGAGCGTGCCTTACTCCTGGAACACAAAGTAAGTAGAGCTCTTCACCTTTTCGTATTTAGTTGGCGAGTATATTGTTTGGGGCCAATGTGGCCTGGTGAGTTGAGCATCATGCCACAGAGGTTTCCTTCTCTCTGCCCTTACTTCAGCTATCCTGTATATAGGTCAAGCTGAAGAAAATATACCACCAGTAAAAAGCATTGCGTGTTTATGGCTGGTATATGCTAGGGAGCTTAAACAGAAGAACGATACTTTGTACAAGTATATAAGAGTGCTGCCAACTTCGAGAGACTGGCAACCAGATCTCCAAGCTTCTTCCAGGTTTGTGTCAAACAGTAATAATTATTGCTCAACAGGCTTTGGCTAAACTGGAAATTAAGCTAATATTTGGCTAGTCTATTCGCCGGAGAAAAATCGTTGGTAAATATATTTTGAAATACAAAAAAAGATGAAAATCATAATTCTATGGACCATAACTGAGTGACACTCATAGAAATTCAGTTTTATATCTTTCAGTAGTACGCCAAAATTTGGCACCAACTATCAAAAAAGCAGCTGATATCTTAATTGGAGAATATGAAATAGTTGGGGACCGGGGGAGGAAGAGTTGGTCGGCCAATTAGATTGCAGCTGCTTTCCTCACCTGTTGTCACTCTCTTTCTTCAGGGAAGGAATCCCAGTCAATCTAGTATATATTAAGGGAGAATTGGCGCGCTGGACCGGGGTTCTCCAAAGCAAAGTGCATCAGTGTTAATCCTAAGGAGAAAAAAATATTTTCTCTGCCACATTTCTCCGTCTGTATTGAATATTTTGTCGCGATGTAGTAAAATGATGTATAAATAATAATCAAGTAGTAGTTAGTACATTTGCGTTGTGTTATATAAAAATAACGATATTCAATAACTCGGTTTATAACAACGTAAACCTTCCAGATTCTATAATTTTTTTCCCCTAAAATATCTACAAATAGGCTAAACATCAACTAAAAAAAGGCTAATTTTGTAATTGTAAAGAAATACTTTATTGAACTGAATAATCAAATTTCCGAGCATATTTAAAAAAAGACATAGCTGTATTTTGGGGAGAGCAATGGATAAATAAGGGAAAATGAAATTTTAAACAAAAATACGCGGAATCACGCCATTAAAAATAATAATGAAATCATTGTGTAAATACCAAGCAACTATTTAAAAGGTAACTCACAGATTTCCAGAGTATAAAGGGGCTAATTGACTGTGAAGACACGTCAAAGGGTCACATTGGAGGACTCTCACAGCAGGAAGGGCACAGGCCGGCAGAAGAGCTCTGCAGGGATGCACACTTGAAGTAGGCTAGGCAGGGAGATGAGCGTTGAGGATCCGGGCGCTGGCAGGGCACATCAGCTGCGAGTCTGGCATCAGGGGCGAGTCAAGGGAATCCGGGCGCTGAAAGGGCCTCAGCGGATGTGGTGATCCGGCGAATCAAGAGGACCGCTCAGGAACTTATGGATGTTGAGTTTCCGAGGTTAGAACAAGATCCGGCAAATGAAAGGGTCCGATGATGAACCGTGGGGTATCCAGCCAAACAAGGGTATAGTTGCGGCTGGGATCTTATTACTTTAGAAAGATAGAATGTCATAGCATCTAATTGATAATCAATTACATTGCTACTGAAAAAAAAATTAAATTCTTAGAGTACTGTATAATTCTAAACATTTAACTAGCCCTCGTGTAGCTCTAGTGCGACGATAATTCAAACCAAACTAAACACTTAACTCTAAGTTAATCAAGTGTGCCATTTGAAGTGTTGTAAGCAATTGTGTTGGTTTAAAGTTTTAATTTTTTGCAAATCTGTTTTAAATAAAAGAAATGTTTTAGAGGAAAATATCTATATTAGATAACAGTCCAGAATTATTTTGCTTAGAAATAATTTCGGATATCGCCCTTAACTTATAGAAAATAAGTTATAGTTTTTTTTTGTTACAATAAGGTTTCAAATCTAATCATGTGATAAATTACTTTCCACTACACTGAATTATCTCTAGTTGTCTGAAGCATTAATTGTCTGAAGTTTAAAGAAATACCATTCTATAAGTGACAGAAATTTGAATCTCTGAACCAGCGTATAAATCCGTCAACTGACTGACAAATTTTACAGCTTCAAATTTTCCAGCTTCAAATTTTCCGAAACTTAACTCCAAGTAAAACATTTTTTTCGTGACTACATTGGTTAAGTCTCATGAGCCAAATCAAGTTTTGTTAGAAATCGGTTTTGTTTGAAATTTTAGTTTCTGCCAAATGTGCGCAAACTCGGGTAAGTTTCAGATTTCAAAGCATACTAATAGATGGCAGCACTACAAACTCATCTCATTTCGAGTTTATACTTTTGAAAGTGGCCACATCTGTTGCAAATAAAATAAATGTTTCTGAATAAATATCAATTTTGTTGGAACAATTGAGTTTTACCGTATGGCCGATTCTAAGCAAGGGATGCACAAGTAAATCGATTGAAAAAGTTTTAGAATTGTCTTTTCTCTTCATGTTAATTAGTAATGCCAGCTTTACCCCTTAACGATCAGATAATTGTCAAGAAATGGTCATGAAAGTGCCTATTTTTTTTATCCCTGTAAATTATATAAAATTTGTGTATGAACAACATATTCTTTTTTGATATTTCCTTTTTTTTTTAACTTGAAATTTAAAAACAAATTCTGGGAAAAGCCATCATTCAGGGTTAATATGACTTAATGTTGGTTTTCCAGTAAGTAAGGAAAATTTTAAAAAGAAATTTGTTTTAAACTCTAAAAGAGAATTTTATTAAACTTACATATAATAAAATAAATAAAGATTAGAAACTTTTTTTGTATTTTCAAAGCAAGAGGTACAGGCCAATGTCAAAATCGGGACAGTAACACCGATTTTTCTTATTGCTATATTTATCTTATTGGCACGTTACTATTGAACCAGAAGCCCAGAAATATCATGGGAGCGAGAAATAGACCTCTTTATTTTCCTAGCCAGAAGGAAAGGATTAATGTTGGAACCCATTTTAAAATCCTGAAGGTGTAATTCTACTTGAATCCTGAAACTAAAATCACTCTTTCCTTCACAGTTTCTGGGGAGCCCGGTCGGTAAAGGCGCTCCCCTTGCATGTGGCATGTCCCAAGTTCGGGTACGGGCATCGCCGAAATGACCGCCGAACTATAAACGGCCCGTGCAGCCGAAAAGTCCGATGAATAATACCCCATGTATAGAGGGAGTACAAGTTAAAATATATTCCGAAATTTCAAGGCTGCTACGATTTTGCCCTTAAAAGTTGCGTTGTATATATGTGTACTCAGGTATTCGGCTCTTTGCTTAACTGTGTTTCTAAATTATTTCTCTCGTCCACCAAATCCTCTAATGCAAATATAATTCAACCTTACCCGGTATCGTGGGGTTAAGTCCCGAGAGTTCGTAGGTCCGTACTGCTGTGGGCAGGTAAATTCCAGTAACCCCAACAATGAATTGGACCATTTTGGCCCTAAAATAATCAGTCTTTGAGTATGCTTTTTTTAGATTTGAGTTATTGAGTGCTTACAATAATAGTCCAAGTCATTAGATACTGCAGTTTACCTGCCCACAGGAATGTACTTGATTTTGGTTAATCCTCTCTTTGACTCTTTCCTCTGCAGCCGGTGCCTCTGGACAGAACACAGACTCAAGCAGCACTTCGGACGAGGCCACGCCGGTGAACACGCCGCACCAAACCCGGGTTATCCCCGCGGGATTCGGGGCCCTGCCGCGGGACCGCAGTCGATCTTCATGGGCCGGCGAGAAAAAGGCTCGCCAAGCCGCGGCCAGCACCAAAAAGGCCTCCTCCTCTTCCAAGGGCATCAAGAAAGGGTGGGTATAATATATCAAATGGGTGATATTGATAAGTAGATGTGTATTAGGGTTATACGTCAAAAAATTCAGCACATCGAAATTAGAAAAACTTGTAGATATTAAAAATCTCGAAAAAAAATTGAAGTACTTCAATTATAAAACAATTATATGCTCTGTAAAAAGCATAAGAAGTCAATTTTTATTAGAATTCAATCACTATTGCCACTCACAACAATCCCACGCTAAGGCCCAGCAAGCAGCCAACAAGAAGGCCGCCTCCTCTTCCAAGGGCATCAAAAAAGGGTTGGGTATAGGGAATCATCGGTGACATTGATTAGTAGATATTTATATTTAAATATATAATTTAAATAGCAGGTAATTAAAAATTTTCAGAAATTAATTAGTGAAATGTAGTACTCCTTTTCTTCCAAGGGAATCAAGTTGGGTATAATGAATCAATAACATTGATTAGTGAATATTTATAGTTGACAATTAACTGTTAAAAATAAGTAGTAAATTACCAGCAATTGATAAGTAAAATATATTACTCCTCTTCTTCCAAGGGTATCAAGAAAGGGTGGGTTTTAAGAATCATCAATGAAATTGATAAGTAGATATTTATAGTTAAATGGATAATTAAAAATGCAATGTCGTTCCTCGGCAAAAACAGCCATACTATGACTGTATAGTAAGAGGGTCTGGCCAATTGCCCTCAAAACTAAAGTCTGTATATTTAAATAGACATCTAGCATGGATGTTCATATCGGCCTCCGGCTATTTGTCCCAGTCTAATTTTCTCTTGTGCAATGGAAACTTTTTGAAAAATGCATTTTCATATTGAACAAAGTGCTCATATGGTTAATAAGTACAAGTTAGCGTTAATTTTTAGATGTTAACAAAATATACATCTTTCAAAGAAAGGTTCAAATAGTAAATGGTTGTTCTCCTTTTCCTCTTTAGGGTTCATTAGGTGAAAATATCAATAGCCATTAAAGTTATTATATGAAGCTTTTTCCCAACATTTTTTTCATCTGATGTGCCTGTTTTAATACTTTCGATGCTTGCCACATTTTCCAAATGATAGATATTGTTTAATTTATGGAAGCAAAATTGTTATTTCCATTTTGCATTATGAATGCTTTTAACATGATCCAAAGTTTTAACAGAAGCGATAATGTTTTTTATGGCGAATTACGCGGCAACATAAAGCTTTCACATGGAATGTGTGGAATACTTGTCCACTAAAGTTATTTAACTTCCAACAATCAGAAACAAGAATCAGTTTTGCTACGCAATGGGAAAACCTGGAGTTATCTAATGAAAGGGAAAATGTGACCCAAAGTAGTCATCAGGGGAAATGAAAAATCCTCATTTTTTTTTGTCGGGAAAAATCAGAGAGTGCGATAAAATTTTTACAAAAATCCATAGTGAATGTATTAACAGAAACCAGTCATATATTTTCTTCCTTTAAGTAATTTATTTTCAATCGCTTACTAATATAAAATTTGCCCAAGTTGTGATAGTATTTATAGTTAACTGCATATCCCAGTACTGTTGTGACAATTGTGATGTTTGTTATTTAAAAGACGTTATGTATCGATACTTCTTCTGAGTTTTCAAAAAAATCCTCTGGAAAAGTGAAGGGATCTTGTTGATCGATTTTACTGGCACACTGATTGCCTTTTCTATGTTGAATCTCCTGCATCGAACGTGTTAAACAGTTGTCCTTCTAGCGTATTGCATTAGAGGTTGTTGCCCAGGCTTTAGCTGTTGTGTAGTCGCCAACAAGTGATGTTGTTGATGTGTATTTTGACGCGGTGCCACCCGTCCTAATTTCAGGCTTTCCAGTGATGAGAGTGACAGTGAGAGTACTATTTATACTTTCAGCCGGCCCGAGACCACCCGGGGTAGCTCCGGAAACGACCAATCAGAAACGGAGTGTGATAACAGGGAGCGGGCGGCAAGGGTCAGCAGAGGTTAGTATTTAGCATAATAAGAAATGACATACAAAACTTTTTTGAATCAACTTTTTAACCATTTGTACTTTCGGACTAAAACTGTTTCCACTTATTCGATTACATTTTGGTGTTTATTAATTTTGCTACATGGTGATTTGTTTTATTGTTTACCTTTTTGAGAAAGTTAACTTTTTATAAAAATTGTACTTGTTTCCAGCTTATCCGTTATTCTTTTTTGATATAGCACATTTTTATCCTACTTTTCTCTTTCTAATTCTAAAAATAAAAAAAAAAGTTTTTATTGACATGCTGACGATGTTCGTCTCTCCGTACCCATTTCCAAAATCACTTCTATCCATCTAAAAAAGCATTTTTTGTTCAAAAAGAACACAACTTTTGTACTTTTTGTCCATTTGTCTGTTCGTTCGGACGGTTATCTGTCTATTTTCAGTCGTCAAATTCCCCATTGAATTAGCATTGAAATTTAATTTTCAAGACATTTCAATCGATGTTGCCACATCAACAATGGCATGAGAATATTTATATAAAATTTTTTTTAGCAAATTTATTTTTATCAGTTTGGAATGACGTCTTAAATGTAGCACAATTTGATTCTTTAACTGTTCACACACACATTATTTGTTTACTAAGAAAGCGGCAAAGCATTTCTTTGGGCAGGGCATATTTTTTGCATGAAATCTGGTTACTTATTTACATTTCTTATTTTTAGTGCATTTTTTTGTAGTTTCAAATAGTAGTTAATAGTGTAGTTAATAAATATTTCGAAAACACACCAGTATTTTTCAGATTTTTATGTTGATACTTGAATTTAAGAATAAACAGCTTGTATCATTTAGGGCGTTGGCGACCTTTTCCATACTGCTAAATATCGCTGGATAGGATGCTAGGACTTGACATAAGCAATTGTACATGGTTATTCTCTGAACTGAAATTAAGCTGACGATAAATAATATTAATTTATTTTGTAAAAAAAAAAGCTTTGGTAAGATTTTGGATTTTAAAAGTTTAAATAGCAACTGGATGCTGCGTTTGGTGATTTTTTTTCTAATGTGTATAAATCTTATGTAGAAGCGGTTCTAGGTGACAGATATTGCTACAATTCTACTTATTTTCTAACAAAAACTTCCTTCAGTATTTAAGTAACAGGGAAGCAGTCTATTTTAGTTCGTTTAGAACTTCTTGTTTTGGAATGATCAGTTCATTCTACTTCAAATAAAGTATTAATCAGGAATCCAAAACTTGGGTTCTCAGTTTCGGGGCACTTGCCTAGTTTCCACAATGAGTAATTCTCCAATTTCATCCTTATTATTAAAAAAAACATCTTTACAGAAATGGACTTGAACTTTTTTCTTTCTTTGTGAGCCAACATTGAGTTCTGAATTTTTCCGTTCGCTCTGCCTAGTAATTTTTCACGGCATCCACCGATTGCGCCTCGTAATAATTATTAGTTCACCGCGTTATCGGCGGATTTGGTTACAGCTCTGGGTGGGCCTGGTCGGTCAACCAATGCTATTATTTTTTTAAGAAGCTGATGTCCGTGGCATTGCTGTGTCACAGTCCGGTATATAACGCATGTTGTGTGTGTCTTCTGTTGTTCCTCTTTCTTTCTTTGCTAAAATGTGATTTCAACCCTTTCAGTCCCAATGAGCAATTTGGCATCACCATTTTAGAATTTTTTCCCTCATCGTCTACAGCCTTTTATGATATCAAAAAGCACATCATTCGATTCTTCAAACTTTTTCTATTGGAAAATATTTTTTATTAATTCCAATTGATGTCAGCCCTATTATTTTTTTTTAAAATTATGATCAGAAAAAAAATTCTAAAATGATGATGCCAAATGGCATCATTGGGACTGAAAGGGTTAATAAACGTTAGGTGTTTTTTAAAACAGTAGTTATGTTTTAGTTTTTACGTCTGCCAACAGTCTCACCCATGTTAACCCTCTCCAGGTTTCCCCCGTCGCCCCCCGCAGCGGTCTCAGGTGAAGTCGGACATCATCGACTGCTGACCGGAGTGGTTGCGCTCCACATTGGAGAAGAACAACAGGACCCCGTCCGGCGACTCCCTCCGTAGAAGACACACCCCGTGCGGACGATAACCCCCAAGTGGCTTTTTTGTTTAACGTGGGATCCATCGTTGTTGGGTGGGAAGAGAGAGAGAGTTGAAGTTCGGCTCCCGTATTCTGGCAACTGGCTCAAATGAAGAGAACAGGGGAAAAACAAGTTCGTTGCATAGGAATCTTCTCTTATTCTGGTGTGATTGGGCACAGGAAACTGGTTTTTCTCCCGGTTCTTCTTTCGCGGTAAAAACGTGTGACTCGTGTCCACTGATCTCCGTCGTGAATCGGGGTTGCCGCGAGAGAAAAACAAAGTTAGTAACCGGTTTCCTTACACCAGTTTAGGGGATGGCTCGCTATAGTTACCAAAGAATCTTGATGCAGACAGATTCCTATGCAATGTAGTTGTTTTTCCCCTGTACTCTTCAAAAGAATAAATGTTTTTAGAAACCCCATGAGTCACAATTATATTAAAATTGAGTTTTCAACGTTAATCAATTCATCCTGTCTAAACACAATTCTGTGAAGAAATCCAGTGATTTGCACAGCCATGGGAAGCAACCGAATGTAACATTTCGCGGAGTCTGTTGTTGCTGTTGAAACAGTTTTTTTTTCAATTTCTCGAAAACATTGTTTCGTTGACTTGTGGGACTTCAAAAATTTATTCAAATCAAACAAAATTTATTCAAATGTGCAAGAGTCCATTTGGAAAAGAGATATCCTGCCGTGCCACGGCCTACTGAACTTACAAGGCCAGGAAAGCTCTCCCAAAAATGTGCCTGGACGTAAAGTTTGACGCCCCTGTTCCCAAGTCGTTATTCTGATGATGAAGCAACCTGTTTGGAACCATTAGTGATTCGTTTCACCTGACTGTATAGTTAAGGTTCCAAACAGAGTTCTTCATCTTCGGCACTCGAAACAGAGACCTCAAACTTTACGCACACGCACGTGTATGGGAGAACTTCTCTAGCTTTGTCAGTGGAGTAGACCGTGGCCGTGCATGGAAAAGTGGCGGGTGAGACAAATGATCTTTGGGGTTAAACATATTAAAACATTCGAAAATTAAAGATCTAATGATTCAAATAAAATTTTGAACCGATTGGTATAACAGAAGAGATAGTTATAAGATTATTTATTATTCGATAAGGATATGCAATGGAAAAGCTAAAATACAGACAATACTCCTAAAAAAAATTCTTTTGATGAAACACCACATTTAGAGTACGAATAAAACAAAGTGATCTTTAGCTATCTTCCACTTCCATGCTTGTATTTCCTTGACAAAATTAGCTATAATTGAGCGGGAGTGCGCAGCAACTCTATTCGCTTTCAACCGAAAGTTCTCTCACCCTGGCCACTCTTGTTCCGAGTGTTTAACTTGTTTTTGAAATGGACTATTCCATAAAACCAGCTCTCAGCTACCACAATACGCGAGCAGGAATGTAAGTAGAGGTGTGTTTTCCTGGAAATTTTTTATAGTGAATGGGTTGGTAAATTTAGTACTACACAATATACTACAATTCTCTATCGACACAACCCGATATCGCATATTCAGAAAGATATCGTGCGATATTGTGTGATTCTGAGAAATATGATATTTTGATGAGAAAGCAAAGAATTTAAGAATGAATCCGTTAGGTATAGCAATCCAGATGAGGCCTTGACATGTCATCCTCTGCTGTATTTGTAAAATCTTTTGTTTTCCCCGTGGTATAGAATATGCATTAATTTATTTAACTTAATGCATTTATTTTCCATAATTTAGTTTTTAAAAACTTTAAACCTGTTTTATGATCAATTTAATTGGTTAGAGACACTTTAGCACATTTTATCTATGAATTTATGATGCTAAGTGTTTTGGGATATTATACTTCATTTGCTTAACGATAAACTCACTGTTTTATTTGCCACATTTATCTCTCAAGTGTTTTATGTGCAAGCTCGGGTAACTTTTTTTAAACATTGTTCTATAAATAATTTATTGGTTATAGAGAGAGAATATAAACATATTAATTGCCTGCGCTACCTCCAGGTAAGGACATTAATATGATATCCATATGGGCACATTAGGGTAATGTGGAATTAGAATAACATATGAGGCCCAGTAGAACACGACCCCTTTATTTTTGGATGGGGCAGTGTGGGCAAACCATAAAGAATATTATGGGCTACCCTTATAAACCCCATGTTATTAAAAGTAGTAATCTATGAGAAGTATTAGTTATTATTTGAATAATGTAATCATAATTTAACTGTAAAATTATGTGTCACTGTTAATTTGATATCATTCTACTACAAAAAGTTTAACTGTTTCCTTATTTTGAATAGTTTCTCTAGATTTAAGTAAGGCACAATTGAAAATCGACTTACATGGGATACCTCAGGTGGTTGGATCAAAAATAAAGTGGGTTGTTTCTTTCTGGAATCCATGTGAGTAATGCCCGCATTAACCAAGTGTGCCCATATAGATCCCACATTAGTTTGCTACCTGGGTATTTGTTGGAAATTCCCCAGATTCCTTCACACACCCTGCAACGTCAAAACTATCAGGAAAACATGCTACATTTGAACGAATACTTTTTTTTTCTTCTCACCCAATGTGCGGATCCGTTTCAACTGTGTGGACACGAAATTCCAGCTGCTACCAACTACTCCAAGTAGACAAACCTTCCTCTGTGACGTAGGCAGCAGAAGTGCATGTAATATAAATAACAAAGGAAAAAAGAAACTGTAATTCTCTTTCCCTGATTCGACAGTTTATATAAAATTATTTTATTGACTTGGAAAAGCTCAAAGCAAAACATGAATGAGTAATTTTTATATGAAATTTTGAATAAATAAATAGGAAATTTGTTAAAGAAAAGTTGATCTTGTGGTTTTTGTTTCACTTATGCCTTATTAGTTCACTACCAGCATGGTGTACCAGATTGCATTGTATTTATTGCAAACACAGCTTGGGGTTTGGGAATGGTCTTCAAATAGTGCGCAACAATTTATGATTGCAATAACTGTAATAATTACAATGTATTTCGGCACGCATGCATTTTTTAAAAAAAAAATATGGCTTTGTCATGAAAAATATTAAGGCATTGGATAAGAACAAGGCAATTATAGATTGTTCAGGTATTGAAAGTCCGCTGGAGGTTGAGAAAGTGATCCCTATCTTCCCAGTAGAACTGATTCAATAAACTATGAAACAAGCTGACTCAGGGCCGTAGTCAGACTAGACTCCGTGTAGTAAAAAAAAATGTTCTGTAGAGCGTTCTGAAATTAACCAATCTAGAGGATTAATATGATTGCAAGTAAATCCTTGTGTCTATATGTTAAGTGTTCTCTTCACGTGTCTGTTAGCCTATATGCAATAGTGAATAGAACATCGTCTTACCATGATATTGAATCCAATTTGTCTGGAAAAATATTTGAAACCACTAAACCTAGTTGCAAGTCCTCCAAAATAGAGGAACCTATTTTTTTTCCGCGGTTAGTACCGGCCTTAGATAACGAATTAATATTTAAAATTTATTTATATCGAGTTAAACTTACAGCAAATGCTAGTAGACCGAGAGCACAGGGCCCCCAGACCTAAGTCATTTTTTAACTTTTACTTTTAGTATATGCATACCCGCTAGAGTGAACCGACGGCCAATTTACACGTATCGGGTGCAAAAAGTAGGTAAATTATAAGTTAACTTAAGTCATTTTCTGAAGGCTGATTTTTACGTATGTTTTAGAAAATAATGTTAAAAGTTAATAATAAATTTCCCAGACACTTTCCGTCGGCCGAAACTTTTCCCAGGCGCTTTAAACGTCTTTATCAAGTTCAGACTTTGTCCCACGCATCTGGCGGCGTGATCGTGCTCGGACGACAAGAAGGGGAAGTTAAGCAAAAAAGAACTATGTGTGTATTGGAGATGTGGTTGGTTTGTTGGTCGGTTGACATATATATTCCGGTTTGTGTGTTTGATCATTGGAGATGTGAAAATGTTGTAAGCTAAAGACAGCTATGGTAACTTGTTTATTAATTTATTCTCTAATTAAACGAAAATTTAATTAAATCGAAATGATATTCTTTCTTAACCAACCAACCACATCTCCAATACACACATAGTTCTTTTTTGCTTAACTTCCCCTTCTTGTCGTCCGAGGACGATTGTAGCGCCATCTCACGCCACCAGATGCGTGGGACAAAGTCTGAACTTGATAAAGACGTTTAAAGCGTCTGGGAAAAGTTTCGGCCAACGGAGTGTGTCTGGGAAATTTATTATTAACTTTTAACATTATTTTCTAAAATATACGTAAAAATCAGCCTTTAGAAAATGACTTAAGTTAACTTATAATGTACCTACTTTTTGCACCCGCAACCTGTAAATTGGCCGTCGGTTCACTCTAGCGGGTATGCATATACTAAAAGTAAATGAAAACCGAACCTAATCCGATACATTTCATCCTTTAAAAAATGACTTAGGTCTGGGGGCCCTGGGCTCTCGCTCTATAGAAGTTGATAAAGAAAAATAAAAATTTTGTCATTGCAATGATGGGAGTAAAGTACCAAGACCTCTGAATGAATATCAAAGCCTGTAACCCCTGACTTCGATACAAGGTCCCTCTGAAGCATTGAAAGGGGCTGGGGAGCCCATTCGGTAAGTCGCTTGCCTTGCATGCAAAGGGTTTCGGGTTCGGATATTTACAAATGTCGTCCTATAAAATGGTATGTGCAGTAAAGAAATCCGAAGAATAATACCCCTTGTAGAGGGAGTGCACTTAAAATATGCAAAGTCCCATCGCCGCGTACGAGGTCGCACTTAAAAGTTGCATTGGGTGCCTACTAAGGTTTCATCTCGTCACTCGACTGTGGTTCTAAATATTACGACGCCCTTCGCCAATAGCCCTCGTTTGCTCTAGCGCAACGATAATTCAACTTATCCCTAACCATGAACGAACGAGGGACCCGCTGTTCCGCACCCTGTAAAAGTTGTTTCTTGTTGGTAGCAGTCACACCGCAGAAAAGCTATGGACGCATTTTCGGTGGAAGGGCGAACATATATTAATGTTGTACAAACTTCGCTTAGGCCCCCAATGGCCGAGTGAGATAATCGACAAGCCTCTTACAGAGAAGGTTCTTGGTTCTGTCTCCCTCTAAATAAATTACTGGACCCACTACTAAATATCCCTCTAAATAAATTACTGAGGTGCCCGAGTACACTGCGTTATACGTGCTCGGGAAATCTGTGAAGTCCAAAGTCCCGACGGCGTTAGCGTACGATGTCGCTAGAAGTTCCGTTGGGTGCCCGCTCAAGTGTCAACCTCGTCACTTGACCGCGGTTCTAAATCACGAGGCGCGATTGGCTGTGATAAAGCTCCCAATGGAGGTTAGAAATATACAGCCTGGAGATATTCTTCGAAAATTCTTTCAGGTGTCAAATGAACTTAGCAAACAGCTTTCACGAGGAATAATGAGCGTTGAAAAGAAGCCAACAAGGACACGCCTACCTCTAGTTTTGTAATAGTAAAAAGTTTGACTGCAAAGAAAACTTGTTCATGTATTTGGTGGCAGGATAGTGTTTCGTAATATAGTGCATTACTTTTATAAGAAGATAAAGGGTCAATTCACAGCCGACAGAATAGAGGTATTGCCAAAGGTTTCAGATGATGGATATATGATGTTTAGTAAGGTTACCTTTAATTCATACTTTGAAAGGACAGTGTTAATGGACGTCCAATCTAGAATAACCCTTTTACCTAAGAATTTATTTTTGAGGAGATTTAAAAGGATTTTTCTATGTTTTAAACGTTTTTAGGTACAAAAAATGGTTTTCAAAATAAAAATACTCTTTTCGTTCAATAAATGCAAAGATATAGCCTTAAGGGGGAATGTGCGCGCTGGACCGGGGGTCTCCAAAGCAAAGTGCATCAGTGTTAATCCTATGGAGAAAAAAATATTTTCTCTGCCACATTTCTCCGGCTGTATTGAATATGGAGTCCCCCTCAGCACTCTTGGTATGGCGCTAAGAAACCAGGCGAGATTTCTAAATTGCAACTATGCAGGTAAGACCAAACTGCTCTCTCCAGATTCAGGACGGGACACACAAAGAGTTTGAGGCCGGAACCAAGCTGTTCCCTGACTGCCCCAACTGTGGTGGAGGTGCTGAAGCCAATCCCGAGCACATACTCCATTGCCTCGGTTTAACGTGGAAGGACGTCAACGACGACCCACTTTTCTTTTTGGACTTTCTCAGGGTCACACATATCATGGAACTGGTATAATTTTGACCCAGGGATATGTAAAAAAAGAACATAGTTAAAAAAAATCATTAAAAATATAATACTAAAAAAGTGGATAACACTTAATTCAAACAAAAAATATTATTCTCAAAACAAAAGGAGAATTACGAAGAAAGAGAAATGGGTAGTACGAATATGAGGATATACAAAAAGTTGTTACTTATTAATCGTTACTTATTAATTGCGAACTTGGCTACGTAAACATCCTCCCACCCCTGACTATCTCTAACTGAAAAAGAGAGATGCAAGTAGGAAGTTAATAGTAAAATGTAAAGGAATTAAATAGAAATAATAAAAATTCATACTGCATTTTAGGACGATTTTATAATGTGAACACCATCATAAGAGAGAAAGAGTCTCGGGTCAATACGTATACTATAAAATAAAATGGCACCTGAAAAGGAAAATTAAAGGATTTTAACTAAAAGTACTTAACAAAAGTTCGCAAATATGTAGCATTAACTGCTTACTTAATTGGTTGATTTAATTGGCTGTTTACTTACTACTGTTACTTACTTGGCTTACTTACTTAGCTGATTACTTACATGGCTTACTTACTTGGCTGCTTACTTACTTGGATCCGACTTACTTGCCTGCTTACTTACTTGACGCTGACTTACTTGCCTGCTTACTTACTTGACTTACTTGGCTTATTTACTTGGTTGCTTACTTACTGCTGCTTCCTAACTTGGCTGACTTAATGGCTGCTTACTTACTTGTCTTATTTACTTAGCTGCTTACTTGCATGGCTTACTTACTTGGCTGCGTCCTCAATTGACTTCTTGGCTTACCCAATTGGCTGCTAACTTACTTGGCTTACTTACTTATAGCTGCTTACTTACTTGGCTCACTTTACTTGGTTGCTTATTTACTTGGTTTTCTAACTTAGCTGCTTTCTAACTTACGTTGCTTATTTACTTGATTTTTTACTAACTTGCCTTTTTAATTACTTGATTTATTTTTTGGCTTACTTACTTGCCTGCTTACTTGGATGTTTACTACTTGTCATTTTACTTACTTGGCTTACTTATTTGGCTGCTTACTTACTTGGATGCTTACTTACTTGACTCTGACTTACTTAGCTGCTTACGTACTTGACTTATTTGCTTATTATTTACTTGGCTTACTTACTCAACTGCTTACTTACTTGGTTTTTTTACTAACTTGCCTTTTTACTTACTTTTTTGGTTTACTTACTTGGTTGCTTACTTGGATGATTACTTACTTGTCTTTTTACTTACTTGGCTTACGTATTTGGCTGGTTACTTACTTGGCTGCTTGCTTACTTGGCTGGTTACTTACTTGGCTGCTTGCTTACTTGGCTGCTTACTTAATTGGAATTTTACTTACTGGGCTGTTTGCTTACTTGGTTGCTTATTTAATTGGATGCTTACTTACTGAGAATTTTACTTACTTGGCTTACTCACTTTGCACAATCTTGGCAGTCTCGGGACAATACGTATACTATAAAATAAAATAGCATTTGAAAATGAAAATTAAAGGATTTTAACTAAAAGTATTTAACAGAAGTTCGCAAATATGTAGCATTAACTGCTTACTTACTTGGCTTGCTTACTTAGCTGCTTATTTACTGGGCATACTTACTTGGCTGCTTACTTACGCGGCTTTTTACTAGCTTGACTTTCTACTTACTTGACTTACTTATTTTGCTGCTTAATTATTTGGCTGCTCCCTCAGATCAAATGAGCAATGGAAAAGAGAATCAAATGAATTCACATCAAATGTAAGCAATAAAAAAATTGCATTAAAAAAACTGTTTACTGAAACTAATTGGGGTTTTTAAAACATAGGAAAATTTTACAAAATAATAACATACCTATGAACAGACGACTTGTACATAGCAACTCAGTGCGTGAGATCTCAAGCTGAAATGATTGATTGCAATTTTTTTAATGTTTTCATTGCTATTACTCATTGTTAAAAAAATGCAAGAATATTAAACAATTAGGTTTTGTTCTTCAAATTCGTTTTTTTTTTTTTATCTAACTACCATTGTTTAAGTTCGATACAAAAGGTTAGAAATGGATCTACAAAAATTTTGTTGGAACTTATGTCTTTATGTAAATACTTAAAATAAATTACACCACAGCTGCCTAATTTTCCAATTGATTAAAAAGTCATCTAAATTCAAGGAAAAAAATTTAAAGCCGAGAGGAAAAAATCGTTGTACCACATAATACAGATTGACAAAAATTTAAACTTTTTTCGCATTTGTTACTTATAGTATACAATGAAAGGCATTGGAAGCGAATTTTTATGTATCAAATACACTTGTCCATTTCCCATTTCTTCTTCCAAAATTTCCATCAGATAAGACAAAAATAATTTTCCAATGCAATATATAAGTAAAAGTTTAAATTTATTAAAGCAGACATAATTATTTAAATGGAATATTTCTTGCCCATAAAATACTGGTATAAAACTTTATTCTAAAATTTATTTCATACAAAAGAATAACATACCAACGCAGTTAAGGCAAAGGCCCTATAAAATCAGATCTTCCTTAGTCACACGTAAACATTTGGTATTTTTTAAGAAGACGAAAAGTACAGAGCAACTTTGTACTTGAGAGCTCCAGCTGAAATGACCAAAATGACTTTATTTCAATTGTTTTCATTGTTATCATTCATTATTGTAAAACAGAAAAAGATTAAATATTATGTTTTGTTCTTTGAATTCGAAATTTGTATTTAA
>JAFNEN010000468.1:215000-362500 GCA_019343175.1 Oedothorax gibbosus
TTCATTCCAGTAAACATAGCACAGATTTTAAATGCACTATAATTATCAACAAGTAGGAATTTTAATGGAAACTTTCTCGCTTTACAGACTGCTTTTAAGTTGCTGGCGTTTTTGCTTCGTGGTGCAAGTTTTCAACTCGTGAGCCTGCGTGTCTTGATCCTTGTGTTTGATATTGACGTCACTCTTGGTAATTTAGAAAAATAAATTGATTCCTGTGAAATTTGTACACCCTAGTTCTAAAATAATTCAAATATATTAAATAGGTTAACTTTAACTAGAAGGAAATTCGAGTCTTCAAAATGAGTAGTTGTGTAAACTTGTTCCGTAAACATCGATAGTTTCCTATTCGAATGAATGTTCATTCGTAGCCGAATAGATCGAGTTGACAATCGATAGTATTCGCTGAAGCGAGACTATCGAACTATCGATACTATCGAAGTGGACGAAGTTTTCTGGCAGCGTGCCAAAACAATCGAACTATCGATACTATCGAAGCGGAAAAAACTCGAATGAATTACTTCGAATGAAAACTTCGATTTGGTGATGCTTCGATTGTTTAAAGTTTCACTTGTAGGTGTGCTTGGTATTGCATTAACGTTACACTAGAACGACGTTATTTATTTATTTGTTGTTTGTTGTTTGTTT
Organism: Oedothorax gibbosus; assembly: GCA_019343175.1. Lineage (NCBI taxonomy): Eukaryota > Metazoa > Arthropoda > Arachnida > Araneae > Linyphiidae > Oedothorax > Oedothorax gibbosus. The sequence goes on from JAFNEN010000468.1 coordinate 215,646, forward strand.
TTTGTGGATTTGTTGTGAATTTGTTTGTGGATTGTTTGTTTGTTGTTGTATTTGTTTGTTGTTTGGATTGTTTGTGATTTGTTTGTGTGGATTTGGTGTTTGTTTGGATTTGTTTGTGATTTGTTTGATTTGTGGATTTTTGTTTGTGGATTGTTGTGGATTTTTGTTGTGGATTTGTTTCGTGGATTTGTGTTGTTGTGGATTTGTTTGGGATGTTTTTGTGATTTGTTTGTGGATTTGTTTTGTGATTTGTTTGTGTGGATTTGTTTGTGGATTTGTTTAGGATTTGTTGTTTGTGGATTTGTTTGTGGATTTGTTTGTTTGTGGATTTGTTTGTGGATTTGTTTGGGATTGTTGTGGATTTGTTTTGTGATTTGTTGTGTTTTGTTGTTGTGGATTTGTTTGTTTGTGGATTTGTTTGTGGATTTGTTTGTTTGGGATTTGTTTTGGATTTGTTTGTTTGTGGATTTGTTTGTTTGTGGATTTGTTTGTTTGTGGATTTGTTTGTGGATTTGTTTGTTTGTTTGTGGATTTGTTTGTTTGTGGATTTGTTTGTTTGTTTGTGGATTTGTTTGTTTGTTTGTGGATTTGTTTGTTTGTTTGTTTGTTTGTTTGTTTGTGGATTTGTTTGTTTGTGGATTTGTTTGTTTGTGGATTTGTTTGTTTGTGGATTTGTTTGTTTGTGGATTTGTTTGTTTGTGGATTTGTTTGTTTGTGGATTTGTTTGTTTGTTTGTTTATGAATTTTTTTTTATTTATTGATAAAAAATGGATTTATTTATGGATTTATATCGATATGGATTTATTTATGGATTTATATCGATATCGATATGGATTTATATCGATATGGATTTATATCGATATACGTAACGATATTAATATGATATTAATACGAATTTATACGATAACGATATGTATATCGATATGCACATCGATAAACATATCGTGTAACATGTACATATCGTTATAGATATATTTATCGATATGTATATCGATACCAATATGTTTTTGTTATGTACATCGATACGTTTATATATATATATATATATATATATATATATATATATATATATATATATATATATATATATATATATATATATATATATATATATATATATATACGTATATACGTATCGATATACGTATCGATATCGATACACGTATCGATACACGTATCGATATCGTATACGTATCGATATCGATAACATATCGATATACATATCGATAACGTATCGATATACGTATCGATATCGATATACGTATCGATATAATATCGATATCGATATACGTATATATATCGATATCGTATCTATATCGATATACGTATCGATATCGATATGCGTATCGATATACGTATCGATATCCATATCGATATACGTATCGATATCGATATACATATCGATATACGTATCGATATCGATATACATATCGATATACGTATCGATATCGATATACATATCGATATACGTATCGATATCGATATACATATCGATATACGTATCGATATCGATATACATATCGATATACGTATCGATATCGATATCATATCGATATACGTATCGATATACATATCGTATACTACGATATCGATATACATATCGATATACGTATCGATACGATATACGTATCGATATCGATATACATATCGATATCCCGTATCGATATCGGTGTCGATACACATATCGATTCGATATATAAACCAACCCACAAATAAACCAATTAATCCATAAATAAATCAATAGATCCATCCATCCATAAATCAATAGATCCATCCATCCATAAATCCATCCATCCATAAATATATCAATCCATGCATCCATAAATATATCAATCCATGCATCCATAAATCCATCCATCCATGCATCCATAAATCCATCCATCCATAAATCCATCCATCAATCCATCCATCATCCATCCTCAATCAATCCATCGATCCATCCATCCATCGATCCATCCATCCATCCATCCATCCATCCATAAATAATTTAATTAATTAATTTAATTTTTAATTTTAATTTAATTTTAATTTTAATTTTAAATTTAAATTTTAATTTAAAATTTAAAAATTTAAAATTTAAAAATTTAAAATTTAAAATTTAAAATTTAAAAATTTAAAATTTAAAAATTTAAAAATTTAAAATTAAAATTTAAAATTTAAAAATTTAAAATTTAAAAATTTAAAATTTAAAAATTTTAAATTTTTAAATTTTTAAATTTTAATTTAAAATAAATAGTGTAGTTCTAGTGTAACGTTAGTTCAATACCAAGCACACCTACATAAGGGAAACAATCGAAGCATCACCAACTCGATGTAATGAATAATTCGACGTTTTCATTCGAAGTAATTCATTCGAAGTTTTTTTCCGCTTCGATAGTATCGATAGTTCGATTGTTCTGGCAAGCTGCCAGAAAACTTCGTCCACTTCGATAGTATCGATTTTCGATAGTCTCGCTACAGCGAATACTATCGATTTTTTACTTCGAAGTGCGCCCGCCGTTGAAACTATCGAGTTGCGTACGAAGCTATCGATAGTCTATCGATGTTTAAGGAACACTAGTGTAAAGTAGTCCTGAATGCTTACGGTGACATTTGGTTGCTACATATTTAGCCTGTTAAGTTAGTGTATTTTAAATTGCTATCAATAAGTTAACTATTGTGGGAGTAATATTTTGTATAGTACTAGAGTTGTTTGAATTACTAGACGATAAAAGATTAATTTTTTGTGTTCGTGTCACAGGTGCTTCGCCAAATATTCAACGGTAGACAGACTTCATTCCCTTGTCCTGGTCAAGAGTCGTCGTGTAGTTTAGGGCGACGCAAATCGAGCCTTCGCGTACACAAGTTACAAGTGACATCTTGTCAAGTTGAAAGCTTTCTGCTCTACAAGTTTCGGTAAGTAGCCAACGTTAAATTTTGGGTAACCCATTATCTGTTGAGATTATAAACTTTCAAGTTCTATGATGTTAACTTGGTTGTTAGTGTTGCAGGTCTAAAAACTTTACTAAATATTCACTGGTAAGGACGCCAGTACTTTTCCTGGTAGCGGTTCAAGATTACATAAGACCATTCTGCACAACATATTCTGGTAAGTAGAATTTCAATTTAATGAAAGTAAATTTTCGTGACAGTTACTATTTATTAAATCTGTATTACTGTTTTGTTCATAGGGCAGCAGCTCGACACGGCTTTAAAAACGTGGCGTTATAGCAGTCTTGCAACCCCTCGTCATTTCTCTGGATTAATAGTCTGTCATTAACGGTCCTAGGGAGGTCTGGTACGACGTTTCAGCAATTCCAGCAACACTACAGAGGGGAGTAGAAGGTAAGTCCATGAACGTGTTTACTTTCACAATTTGAAAAAATAATTTTTAAATGAGTCGACTTCAATAGTTTTCATGCTCTAGCAAAGTGTAGCTGATTTTTAAATTTAACCTTTTTAAAAATCAGTTTTATTTTTAAAATGTTCATACTTTCAGTTCACTGCCTCAGACTTTCACTGTTGAGGTAGTAACCAAATGTCTATTTTCAAATGAAACTTTATAAAGTTGGATTCTCTTTTTCAGATGTGTTTCAAGTTGCCGGCCAAGGAAACTACGTAAACGGAAACTGTTCAATACACGTCAGTGGCATCGTCCGTCGTTGGGTCAACGGTCAACAGTGTCGTGTTATTCTATACTACTGTGTGAAGGTACTGTGTTTATACTATAACTTAAGAAACACTTAAATTGATAGGTTACATTTGTCTGCCAGTAAGGGGGTTTCCGAAATCTTATTCCTAGTAGTGTTCGGAGCTGGGTTCAGTTGAGCGTGCAATGGTAGTAGCTCTCGTGCGACGTTTTCCAACCAAAACTGTACTCGCTAGTTGCGTATAAAAACGCCTCCACATTAGAGATAAAAGATGGATGTTAGCCATGAGGGCTTGATGCGATATTCTTGTATAGTTGTATGAGATTGAAGTTTTTATTTTATACTGTAACTTCGACTGAAGGGTTTATAAATTGAGTTGTGGAACTTATCTAGACTAAGACAAATTAGGTTTGAATGAGGGGTTATCTTTGGGATATTTCGGGTATTACTTCCTGCAATTCTAAGCAATTTAAAACTACTGCATCATTCTAAATTGTTTAAATTTGATTATTTCAAATTTTCAATGTCTAAGACTAAATTTCTTCGAATTTCTAACTACTTACTAAGTTGGTCTAGGGTTTTCCTTATTGCTGTAGTGCGATGATAATCTAAATTTACTCAGACGCGTTCATTCATTTGATAAGTGTAGTGTTTTATAAAAATTATGGGAAAAAATTAGTGTGCCAATTCATTTTCGCAGCATTCTCCAAGGTATTACTATGCGAACCATCAATTACGTTCGTCACTTGACAAAAATTCAAAACTTAAAGGTCCGTTGACAATAGCCTATATTAAACAAGTGCAACGCAAGTTAAGCCTAGTTATGTTACGTAAGAAGCTTCAAAGCAAAGACTTTCACGCAACAATTTAAGTAACAGTTTTTAGTTAAGTTAAACTAATTCTACTCATGAAGGTGATTAATCCCAATAAAAAAAATTTATAAAATAAATCGTATGGAAGCTTCAAACTATCCAGTAGCAAATTGGAATTTAGTAGAACTATTTTATTGGATTGCTAATGGTTCTTGAGCAAGTAGATGTCTGTCTGCAAAGTACAAAGATAGGACGACTGATAATTGTAAAAACAATGATTTCAAAATCTAAAACAAGATCTTGGGTATTCGTGCATCGGTTACCACATCTAAATCGTCTTCAAATTTGTCTCGCTTTTATTTAAGTTAAAATATTCATTGAGGTGCACTACCGGGTAATCAAAACTTCAAGAGTTTCGACAATTTCATTTATACTTACGAGATTTTTTCTGTATCTCTATCGATAACTATATGCTAAATGAAAGACTATTTTGTTTAAAGAGATATACTCTTACCGATGTAAATGATCTTTGAATTACCTTGTTTCTACTTAAAATACCATTATAAACTTCAATTTTTATCGGACCTCATCACACATTCTATTTGTGGCGGTAATAATTGAATACCGCAATGGTGTTTAGATGACGCTAGTTTAGTTGTTACAACAGTGCTAAATATCGATGTGTTATAAAAGCTATTCAGGGTTCAAATCTAAAGTCAGCGATTATGCTATAACAATAAACCAACTTCTAATTCGGTGGAATTTTCAGTTTTTAATGAATTTTCTCTATACCACTATAATATATACCCCTGATTGTACAACTATGTTTGAACGGGACTTAAACCTAGTAGCGAAGCCTTAAAACCAAATTAGTCTTTTGCCAAGTTTTATTGGTTTGATTATCTGTCTGTAGTCATCTAAAAATATTGATTTTAATTTTCGGGTGGCAATAATCGTACAACAGCACTCCAACTTAAACTGTGCCGAAAATGTCTTGTTTTTAAACTCTTCTAACTTCTGGGAACTTTCTGGAGTTGTATTCCATGATATGTTCTTGAAGCTAAAATTCTGAACTTGTCGAACTCGTGTGTAACGCTCATTTTGAGTCTTAAAGTGTTATTTTCAGTACAAAGATCACATTCGTAGAATACCTAGTCATCTTAGCGTCTAGTGTTGGAGATTTTAAATACATTGATTTTACAAACTGGGCAGATATTTGTATATATTAGTATGTGAACATTTAGTTTTATTTTATATTTCTCCGAAAGTTTTGGTTTTCGATCCTCGGCTTAAACTATCAGGGCCCTGAAACTGCAATTATAAAGCAGGAGTAGTTAAATCAAAAAAGTAATTGCTTCGATTTCTTCATAGTAACTCGAGTATAATTTTCAATATTACTTTTAGCAGGATCATTTCGCAATCAACATCTGTAGCATGGTCATTGGTACTAGTCTATCTTCACAATTTATAATGCATAAAAACGACAAGTTCCGGCAAAAGCTTAAAATTGCCGCTTTTTTTAGATGGCGAAGCGAGTTCCAACGTTTAAAATTAGACAGGGTATTTTTCGAGCAAGTATCAAATTTAAAATTGCTAATTTCCCAATATTGCGATAGCTAGATTTTTCATAACTTCCCGAAATTGAACAATTATAGTAAAATGTAAGCACCCCAGTCAGTATATTCTAGGTAGTCTGTATAATGAAAAATGTAAACTTGCATTTAAGATTTTAGTTAGTGGCGAAATCGAGTGTTCTAGGTCTTATTTTTTTTTCTCTGGCGCCAGTAGCTTTCGCGTTCAAAGGCAATTCATGTCCTTTGCGAACGCTCGAGGACGTTGCTAACAAAAATCCTCTTGCACTTGAAATATTTAGGTCCTGTTAGAATAAATTAAAATAGTCATGATCTATTTAAATTTAATGCTTCTTAAAATCCATTTCTTGGAGACTAGGTTACCTCTGGTGACTTTAATTACAACAAAACATTTTGAGTACGCTATTCAGTTGAATTCGGGTCTTAAATTAAAAACAATTTCTTAGTGAAGGCATCACTTGGTTAATTATATGCATGTTTAACGCTGACTACTTTCGATAAGTACCAGCGCTAATTATAAACTCGGAAGATGAGTACCAATTACGGCACTAATTAAAATTAGTTTTGAAGTTAGATTTTAAGATCTTTCAAACGTCAGTTGTAATATAAGAAATATATTTTTTAACGAAACTGCAATTAAACTTCTCTAGCAATGCTTCAAATTCCCTTTAATAAAATCATTTTTAATATTAACCATGCGAGCTACTGCGCAGTAAAATCTACTTTGAAAATATAAAACGATTGAATTGAAATTAAGGTAGAAAAGATCATTGTGTAAACAAATTATTCGATTAAATTTCTTAACTGGAAGTAGACTATTATTTAAACGCAATATTAAGATCGACTTAAGCGAACTTGAGGACTATCAACTAAGGAGACTAAACTTAAATGGGTTGTTAACTGTATACAAGACTTGGTATTCTACAAACATGTGATCTTGCATAGGTTATAGAAGAGTTAAGTAACTGAGTTTTTTAAGTCTCCAATCTAATGTCTGAAGCTACAGTGGTTCGAAATTGCGAGGTCTAATAATAGTACTTTTGCGTCACTGGTTTTACCAAAACTAATTTCGAAAATTAATCTCGTGGGGATAAAGCTTCAGTTGTCTGCAAAAAAAACAACCAAATGGCCTTAATTTATATTTTAAGATTGATTCATTTCCAGAATTCCCACCCACGTGTAGTTCTAATGTGACGTTAATTCAATCAAAACAAACCTACTAAACTCCTGACTTTTTTTAAAACAAGGATATTATAAGTAGAGAAATAAGCGATTTAAAAACTAGGCTAATGAGCATTCTCCCCTAAAGTAGAAAATTGCCTTTTCATCTCGGCAAAACAAAGGCAATTCCGAAAAACATTGAACATAAGTTCATGCAAAGTTTTTCAAAATTTTAAGATGCGCAATTCAGTCTTTCTCCTTTTAGCTTGATACGTTATTTTAACGATTTATTTGTAAATTAAATTTCGCACAATTTTAACATTCGTAATAAGTGCATTTTAACACATCGTAATAAGTAAAAGGTACTAGCTATAACTTTTGTTGTCTAAGCAAAAGGTTAGGGATGTTAGTCTTTCATTTAGCATTGGTTTCTGCATTACAGCACAAGGTTTCAAAGGGAGGACCTACCGTACACGGTATTCTTTAAAACTTTTAACCCAAATCCACAAATTGAAACGTCACGTTCCAACAAATTAAAAACTAAGTATTGTAACTTTTTATTACTTTAACTTAAAGCTTAAATGGCATTTTATAAATCCTAGGTATTTGTATTATGCTCTTTTAAAATTGTTGTCAAATATGTATGCCCTTATAAGAAACACTGTAATCGCAGTTAATAGGCTTCCACCAACCTAGATGATGAACTTTGTTAAAACAAGAAGTTCTTAAAGAAGTAAAATAGCCTACTTTAATGTTACTTAAATACTTACTGAAATTCTAATCGGGAAACAACTAGGTTCCTAACAGTAAATATCGTCAATCGTTTCTACACTAGATTCACACACATTAGAAAAAAAAATCGCTAAACACAGCATCCAGCTATAATTTAAACTTCTAAAAGCCAAAATCAACTATTTTCCTTAATATTCTTCCACAAATAACTTCAAATAAATCGAGCAGTCGATAAATATTTAGTTCGAAGAATCATTATTTTTGTTATTAATAAATATTTAATTAAACTACTCCAAACTGCATAAATGTAAATTAAACTAAGCGAAATTGTAGGCAAAAAAATTCCAAAATGATTCATGAAAAATTATTTAAAAAAATTTGAAGCAAAATAGTTTCTCATGCCGTTGTTGATTTGGCAACAGTGATTTAAATGACTCAAAATTGAATTTCAGTGGTAAATTCGCCGATAGATAGTAGATTTATGTCCGTCCGGACGTACAGACAGGCGGACAAAAAGTATGAAAGTTGGGTCTCTGAGGTCATAGCTTTCTAACAAAAAAAAGAATTTTTAAGATCCGAGGGATAGAACCGATTTTGGAAGGGGGTACAGACAGACGGACATCGACCGCATGCCAATACCTACTTTTTCATTTTTTTAAAATTCTTTCGAATTAAAAAAAGAAAAGTAGGCTAAAAAATCGACCCGTGAATTTTAGCAAAAAAACATGGTTTTCCCTCGGCTCCTTTTATAGTAAAAGTTAGTCCAGACAGGGTATTGGTTTACCAAGTTGAGGTAAAAGTTGCATTTGATCAATTATGTTAAGTTTGTTTAAAATTACTTTGTGTCTTAATACCCTAGATTAATATTTACTGGACCTAGGGCGACGTCATTCTTCTAATAATTCAACTCTTTTTCTGTGGTTTAAAAGCTGGCTACTATGTGATGAAAATTTCTTATGGTAGACTTTCAATTTTAAAGTGATGTAAAGTCTTAAATTCCCTTTAAATGTAAAGCAATTCTGTTATGGTCCCTGTGGGTAAATTAAATGTTAAATGTAAAACAGCGACATGGGTAGTTACTTTAAAGTAATTGTTGGACCTAGATTTTCAGTTATTTAAAATAAGTTACTGCGCTAACCTCATAAAAAAAAATCATTAGCTTTAATGTACTTATTCCAAATTATTTTTAATGATTTAATTTCTCACTATTTTAAAGGTGGTTATAGTTGAATGTTAGCTAAGAAGTAGATCTATAGCTTGCATGTATTCAAACAAACCACGCGTTTGCCTTAGTTCGACTTTACTCCACCTTGAAAAGTGTATATTATCAAGAGTCGCAAGTGTACAGAACAAAGAAACAAAATACTTAGCCGAATTAATTTTTATTCAAGATTCGGAAAGTTCTGCACAAATTAACTAACTAGTCATCTCGAAGTTGTAGTTATTTTTCTTGTATCGTAAAGATTCAATGATACCAAGAGGTCCTCGGTTTTTGGCAGTGCTATAGGAAAAGCGGATGTAAACTTTTTTCAGTTTAAATGTAGTTTGCATTTACTATACGATTAGTTATTGGTCGATAAATTTGGTTTTTAGAGTAGTGATCCCGAGTTGTCAATTTCATTACTTTCAAAACCCCGACCCAGAAATACCGATGGTAAGGTTTAAGCCAATAGTGTAGTACCAGGGTCGTAGATATTGCAATTAGTTTCCCTGCAATTTTTCAGTTGGTAGCAGTCCTATAGTCATTGGTGCTTATATCTCGGAATTTTTAATGACTAAAAACTTCAAATGCCAGTTTAAGAAGCGTTTATAGACTCGGACTAAAAATAATTGCAAAACGGATGGAAGTAAAGTTTAGCAAATTATCAAATCCAGCTTGGTTAAAATTAGGAATTGTTATGCAACTCGTAAAATTGCACTGCTTTGGTTTTAGACTACTGAAATCTGTTGGTCGGTCGATTTGTGTATTTTGGGAGCAAATATTTAGGTTAAAAATGTCATTTAGGTTTAAATTCTCGAATGTAGCAAAACATAAGATTCCTAAACGACTTACTTTTTTTTAATTAAACATCTCGGTGTTTCCAATGCTTCCCCAATAATGTGGAACAAACGGTGGAGTCTCAAGTTTGCATAAGATTTAGTTTGCGGAGAAATCGAGTGTTCTAGGTCGTATTTTTTTTCTTTGCCGCGGCAAGTAGCTTTCGCGTTTAAAGGCAAATCAAAGCCTTTGCGAACGCTCGAGGACGTTGCAATCGAAAATCCCCTTGCACTTGAAATATCTTGAGTCTGCTAGAGCAAAGTAGTTTGATAGCTAAATTATGTTGAACATGGCAAGTGTTGGACGGATGTGAAATGCGCTGTAGAGTGGCATTTGTAATAGTTTTCAATTAAAAATGAATTTTCTACGACAAATTCCTTTAAAATACAATAGAAAAACTAGTTACGTGCGATTAATAACTGAAACATCAATGTAGATAAGTGCCAATGACTATTCTTAAGCAAGTAAAGGTAGCTTTAAAACGCTCAAGTTTCTAACATAAGTCTTAATTAGACGTGGATTTGTATGCGTGTAAAGAAATTGCAAGGAATCTTTAGCTTCAGATTAAAATTTAATCTGAGCAGTTAGATTAATTTTCATTTGAATGCGTTTAGTTCTAAATAAGCCTAGTTTGTAGGACTAAAACTGCAAATTAAATCTTTTGTGTATTAATAGGAACAGTAAAAATTAAACTTCTCCTAGTGCGATTTTAGACTAATTTTAAAAACAATGTTTGACTTGTGTACTTAAGTGTGTGAACAATAGTATATTAACTATCGTGATCCATTAAAAGATGTGTAGAAGAGTATTATGAGATTAAAATTAAGAGAAGCAAACATTAACCCCAAATCTAGACAATATTTTACTTTATAGTAATCTAATCTTTAATTCTCAAACTATCAAATAATAGAGGGAGATATTCGTTTCATGGTGGAGTATAGGTTTGCGCTATTTTACGTTTCTTTTATAATTTAAATGGATAAATTGGTTTCAATAGGACATGTGGATATTGTCCAAGCTGTTATATTTCCGGTTTAAAGATTGAATGGAAATAGCCCCTGTGTAGCTAAAATAACATTATCTAACCTAGTTATTGAAAATATCCCACTATGCACCCTGCGTAAAAATTGTTGGACCAAATTTGGGTCTTGTGCCATAAAACACCACGATAAGATTGAGAGTATAATAAGCTTATTTTGCAAATTCGTATAATTAAGTAGTTTGCAATTAGAGAAACTCCTATGACTTGTTGTCCGCCGGGTGTCCATCAGATTTCATAATGGGGTTAAATTACAGATTTTAATGAGGACACTTATGAATTGAATGTTTAGATAAATTTATTTTTAAAAAATGCAATTTTATTTGAAATATTTAGTTTTAAAATTGTTGCCAAACTAAGTATGATTAGGCTCTCCCAATCTAGATTGAAAATTAATCTCGACCAATTACGACTGTCGGTCGTCGCAAACTGAGCAATGACGTATTTGAGACTCGGATACTGGGTATTTTAGATGCATTGATTTAATAATAAACGTTTTAAGGAGAGTAAAACTAAAGACAAGTTATTGTTTTAGCCGAACAATTAGCCTGGAATACTCTATAGCAAATGAAAAATTTCTACTTAAAACTCGTGCACAAGCAAGCAAATTTTCATTTTTAAACGTCTGTAAATAAAGAGTAATAACTTCTAACTTTCGAAATGCTTGAATGCTTCAACTGTTGAAGAATACAAATGTATGACTACTTCCTAACTCAAAATACCGACTGTTCGTGATTCGTTAGTTTGAAAAGTACCCTCCCAAAACACTATTTGCCATAGTTGCAAAACTAATGTGAAGTTGTGCCGTATCTCTAACTTCTGGTTAATGTACTGTACCCGAGATCTTGTCAGAAATATCAAATCGTAGCTTGTTGAAGAAAAAAACCTTCAATTTTATTGTAAATTTTAGTGAAGGAATTTCATTTTTGGGCTGATCATTTCCTAAATTTAATTGAATTAAATGTTGAACACTATGTTAATGTTTCAACATTTTAAGGTAAAACTCGGTTGCAAAAGTAAGCCCTTAAATCAGCTTTATATCTAGTTTTTAGCAGATAAGCCTTTAAGAAATGTTTTTGAAATTGAGAAACTGTTTTATGGTTGACCGGTTATGTGTAAACCGAACCAATAGTTTAGAATACTTAAAATTTAATTGTTCAATCGCAAATATTAATACAACTAGACAAAATATCGAAGATTTAAACTTTAATATGCACGAAAACATCAGACTTTAAAGGGAACCAAAATATTTAGTACGTTAATGTATTTGAACAAAATTACAAATATATATATAATTGGTTAAATGCATTTATAAAATATTAGAGTTACGTCAAGTTAAATCTAGTAGAATTGTATGATTTGTGGTTTGACGTTTTTTTTTATTGGGATTAATTAATCTTCGTCTGTGTTTTCCAGTTAAAGGTACTTTTTTAAGCTTCAGTTACTTTTAAAATATGAAATTTTACTAACTAATCATCAGTTGTCCTGAATTAGTTAACTAGTACTAAATTTCGTGCTCCGTCACTGACACGTCCAACGTTCTCCAAACGTCCAACGTTCTCAACGTCACTTGACAACGTTCAATATCACAAAGTTCCCTACGACACAAGAAAAGCCTATTACAATAGTTCCTATACGTCATTAATTTAGCTGAACCTGTATAGTAATTGCGTGTAAAAGAACTTAAGTTGCGTAGTTGTGACTTTATTTCGATTATTAATTCTTTAAAATGATCAGACTTAACTTTGGTTTTGACTGTGCTAAATATTTAAATTTCTTGCGTTCCAATTTTTTCATTGCTAAATCTTTAAGCTGAAGCTTTTAAGATTTGGGTGGTTAACACGATCCAGATTTTTTAAGGAGAGGATGTAGTGTAAAACTAATGTTCACCAAATAGGTTTTCTGTTTCGTTTTTTAAAAATTTGCTCATCAATTTGTCAAGTGGCCAACATATCTCGTTGGTTGAATTTTAATTTGGAACTCTATAATCAGTTTTGATGCATTAGTTTTAAATTGTTAAGAATGTCATGAGGTTATCCTTGAATTTCCTTTTAGTGAATTCATCTAGATGCTCGCGCCAAGTTTTTTATACTTCTGCAAAGCGTATATTGAGACGTGGACTACAACTTCAAATATATTTAAATGTCTTAGATACAAGTTGAATAAAGTTTTAATCTTGCATTTAATGTTATGGGTTTATTCATAGAAATCTGGAATGGATTACAAGCAACACTTATAATACATTCAACATAAATCAAAATTACTAGTTTAGATAGAAGTTCTAAAAAAGCCGATATCAACACAAACAACTTTTTAAAAGCCTAAGTCGACGACGTCATTCATTTCTATAAATCTTCACTTTACCGCTTGTCAAAATTTGTCTCCAAAAGCCACCGTATACATTGCGAATTAATTCAAACTATTTTATTAAAAACTGTTTGCAACTGAAGTATGGATGCAATATGGGCAAAATAAACTTTGGTGCAGACGAAGTGCTAGCCTTCGTGTTGCACCAGAAGTTTATTTCAAGTGGTTTCACTAAATCACTCCTGTAAATTTAAGGTTTTCGTGGCAAATCAATCAAGGGGCTTCTAAATACGCATTCAATTGGAAAATTCAATGCTTTCATTTGAAGAACTGTACTGTTAATGTTTGAGTGTTTCCAAAATAAGTTATAGTATATACTCTGTACCTTTTTGAGGTGTTGAATGATCATACATGTAAATGCCTTTTATTGTCGTCAGGCATGGTAAAGTTTTTAGTTGTGTTTGTTGACTAGTTATTTCAAAGTGTTGGTACCCCTCAGAATTTTGTGATAGGAAGTATTGGTATTGTGAATCTTGAAAAAAAATTCTTGTGTATTGCAAGTAATTTATGTGATTCATTGTATTTGTATGTATAAGAAATGTGCTCATTTTGGATAAAAGTTGGCAGTACAAAAGATACTTAGTCCTTAGTCTTGTGGTTTTGAATGTAAAAAACTTTGGTTTTAATTGTACAATTTTAGTCATTTACAGAAGTTTGCAAAGAGCACGGGAAAAGGGTTAATGGTATGAGGGTAAGTAATCATTTTCTATCAATTTAATCAGACTAGTAAAGAATTTCTACTGTGCTTGTGGTGGTTTGCTGGTTAACTTGTGGTCCATGATTTTCAGAGGTAAACATCTCAAGGTTGAGGTTTGTGCATACGCAAACGATGATATTACTAACTTTTATTACAGGTGCTGCATTTCAATTTGTACAACTATTTTGGTTTTGTTACTGCATGTCAATCTGTAACTTGCTGATAAAATGTTTATTGTAATGCGATTTAAAATTTGATTGTCCTGTTATGCTCGGACTATGTGATTGTAATAAAATGAGTGATTTCTTATTTTCATGTGTTCTAAAGTTAATATTGTTTTTTTAAATAAAAATATATTCACCCGTTATCTCTTCTCAATGAGTCTCAAAACGTTTAAATGTAATTACTGTGTTAAAGATAAACATCAAATAGTTCAAAATTAGTCTTGCGTGGTTTTCAAGTTAGGCTTTTAATCTAGTTAAGTTTATCAACGTTACTGAAGAGTTATTTCACAAACTAAATTGAAGAACAAATGTTGTAGAATCTATTTAAATTGCTCATTCGGGTTGAAATGGTCATTTATTATAAATTTAATGGTTGTGAATATAACTTTGTTTTGGACTTATAGATTTAAAGTAAACGTTCAAGTATTTTATATTAACAAATATTTTCCATTAATGCAAAAATAATTGTCTTGGCGTTATATACAATGTTAAGTTTTACAGAATTCTCTACGTGCAAAATACTTTCAAATTCGATTTAATTCAGATAGCTTCAATATAGTTTTTCTCGCCAAAAATATCTCTGCATTCGTAGCTCCATGCCGGGACCACTTTTATTTGGTTTTTTTAATAAGTAATTATGGGATATTTAATGGCATTACGATAGTTTTGGTATTATATGTATTGATCTTAACCACATTATGACAAAAATGGCATTATTCCGATGCTTTACATATTTACCTACTTAGTAATCGTGCTGCATATAATATCAGTCTACCTTATATTAAAATCGGGTTAAGACACTTGTATAACTACATGATCTTTAGATAAATGTGTTGACGTGACCGATTATAGTTGAAAATCCTCGAACATTACTGTTTACTAAAGTTACTATTAATGAAATATGTTGCTATGCAATGTAATTTGAGATTTTTCAAATTTTGATACTGACTATTTGGTAAAAATTAATGAATTCTAATCTGTAGTCTCTTATACCTTTAACACAGTTAATGTACACCCTGACATTTTGAACCACAAATAGCAAGAGATATTTGAATTGTTATGTTAAAAGGAGTAATATGTAATCTACATAGGAAGATTTTCACGTTTTTTTTTCCGCTCGAGTGGAACAAGTTTTCAGTATTCTAAACTATAGTGGCTAAAAGAGCTTGTGTGGAAAGCGCATTAAAAAACGGGTTCCCGAAAATGATACGCCCGTCAGAGAGCGCTGATAGTGAGGCGTTTTACATAAAGAAAATAGTATTGTTTTTTAAGAGTTAAAATCTTTTAATCTTAATTATCAATTTTTTTACACTGTTAAAAAGTTCAGTGTAAAATGGCAAAGCTTGGAACTTTCTGGCTGCTAGTGGAACGTGGAGTTACCAATTTTTTTTTATTAAATCATAACTTTGATGCACCTAAAAAGTTAATCAATGCTCCTAATATTTAGTAGTGA
The DNA here is from genome assembly GCA_019343175.1 of Oedothorax gibbosus. NCBI lineage: Eukaryota > Metazoa > Arthropoda > Arachnida > Araneae > Linyphiidae > Oedothorax > Oedothorax gibbosus. The sequence continues at coordinate 231,390 of JAFNEN010000468.1, forward strand.
CAGCTGGAAAGTTCCTGGATTCCGGTGCCATCTTGCACCAAATTTTTTAACGGTATAATTTTTTGTCATGTCTTACATAGTTAAATCATATGTATACATGAGCCGTGGTTATTGCTTTTGCATTTGAGATATTATTGGCATACAGGTCATCAAAGAAAATTTGTATTGTTTTTAGGTTGATGTGTAATCTGCCGTGGGCGTGTAAACTACAGTAACCACAACAAAGAATACCATTTTTGTTTTGAAATAGTCTTTCCAAATGTTTTACTCTAGGCTACAGTAATTGAATTTTTGCAACTAGTCTAAGTCATTAGCCTAGTTACTGCAGTGTACCTGCCCACGGCAGTCATATGAACCTCAAAAACTAAATTCAACAAACGATATCATACAAGATACATTGTCCTCATTCCCTCAAAACGCCCAGGCGCTCCCCCATCCCAAAAATTGATATTTTTCCGGGATGCGCGGGATTCCGGCAAAGTGGGAAAAGGATCAAGAGGGCCAATGAGGATCCACCCTCATCTCCCGAGGAGGATCAAGTGGGATCTGGGCAGGGAAATTGAATCCCCGCGTGTTGTCGCAGAGGAACACTTCCGAATGCGGTTAAGCACGTAATTTATCAATTGAAGCCTCCACCATTTTGCATGCAGATCCCGATTTTTTCCCCCGTTCCCCCTGGAAAGTATTCAGTCTGGGTGTGGGATTCATTGGTGCCTTGGGGTTCTGTATACAGCACCGTGAGAGAATAAGTGACCTATCGGGCAAATATGACTTCGACTTACAAATGCTTAAATATTCTAAATTAAAATATCAACCGATTATTGCAAGTTTTTAATCGATTGGTAGAATAGTTGGGTTAATATTTGCGGATTCTTTTTTCTATAATGAAATGCAATGTAGAAAATAAAATTCAGGCGATTTTTCTGAAAAACGCTTTTTGCCGATAAGTCACTCTTCCGCGCATGCTGCGATATGGCCATTTCTTTTCAGTTGAAGTATCTTTTCTATTTAAATGGAATGCCCAGATACGTATTTGAATAAGTTTAGAGAAAGATTCTTTTAACGTATTTTGCTTCTTGTAGAGTTTTTAGTCAAATGGTAGAAAAAATAAAATTTGACTTTAGTGGGTTGAATTTTTATTAGATGAATCTCAGAAAATGACGGAGAAATTGCAACACTAAAAAGTACAATTTCAAAATGCTCCTCCACACTCTCAAGCCATCCGAGATTACTTCTACGCAGTGATTGGAAAGTTACTTTTTAAAAGTAACTCTTACAGTTACTGTTACTAAATATGAAAAATAACTAGTTGTAGTTACTTAATGCGAAAAGTAACTAATTACAGTAACTTTTAGAAATTTCAAGTCCTAAGAAAAATTGTATTTTAATCATCTTACTGTTTTTAAAGAGAACTAAAATTAACGAAACATAAGCACAAACAAAACATTACAATTAGAATCAATTAATTTTTATTTTATTTGAAAGGAGTCTCATTTCAAAATTGGTATCCGGCAGCCTTCGAAAAGTAACGGAAAAGTCACGAAATTTTTCATGACTTACCAGTAAAAGTAACTAAGTTACAGTTACTTTCTTAATCTCGGCGCTACTCTAATCCCTTTTTCGACAGTAAAGGATGGAGTAGGGCTTTTTGGGCACGATTCGCAAATTTTAGGGATGATGGCTTTAAGAAACTTGACATCTCTTAAGAAAATTATAGGGCATCGACCGGTATCTTCTGTCGCTTGACAGAGACATGGGATTTTGTGAACTAAACTACTGGGTGTACATTAACTGTGTTAAAGGTATTAATGAGACTGCAGATTAGAATTCATAAATTTTACCAAATAATCAACCTCAAAATTTTAAAATCTTAGAAATTAAATTGCATAGCAACATATTTCATTAATAGTAAGTTTAGTAAACAGTAATGTTTTGGGTTTGTTCAACTAGAATGCGGGCACGTCAAAAATTTATCTAAAGATCATGTAGTTATATAAGTATATTAACTAGATTTTTGTATAAGCTAGGCGAATATTATATGTAGCACGATTAGTACTTCAGGTAGAAAAAAAAGATAAGCATCGAGATAATGGTATTTTTATCATAATGTGGATAAGATCAATACATCTAATTCCAAAACTATCATAACACTATTAAATATCCTATAATAAATATCCCATTGTTTATAAAAAAAAACCAACCCTTCTCGTATGTGATGGCGACGTAAAAACATCGCCATCACATATGAGAAATCACACATTAAAAAATTACTTTTTGCTTTATCACACATAATACGCAGACAAAAATTACGGAAATATTCTTTCTAAACCCTTCTGCACCTGTTAACTTGGTTTCGAGCCTACAAAGCTCAGTAGAACAGGCGGAATCCTTCATCTAATGATGATTCGCGTTCCAAATTTCAATTCTATCGCCCCGGTTCTCCGGTATATAGCACCCAAGGGAGAAGTCATCATAGCATTTCCCACGCAGTAGTGCCATGTTTGGCGTATAGCGTTGTTGTGGCGTGGAATTTGGGTGTTATTTGAAATGCGTTCTTATTTAGATATTTTCGGTACAGATGAAAGTTAATATTTAAAGTTTGTAAATTATTCAGCCTATAATGTAAATCCAATTCGAAAAATTGGATTTACATTATAGGCTGTCTTAAAATTAAATTTTTGTTGCTTATTTTGTCCCTGCACAATCGTCAGATTTAGCCTATTCTCGTTCTTTTTAAAATTTGGAAGAATTATAAATGGGGAAGTATTGACATCATCATAGATAGATCCGTGCAAATGTTTTATGCACCTTCTATCAACCTCCGTTCTAACTGGCCGAGTTAATATTTTTATTGAAAAGCATGGCATCAGAAACTTATAATTTAAATTTATTTGTCTGTCCATTTTTTAGGAATTTCAGTGAGTATTGAAGTAATAGGAAAGTAGCTCATTTTAGAACCGATATTGGAGGAAGTTATAGTTTAAGCATTAAATTTCACAGTAAAAGAATTAATTAGTTGTCACATCTACCTGCGTCCTTGTTAGACATCATTATCGCTGAATTGAATCATTTACTAATGATGTCGTATCGTGTCGCATCGTGTGTAATGTTAATTTTACATTAAATTAATGGGTTTTTTTTTCTGAGTCACATGAACAGCTTACTCCAGTAGCGTTATAACAGAGACGGGTGCATCCAATCACTATCAAAAACAGCAAACGTTTTCGGCTGTATCAAACAATACATTTTACATCATGTAAATTCACGACACTTTTACCATCACATTGTGAAGGTAAATTAGAGGGATATTTAACAGTGTATCTGACTGTGCCTATCGTAGAAAGGGGCGTTGGCGATATTCTTTACAGTCTGGCGAGCTCAAAATGTCGCAGTTGGCAAACCTAGTTTTTATGAGAAGAGGAGGGGGCGGGCGCGACAAATATGGAACAATGAAAAAGAAATTGGGCGCGAAATATCGACGTTCCGCCATTAAATGTTTCCACCAGAGGGGCATGGAAGATTGTTTGACGGAGGAATACAATGACGGAGAGAACGCTGCTGATTTTTATGTCTCTATTATTGAATTGGGAATCGAGGTGAGAGAAATAATGGTGAGAACTCGAATTGGAATTGGTTTCCAGACATCAATGAAATGGTCTATGATTATTTTTATTCCTGATATTTTTGTAGTACTTTTTTAAAATCTAAATTGGGGTAAATTTTCACTGTGCTTCTTTATTCACACTGTGATTATGAGAATGAAATCAACTCTAGCATTTTATGGGACTGCCCAGTATTTAGTTAATTTTAGACATTTTATTGTCCAGAGAAATGTCTATGTTAAGTCCTATATTAATAAAGCTTAAACTCATATTTGAGTTTTATACGTTTTTATACACTCTACAACTTACCTCTATAACAGGATTTTTTCTTATCTTCTTAAAATAAATATAATATATAACTTTGCATATACAACCTCTTGTTCTATGTGTCGATTTCAAAAGCATCCTCAACTTTCACTGAAAATATTTCAGGAACATTTTTATGCCTTAACTGAAATGTTTCTGATAATATCAGAGACCTCTTGTTAATTTCATGTTTCCGATCAGTTGGACAATTTTTCCGTTATTTTCAAAGTATAGAATGTGAATGCACCTGACTTCTGCGTAAAAGATTCCTTCATATCTCTGTCAACATGAAGACGAAAATAAGATGCCATTTTAGCCCTTCAGGGCACACCTTTAGTAGTTAGGGCGCTTTTTAGTAGTTAGCGCTTGACTAAGATCCATTTGTAAATAAATTGGAAACCGTGATAGCCGTCAACGCTTAGAAACTATATTTAAAAACAATGTGAATTTTTCCTTTTTTATTAACAATAGTGTTTGGTAGTTCAGTCAATCGAAATTATAATTTAAACTTTCAAACATTAAACGTCCCTAATATTATGCATTTTTAAATTAAAACTTACTGATTATATCCTAATTTTTTTTAAACTAAAAACGAATCTTTTATAACGCTTAGAGTAAATCAAAATCAACTTAGGAATCACTTTTTTGTTGTTTTCAGTCAGCCATTTTGAAATTAGTAGTATTTTTGTTCATTTCGATTGTTGCCATTCCAGAGATAAAAATATAAGGAAATTTGGGCGCCGTATAAGAGTATTATATATATAGATTCCATATTAAGTTTTTAAAATATAAATTTTTCTGCAAGAAAAACTAAGTATTTAAAAATTACACATAAAATAACTAGAATAAGAAGCATATTTAAAAATAGGTTTCCCCAAGTTTTATTAACAACAATTAATGCACAATATTAAAGAGTTTAGATGTGTCTTATAAGAAACCAGGATAATAATATTGCGATTTCTAAGAACAAGGTTTCTGTTATCTTAATTCCTTATAAGACTTCAATGACTTTTTAACACATCTCAATGAAATTCTACATCTACAAGACACACGTAAAATAGAAATGGAAAATTGCCCTCTGCCACAAAGTTTAAATAATTGTTTAAACATAAGGCAAAAAAATAGTATTTGCCTTTAGATGTTATTAAATAAAACAACCCACTTTTAACACTAATTTACAACAATAACATGTAAAATTTTATTAAAATATCCCATTATCCACGATAATTACAATAACGTCATTATCGTCATAATTCCAACTGCAGACGCTATATCTCCTTTAACATTACCCAATAATTCTTCGCCACAAGACAATCATAGCCCAACCCCAACCCCTACGAAAACTCACTTAGTATCTTCAAAAGAGTCGATACATTTCGAATTCAGCCGGCGCGTTTGTCCGCTATTAGATCGCTTTTGCCGCCGCAAAAATTCGCACAGAAGCCCAATTAAATTAGGTTCTCTCTCTCTCTGAGGCCGGCCTATGTCTAGGCCCGGCCTAATCCGGGGCTGGGTTCGCGCCAGCTGAGGCCTCAAGCGAGGCAGTGAACTGGCCCGCTAATCCCGTTGCCGAGTTGGAGATTTTTGGCGAGATCTGCTTGGCGACAAGGGAATAGGGCAAGTTGTCGTGTGAAACTTAGGTTGCATAAAAGGTTTGATGCTAGAAATTATCAAAGAATATAATTCAGTTTTTTATTTTTAAATGACGATATTTTTGGAGAATATAAAATGTAAAATAATTTTGGCATAAATTAAAAGAAAATTTAATGTTACTTTTCAATAAATCTATTTTAGAAATAAATAACTGTAGTGCATTAGTACATTGGTTCCTTCATATTGTATACTAGCTTTGTAAACCCGGCGTTGCATGGGTGTAACCTTAATAACGGTAATTTGTTTTTTTATGTAAACTTTGATTTTATGCCAATTGATACACTATACACTGGATTCCATTAGGCTATGATAATATCTTCCCATTCTGATATCAGCATTAATTTTTAAAAATAAGTGGACATCCGATTGTATCCAGGAACTTTCAGTTGCTTGAGTCATAGTAGTTTCTTTTCCAAGTAAACACCAATACAAAATACAGTTTGTCAAGTGAAGTCACCGATCCCTTTGTAGTAAGCCTAAACAAACGCTCTCGGTGAAATATTTGACGCTATTCTATAGTAAAGCTTGCATAGGCATCCGTCGACTTGGGGATTGATTTCTGACTCTCTAATAAAAACTATAATTGCAACGCATTTTTCTTACATGTAAAGGAAACTAAAAATGTGTAAATTCAGATGTCCTGCTACAGCCTACAACCGGGTACAGCTATGATGCAATGGCCAGTCTGTTTATTGGCAACTTTTGGCGAGTGTGAAAATTTAACTTAGGGTTTCTAAACCTATCGAATTGTAGGAAATATGAAGTGAATGTATAAACACCTTATTTACAATTAAATCTTCCTTAATATCTTCATTTCTTACCATTTGTAAATATCAATTAAATTCATAACGGAAATATAATTAGAATCGAGTTGAGGAAACCTCATGCAGCATAAAAAAAATGAAATCTATAAACGAAATAAAATAATGATATCCAAATCCTTCAGCTTAAACCCACATGCCTTTACTTGTTTGTACTTAATTTTCTCTCGCGCCGAAATTTCTTTCAAATTTGAAAATGAAAAGTATGAATCCAAAGTTTATAGAATTCACAATGCTATTCCTATGGAGATCGAAACACTATGAATATTAAAAAATCTAAATCAAATATGAAAAAACTAAGCCTCAGGTGCACACGTAGGTAGTAAAAGGAATCTATATTAAAAATTTCGAATTTTTTAGGGCAGTATAAGTAGGTTTTCACGGTCCACAGACAAACAGACTCTTTCTTTTATTATTATAGATTACTACAATTCCTCACTGTTATCACAGAAGTATTATGTGACATTCTTCGAAAATGTAATGAAAATGAATTAAAAATAACATTATTCATATTTTTATTGAATTTTTAATTGAACTGTATACTGTTTATTTCTTTTCTTTATAGCTTATAAAAGTTCACTGCCTTAAGATCTGTAGAATGTATGAGTATTTTAAATTGAGAAGAAAACGGGTTTTCCTTTCACAATTTTATAATTTATCAAAAACTAAATTATTGATTGGTGGTTGTCTCCATCACTCACATTACGTTGAAACTTTTTGACACATTTATCTGCACTCCTAAACATTGTATTCTTGGTTTCAAGCTGATAAGGATTCCTAGTAACTTCAGCGCCTGAGTGGTGAAATGTTTTCCCATATTTTTTAAATGACATTCAACAATATTTCAGGTTTTGAAAACAAATACTTGAGAAATGGTTCAACCAAATACAAAAAAATATGGTGAAACATTTCACCACACAGCCGCTGAAACTATTAGGAATCATAGTTTTGGTGACACCAAGAGCCTGATTTTTTACAGTGAGCGGTATTTATGAACATAGTTTGTATAACATTTTAAATTTATATAACATTCAACTTTATTAACATACTAGCAAATAAATACCCGTTCTTCGCACGGCTAAAAGAATATCAAATCGATCCAAGTATATGTGTCAATTAATTTGCTGTAGGATAATAAGCGTTGCCTTTGTTCCCGTTCATTATAAAGAATAAAATCCCGTTACTTATATTGCTTTAAAATTCCAAAATAAAAATATATCACTATAAAATGCACATCCTCATATCACAAAAATCTTCCTCAATATGAACTTACTGTCATCGCAATTTTCCTGATAAATTCAAAATTAACCATAATTGTAAAACAATGTTATTTCACATCAAAACCTCCATTCTGGGTTTTAAAAAAACATTTAGCTCATTGGCACGTTCAATTATTTTTCAAATCATTAATTTAGTTTCTGAAGGTAATGGTAAGAAAATAAAGACATTTCAATTTTAATTAATTTTTGTGTTCATTATAATTTTTTCTGTCGAATGGCACCACGAAAGGGAAAAAATGATTGGATTTGAACGAAAGTGGTGTATTTTTTTTCAGAAAATTCGAATTTTCTCTAAAAATGGAACAAATATGAAAAAACTAAGCCTCAGGTGCACACGTTGGTATTAAAGGGAATCTATCTTAAAAATTTCGAATTTCTGAGGGCAGTATAAGTAGGTCTTTTACGATCCACAGACAAACAGACTTTCTTTTATTATTATAGATTTACGTTTGCGTAACACAATGCCATATATACAGAGCACTATTGTCTTCAACAGTGGGCTGTTTCGCCAGTTATGGCACACTCTTTGTCTCCTCTCAAGTACCCGGTATCCTCAAATCGACATCGGAGGTTGTTGCATTTGGCTCCGGGAGTTGGGAAAAGTCGGTTTTCTCGTGTCAGTAGATGGGTTCCGCTTCTTTCGTCTTCCAAAAGAGGAAAAAAGAGCGTGTAGCCACAGGGCACCTGAGTCCAAGGAGCCATATTACTTTTTTCTTTTTTTTTGTTGAGAAATCGGCTATAAAAACTTTTTATATAATATTTGCTTAAGATTTTTTCTTAAGTGCTTGATAGTATCATTTGGTATTTGAAGTAGTTTTAGAATGCAAGCTTTTTAGTAATGTTTTATGCCAACTTAGTTGCCCCCCACAGTAGTACTGCCAAAAAAAAAAATTAGGCCTTGTTTCACCATAGTAGCAGTTCCTAGTAGCTGCAATGACTGTGTGGTGAAATAATTCACCATATTTTTGGTATTTTATTAAACCAGTTTTCATATTGTCGCGTAGGTGGAGAGGGGAATACGTTAACGTGTTGAATTCAAATAATGACAAGGTAGCTATAGGTTTCAACTCAAGACTTTTAATGACCCAACTGGCTGGTTACAATCCTTTATATAAGGAAGTAGAACCTTCTAGTCTAGAAGGTTCTAGAAATGAAATAACTTACATAATTAAGAAATAAGCTGGAAATAATGATAAACCAAACTAAGAAATAACGAAATTAGAAAGTGAGGCTACGCCCGGGCTCGATCCCATGAACTTCTGTTTGGCGGTATCGTACTTTACCACAGAGCCAAGATCTTCTAAGCATTCAAGCCTTACTTTGTTACAATATTTTGAAAACAAAAAAAACTGAGATATGGTTTAACCAAATACCGAAAATATGGTGAAACATTTTCCCTCAAAGCCGTTGCAGCTACTAGGAACCACATTTTTGGTGAAACCAAGCACCAAAGCAGTGAGGGGCTAAAAATTACGAGTTATTGGTCAAGCATTTCGTTGGAGGAAAGACCCACATACCACCTGTACTCAGTATGAATATAGGTCAATTTAGTCAAACTTTTTTGTGGAATAATAATAATAATCGGAGAGTTGCCTACACTGTCCCTTTATTAAGGAGGGGATTTAAGTTGGGCCTCGTGTTAATAAGCCTCTTAAAGTTTCCAATTGATGAAATTGGGCCTCGTTCCTTCTCCCAAGGAGCCAGTTAGCCAAACCCCTCTTCAAAATAATAATTCCTTTCAATTTAATTTAACACTGCATTGCAAAAAAATTTAGAAACGTTTCTGAAAATATGGAGCAGCTATAAACGGTGAATGTAATTTTCAGAGCCTTTTCAAAGTACTTCAGAAACTTCTCTCTGTAAAATTCAAAAACATTTTTGAGCATGTAAAAAACTTTAATTGCTTTCCTACTTTTTTCCAGTACTTATCCTTTTTATAGTATGACTGGAAGTATGTGGAATTTGAACACTTGCTCTCCTGAGAAGGTTCAATCTCGAGGCAGAAGACGCTCTAACCCTTACGCAAAGGAAAGGCCTAATGGTGTCTTTCTTGATTTCTGCTCGTGTTGACAAAGAATAGAAGGAATCATTTGAGCATGCGAAAAGGCATTTAGCATTTTAATTTTTAAAGTAAAGCAAACTTTTTCAATTGATCGGAAACATGCCATTAACAAAAGGCCTCTTATATTTTCAGAAACATATCAGTTAAGGCAAAAAAGCTTTCAAATTAATTGTTTTCAGTGGGTTTAATTTACATAGTTGCTTTCCAGTGTCTTAAATAGTTTAAAGTGGATCCCAATAGCACAATTCGAGCACACTTAAGAATATTTAATTCAAATCCATCAAAAGTACATGAATTCAAGTATGGCCATGTTGCCTTGATGACTTATTTTCTGTTATTTTAGGTTCATACATCAATATGAAAAAAAAATCGTCAGTTTTGAAATATAAGAATTAAAGACGTTTCAATTGGAAATTTCTATTCTGACCATATTTTAAAAGATTAATTAAAATATCTTTTTATTGATGTAGTACATAAATGGCCTTAGTTAATATATTGGTAATAAGAAAAGCTAGATGAATTCGAATTACAAATTATAGAACAATTTCAACTGTTTTCATTTGTGAAAATATCCTATTTATCTCTAGCATTATTTTATTTATTTTCAAACAATTCAAACAATAAGGTTAACTTTCATGGATGTATGAACTATGTATGAACATGATGTATAACTTTAAGGATGAATTCGCATTACAAATTATAGACATTTCAACTGTTTTCATTTGTGAAATATCCTATTTATCTCTAGCATTATTTTATTTATTTTCAAACAATTCAAACAATAAGGTTAACTTTCATTCTATCTACAAATTGACTTTTACTTCATTTCAATTCACTTAATGAAAAAACACCGGAAACGAAAACTAAGCCTAACTTTTTTCATTCTATTTTTTTATACAGTCCACCGTAAATAATCGAATAGAATTCAATTCTAGATTTTCTACTCCTTCAAAAAAGAACACAGCGAGAAACATCAATAAAGAGTCGTTCTATAAACACCAGAGATAGAATAAAAAGAACTTTTCACACCTGCGGCTCCCTCAGTGTGTTATTGCGAGCCGAAACTTCTACCCTCCTTCTGGATCGCGAGTTGAGCTGTTTTGCAGAAGCCGGCCAATCTGCATATTTATTACGAAAGAAAACAATCACTGCCTCGCTGTAACCGCAACTCTCAAGGGTCCTCGAGTGGTTTGGGCTAGGCTTGACGTCACTTGAAGTTGGGGTGCTGCTATGGATTTATTGAGAAGTCGCCCTTTTGAGCCTGGAAATATATTACAATGATAAAATTCGTAGAATATTGTTGTAAAATATTAATAGCGAGTAATTTTATAATCAATATCATTTCGGGAGAATTATTTAGAGTCTGAGCTTAAATATATGTTCAATTAATTAACATATTATAATAGAAATGTTTCACGTCGTGAGTGGCAACAGTTTCAGCGGTATTGTTTTCATTTTCGGTAATTTTGGAATTACATTTTTTAAATAATACAACATTTTCTTACCTTACTTGAATCAATGTAGAGTACAAACTTTTCTTTCAGTTTTCTAAAGCTTTTCTCTACTCGTGAAACTCGTTAAATTGCTGTCGCAAAATTTCGTTTAATTTCTCCACATTAGCAAAATAGCATCTAACTTGAAGTTTTATGACAGCATTAACGCTTGCATACTTGAAATTTTATTTAAAACTGATAAAGTTTAATAAATAACAGAAATAAAAATAAGTTACTCGCAAAGAACTTTAAATTAGACACTGGGCAGATGAGAAAAAATGCTCATTTGAGAGTGAAATCGGAACGACTAAGGAAATCGCAGGAAATGCAGAAATAAAAACAAGTTAGTTATATCATCTGAAACAACCCCATTGCACGTCCGTTCTTCGATTATTTATAGACTTGCCTTGCCTGGTACCTTTTTTTGTTAATTTGCCGACTGCGTTTTAAAATCTTGAAGCTCTGTTTCGTTGTCTTCTAATTGGGATCTATACTGGTGCACTGACTGCCTCAACCTTAAAAACCAATTCTACTAAAGGTAAATATCGAAACTGGTGAAAAATTGTGGATTTTTATTTTTATTTTATGTATTAGGACTATTAGGAACTTCATATACATTTTCTGTTCTGATGAAGTTTGAAAATTGAATAACAAAAAGCTGTATTAATGAAAATATCATTGATGGGTGAAACAGAAAAATATTTATTTTTCTAAAATCAGTATAAATCAAATTTTGAAGTTTTTATGCTTTTCAAACCAAAGTGTTATTATCACACAAAATAATCAAACATAATGCAGCTGATAATTTGTTTTAATTGGGTTCTTTTATAAACATTATTAAATGTTAATATAGGGCACGCAGTTTAACAGTTTAAATTCAATTTACAAGTATTGGTAAAATTTGGATATGTAGTTTTTAACCATATTCTAATTCGTAATAATAGTGCAATGAAGAAATACTAACTAGAATATTATTAATTAGTGTTAATTGAAAATTAGAGAAGTGGAGAAGGGTAAAATCAAACGAAAACTAAATGGGGAAATCAAACGATTAACAATTACAGTAATAAATCTGTAAAAGTCGTTTTTCAAGTATTATACTTATATTGCGGTTATGAGTTGCGAATGAGAGGGAAATCTATAAAAGATTTTTTTCCACGATAGTACTTTTATTGCAGTGAAATAAGAAAAAAAACATTCTGATTAATTTGACGATTGCGAATGAGCGGAAAATCTGTAAAAGTTGTTTTTCTACGATAGTACTTTTATTGCAGTAAAATAAGAAACAAAAATGCATTTCAGTTAATTCTCGATCGCGAGCTATACTAGTCTGCGAACTTTAACTTTTTGCCTGTGAGCTAAAGTGCAATAACTTTATTCTAAGTCTTTTTAGATGCTGATTTCGAAAAATGCAAATAGTTTTTTTCTATCACGTCCAGATGTTTTGCAGATTTGAATTTTTTAAAAATTTGGAAATTGCTCTTTTATTTTCTTTAAGAAATTCCTAATTAATCCCACTTGCTTTTCAATGGAGTTGTTTCACATAGTAGATGGCAACAGCTCTAACGGTATGTTTTCATTTGTTGGCTGGAAATACTTTTGATTTGGTATTCAAAAATTTAGTTTTCTAAGAATATTTTACTAATTGAATATTTAAATGCTAACATCTTGCTGTGCATTTCATTTGTTAAAAGAAAGCTAGCCCAGAAAGATAAGTTTCTTTTAATATAAATAGGTCATTTTGAGAGTAAAACCGAATCAACCAATAAAGTACGGAGAAAAAATAAAACAAGAGCAACATATTGAAAATATCTTGACAAATACGAACGAAAATTGTGACGAACCTTTAAAATATAACGAAACATAGAAAAAAAATTAGGTGGAACTTTTCAGATTTTTTTTAACACACATTGTTTAACCACAAAAAAGTTCACTTTAAATGTTTATAAATAGCTTAAAAATCTTTAAATGTTGCTTTTTCACTACAATCTTTTTTTGCACCTAATTAAGAAACAAATACAGAAATATATCTTTTGATAACATCGAAGAAGACAGATATTTACACCGAAAAACCGTTCTGCGCAACATTTCCCCATAAAACAGATGGAAGCCATATTCAATCCAATTTTATGAAGTAAAGCTACCACAAATATACGGAGTAGCGTTACACAAGGGAATAAGTTTAGTAATATTTTGTGGTGTAACGTTACTATATACATGTAGTGTAACTTTACTCCGTAAGCCCTGATGCAACATTTGCTGCCTCCGGACTTACTGAGTAAAGTTGCACTACATGTATATAAAAACTTTCGGCAAAATTGGTGGCATTTGCTGCCACCAATTTTACGGAGTAAATTACTTATTTGACTAACGTTAATTCAAAAATGCGGTGCAACATTTCTGTAAAACGTTACACTGAATTTATGATTTAACTTCAGAAGTTTTACAGTAGTTTCTGTAAAACGTTACTATTAACTAACGTTACCATTATTCCAGGTTAAAAAAATGTTTATATTGTTATATAAGAGCATGCGTGGCCAGGATTTTGCTTCGCATTCTTATTGTTCAGATTTTTTTTGCAGTTTTCAGTTGCTTGGTTCCTTTTAAGTTCAGCATTTTTAATCGGAAATGAAAACCAAAATAGGTTTTAATTTTTTTTTCGATGATGACAGGAAATTAGTTATTCTTTTTGCTAAGCAGAGAAATTGGAATAGAAGAGGAGTTAGATTATTATCACTTATTCTTTCTTTGGAATATAATTTTATATCTTCTAAATATGAATTATTTACACGAATGCATTTTTACAACTCAGTTTGGAACATAAAAAGATTTCTTGAATATACATATTTACATATTGTTACCTTGAACATAAAGTTATCTTAAAAGTTAAACTTTTGTAGAACAGCGTGCCACTTCCAAAAACACATAATAAATAATAGAATGCTATACCTTTAATAGACTTTTATTGCAGTGAAATTAAAAAACAACATATTTACTTAAAAGTACAATCAGAAGTGTTTTAAATTACTTTTTGTGTGATCCTTACATATTTTTTTCTTTCTAATCCTAACAAAAAAAAGTTTAAAAGACGAAATCAATGCAAACATGAATAAACTAAAAATAAAATATATTATAATTCTGTTATAATATTGAATTCAAAATGGTTTTAAATATTTATATACAAATATGATTTACTTATACTCTTGTGATAAGAGTTAAAATAATAAAAAAACTTCTAAAACATAACAAAACTCTCTTAACAGCTATTCCCCTGCAATTCTTTTTGCTGAAAAACAATATAAAAAAAGACTTGTAAAAAAACAATACTATAAATCATAGAATCCCAGAACACACACCGTATCACACAATTCACCTAACCCTCATGGATTTAAAAACGGCTTAATTTCAATTATTTTTAAACACCTAGTATCAATTTTAAGAAAATGTTACAGGTTAACATTTGGTTGGACTTTGTCTCTGGTCATCCGAGAACGAGAATGTTAATTTTTTCAATTTTTAAGACTTTGTGATGATTATTTTTTGTGCACTCTTTATATCTACTAAAACAGATGCTCCTATAGTGTTTAAAAGGGATGCTTATACCAAGAGGGGTTGTCAACCTCATAGAGCTAATGCATTAGTTTTGAAATCACAAATTTTGCACAAAAAAATGGTTTGCCATATTATCCCATAATCACCAGATATGGGAATATCATAACATCCATTTAAAACAAAATTGAAAAGAAAATAACATCTGGTTGTTTAATTGTTAAGTGATAAAGTTTTAATATAGTGTCGCCTTCTGCTGTATATTTTTGGCATCTTTTAACTACAAAAATATATAATTAAATAACTAGATAACATTTTAGTTTCAAAAATTTATTTCATTTCGATTTTATGTTGATTCCCATACCTGAAAAAAGGGCTACCATGGCAAAGCCATACTTCTGCGGAAGTTGGTATTCAAAAACTAATGAATTAGCTCTATGTGACTGACAATCCCTCTTAATTTAAGAATTCTGTAAACTCATGTGATTTCCTCATCCCTTCAACATGGCACTGTATGTTGAAGTGGAAGCTATCATTCTGTTGATCATAAACTACCTCTGAGACTTATTCAAGTACACCATTAATTAAATATCGATACAATGCAGAATTTAGTCTTTTCTTCAATACATTGAACATTCTTTAGCTAAGAAAACTATTTCACCACAATCAATTTGCCACTAAGCAGTCTTTTAAAGACCTCCTTAGAGTTTGTCCTCTTCGCATTCACTAAATCTCATCCCCTTTCCTACAAAAAAAAACAAGAAACACAAAGACAACATGAACAAAAACAAAAACTATTGTAATCACCAAATCCCAGTCTAAACACCGCATCACACTGGTCACCTCTAGGAGAACAAAAAAAGTCCAGAAAGAGAAACGACCCTATTATCCACTCCTTTCTCCCTAGTACCAAGTGTCCATTTCACGGTACAAGGATTTGATTAGACTTTGACCCTATCATCCAGGAGCGTTTATTTTTCCCGTTTTCACCAAAGATTTCAAATAAGAATGGAATTGGCAATGGCAAACATGAAAGGGGACTAGGATCACTTACCCAAGTCAAGTGGGTTTGGCGCAAAGGCTTGGAGTGTTTTTAAGACAATGCGATGAAAATGTTTAGTGTTTCGGTTTATTTATACAAATATAAATGATATATTTATTTATGATTACATTAAAAACTCGCTCTATTTTACTTACACGAATTATATATATATATATATATATTAAAAAAATTCGTATGATACATTGTTACGCCAAAAAGAGGGATAAGTCTTAAAAAGTAGCAATTTATCTCGCCAAATCCGGGACTCATCTTAAACCCCAACCAACCTCTCTTTTATACCATTATATTTTAGGTCAACTTCACTCAAATCGTTGTTTCTCCACCGGTCATCCGTCTTTTTTGGGGGTCTGGGAAACTGGGGGATTGGGGTCCCAGGGGTCCGGTCAGTAGGTTGGGGAAAAAAAGGGGGGGGGGGTGATTACTCAGCCCCCTGTAGATCGGTTGGTTGTTTTATTTGTGAGGTTATGAGGGAGGATTTTTATTGCACTTGTGAGCGAGGGATGCTTGGGGAGGGAGTAAATAGGCCATTTCGCAGTCACTTTGTATGATTTGGGATTACGCGATAGATGTAGTTTTTCAATTTGTGTGAAAATTGTTGTTTTAAAGTATACTAACTGTGTATACGAATCTTAAACAATTAACGACACATTTGTCAATACAATTAGTTACCAAGTTAATTTTCATTTTTTAACCCTCTGAGGGATAAGCAAATTGACTGAAGTGTGAATTTGTTTTCAATGCATGAGATTTAAAATAAAACTTTTAACTGAAAATTTTATTTCTTAAATTGTTTACAAATTATGTTTCTGAAGTAGATGGTTATAAATGGCTCCTCCGTGCTTTACATTTAAAAATTTCATAATATTATTAAAAACAATTACTGGAAATGTTACTGGAAAACCTGACAGCCATGTGAAGGGTTTACACGTCTATAACCCTCAGAGGGTTAAGCTTCGTTTTTTCGTGTAGCCTAAATCGTCTTACATTAATTGATCAGTATAGGACCGTATTTGTCTTATATTTGTTTATTAAATAAACCTAAGAAGAAATCTTATTTACGTTTGGCATCTTTTCTTGCCAACCGTCGTTAATGACTTAACAAATGAAAAACTTTAAATTAACTATTACACTGTTTAAAAATGCTTTCATTTATTTAAGGTTTTAATTATTAAATTAATGTTGCAGTATAAAATAAATTGCCCTTAAACAACAAGAGTTTGAACTTTATTCTGCGATAAAAGTTTATTTAAACTCAAGCTAACGAATTAACAAAAAGATTTCCACTGGGAACCAACTCGGATATCGACCTCGTCACTTGACCACGGTTTTAAATCACCAGTCCTAATTGGCTGCGTTAAAGCTTCTAAATTAGGCTGGAAATAGACATCCGTAAAAAATTTCCAAATAAAACGTATGAAGATTTCTTATTAGTGAGTACATTTTAGTTTATTCGCCACAGTACTTCCCTAAGTATGTATACCAACAAAATCAAACAAATTTGTAAAGCTCAAATTTCTCAGCACGTCAAAACGTACTTACATGTGTGTGATCCTATGCGTTGGCTTCCTTGTAATAAGTAAGATATAAAGGAAAAACAAGTTCTACAGAAATTTCGATATTCAAATTTCCTTTTGACATGTGTGTGTGTTACAGGAAAGTATCCTTTATGTTGGCTTCCTTGGGATTGGTGTAATATAAAGGGAAAACAACTTCTACAGAATTTTAAAAAAAAAGAAAGCGACGACTTAAATTTGGTAATTTAATCGTTTCCAGGTGTTTATTTGTATTCTACTTTAGAAGCTTTAACACAGCCAATTAAGCCACGTAATTTAGAACCCTAGTCAAGTGACGATGTTGACACCTGGGAGGACATCCAACTGGACATCGTACGCTAACGCTATCGGGACCTTCGACTATACAGATTTAACGAGCACATATCGCACCGTACGCGGAAAAGAGACCTATCGGCCAAAATTGACTTTTTGAGATAACACTACTATAGGATGCAAAATTTTGATATCTTTCTATTGGTGCAAACGACATAGCGATCCTAGCCCTAGTTAGGCTGCAATTAGTAGATAGGTCTTTCTTTCGCGAACGTTTTTGGTATAAAATGAACAGGAAAGAAAGACCTGTCGCACCTGGCGTTTTTTCGTTATGCGTTTTGCAGCTGCGGCGGCAATGAAGTTAAAGTTGAAGTGCCGAATGAAAAAGGTTGAAGTCGGTAAGTGAATTATTTATTTACTTATTTATTTAAAATACTCATTTAAGAAAACTCATTTCATAAGCTCTGATTTGTGGTATTTCATACAAAAATTACATACAAATATACATAAAATAAGTGTAGATTAAAAAACTGCATGCCAATTATTTTTATTTCAAATTAATGTTTTAGTAAACGATAAATAGTTTTAAATCGTCTGCATTATTTTGACTACAGTATAACAAGTAGTTTGATCGAATCATTTCCATTCTTTTAACTGGCCATAGAATCTAAAAGATTATCAGACACATAAGTGTGTACAAATGAATTTATAGAAGTATGTTTAGATGTAGGTAAGATAAATTTTTATGTTTATTGATTATTTATTCATTTCTTCAATTAAGAAACTAAACAAACTAGATATTTAAAATGCTTATCTAACTAAAACTTAATTTTTTTATTTCCTTGAAATATAGTTACATTGTCCAGTTCTTCATTATGGAACAGTGAAATGTCTTTTCTTGACTTTTTTTTTAATTATAAACTTAAACATTAGTAATCCCATTGAAAATTAATCGTTGTAATTAGCAGGGTGTTTTAAAATAGACTTTCTACAAGTGTTCTCCTTAGTTTTATTAAAAATTCAGATAAGATAATTTGATTTTAATTATATGTATTTATATTTATTTATAAAATACAATCCCAATTTAATTATTCTCCAATTTAATTAAAAAAATATGTTGTTACTGTTGTTTACTATTTAAGATTATAAATATGCATTAAATAAATGACTATTCGTCATAAGTATTAATTTTCTTAATATTTTGAATGAATTTAGCTGCAAATTCTTCAGGGTCCTTCTTCAGGAGAGCCGTTTAAATTTTTGGTAAAAATTCAAATGATCACAAAATCGTTCCAAATGAATCTAGATCAAAAATATTTGGCATGGATATCCGTTTTATGAGTATAAAAAGGTATACATTGTCATTTTTTACTTCAAATTTGCCTTTGCTGAGATATTTTTAGATAGGTCTTTCTTTCGCGAACAAAATCGTTCAAATTTGTTCGCGGAAGAAAGACCTATCTAAAAATATCTCAGCAAATGCAAATTTAAATTTTAAAAAATGACTACATGTACTTTTTGGTACTCATAAAACGGATATACCTGCCAAATATTTTTGATCTAGGTTCATTTGGAACGATTTTGTGATCTTTGGAATTTTTACTAAAACTTTGAACGGCTCTCCTGAAGAATTGTCTTTTTCGCGATAGGTCTCTTTTCCGCGTACGGTGCGATATATCGCAGTGATTTTTTAGAGGAATTTTTTTTCCCCAGCACGAATGTTTTTTTTTAAAGTTTTTGTTTGAATTATCGTCGCACTAGAGCTACAAGAGGGCTATCCAGCACAAATGTGTCTATAGTATGGCTAGGACAGGGACAGAACTAAGAAGCTTCTTGGTGAGAGGCTCGTTGATTGTCGACATAGGCCACTTGGGGGCCACGGCTTAAATTACATTTTAATCGCTTCAGTACCAGACAGTTAACGCGTAATAGGCGATTTAATGTCACAAACTTCAGCAGGTGGCGCTATAACCCGGATGTTTACTCAACCTACCTATTAAGCTTCCGGTTGAAAGAGTTTATGTTTTGAGTTGGAATTTTTGGTGAGCATTCCGACACCCGTGAGCATATTTCGACACCCGCAAGCATTCTTGCAACCTTTTTT
Organism: Oedothorax gibbosus; assembly: GCA_019343175.1. Taxonomy (NCBI): domain Eukaryota; kingdom Metazoa; phylum Arthropoda; class Arachnida; order Araneae; family Linyphiidae; genus Oedothorax; species Oedothorax gibbosus. The sequence continues at coordinate 251,149 of JAFNEN010000468.1, forward strand.
ACAGTATCATTACAGATATCTTTTCAAGGAGGGATTCAGGAGCTGCATCCCTTTCCATTTTGCGGGGGGAGAGACCAGATCGGGTGCGTTTCCAACCCCACTTGAGAGGATTTTTTTCATGCCCTAACCAGTTCTGTACCTGAAAATACGATCGTAAGGCATGAAACCATGCGACGTCTATTGTTGAAGGCAAGCGTTCAAGACTGAACCTCGCCTTCTTTGCTGATTGGTAGCGCAAGTAATTGAGATCACATGCAGAGCATTTGGAATTACCTCTATATAAATGAATCAGGAAAATTTCGCCTGTCTTAGCCACTTGGTCACTGGTAGCTTCATGGTTGAGGAATATTTGCAATTCAGTTTGTAGGTATTGGTTGTTTTCAATGAGTGAGCAAAACTTTGCTTTCCCTTGACAGAAGAGGGCACTGGTAGTATCAACCCACTGGAAGCGTGGATGAAACTGAAGCGTGGATGACCACTGAATTTGTATTTAAATGAAGTTGTAAAGTAAATAACATCAGGCATTCCGCATTTTCCACATTTTCGGAAGTACAAGTTCTCCATCAGTGGAGCTAGAGATGCATATGACTCAGCAGTTTCCGCAATTAGAACGTCTGCATCCTCAAATCTCTGTTTCACTATTACATTTGCTTCTTGCAGAACTGTTACATTTGCTTCTTGCAGAACTATTACATTTGCTTCTTCAAGAGATCAATGAAACGCACTTTTTTGCTTTCATTTGATAAAAAAAAAAGTCTTCAAAAACTTCTGGACATGTGGATTCATTGAAAATGATCTCATGTGACATGACCGTGTGTTACTTTAAAATTTATTTAATTTATTCAATTAGTCCTTAGTTTCTGTGCATGTTACACTTATTTTACTCACGGTATAGTCACTGGAAAAGCATACTTTTTCTGGGGGCGGGGGCAGAAATTTGGTAACAGAAATACATCTAGAAAGCCAAGAATTGATCTTCTGCCTAGTAAATTTCTGCATAAGCTACTGAATAAAGGCATTAAATACCTTAAATTAGTATAAGCTAACTTATGCAGAATGTTTAGTCTTCAATAAATTCGCTATAAAATTTATTTTACAGGGGAATAAACCGCCAAAATGGAGAAAATTAAAAAAAATTTCTCAATTTCCCCAAATTTTGAAAAGAAGGATCACCAAAACTATTACGTTTAGGAAGACCAACTAACACTCAAATTGTTGCATATTCATCCCTCTTTAATTGTTGTATTCATTACTTTGTTGTAAAACCAACCCTTCATTGAATCAGCCCGCTGCGGCGCCCCAAGGTCAAAAACTTGAATTCTTAATTAGTCTTACAATATATAAAACATATCCAAAAATTAAAACTACCCGACCCCTGTAAGGTAACTCCTTTTTTTTACAACAGGTTTATTGAACGTTGGGGAGCGATATATCCAAATTTTCCATTTGGGGCGAGCGTGGTGGCAATAATTTTCTTGATCTTAAAAATTAAACACAAACATAAAAAAGCATCCGAAACTTTAAATTACCATATGGTAACGTGTACAAATCAATTAAACAGTAATAACCTTGCTATTAAATAAATCATTTGGAGAAAAAAATTGCGAAATTTTGAAAAGGACAAATTTTTCGCAATTTACACTAACTTTGAGGAGCTGTATCTCAGGAACTATTAGGCTTAAAAACACCAGCATGCTTTCAAATTGTAGCATATTTATCCCCCTTTAATTGTTGTATTCATTACTTTGTTGTGAAGCCAACCCTTCAGGGAGTAAATCTGCAAACACTGAAAAATGTCTTTTCAGTGTTTGCGTTTTTGTCTGTAGATAAAAAAAATTCATTTTCAATTTGGTTTATCAGCATTTTTGGGAGAACATAACCCACTGCATCTCCAATTCTTAATTACATTTAAAAAAGTTACAGATATAAATGCTTATTCTATACCAGATTGAAAGTATTTCTATTCATCTGTTCATAATAAATTCTTCCTGATTACCTGATATTGTATTTCTGGATTTTTTACCTGTTCTCTTCATTAGTTGCACATTTTTGCTCTGGTGTAATAGTATATTTTAAATGAGTTATTGATTTTAATAGAGAAGGATAGTGTAAAATTACCATTCTTCAAAGTATAACTAAGATATAGGGCCTTGTCTGCATATTTAAGACTTTTAATAATAGTTAGACTAAGAAATCTTGAATTAGCTTAGAAAATATAGCACACACTTTTCGTTGTTATTCATTTATTGCTTTAAATCACATTTCTGCAGAATACAAAGTATATTCTTGACCTGGAGAAATACTCAGTTAATATAAAAGGTGTAGTTGCCAATACCCACATTTTTCAAAGTATAACTAAGATATATGTTCCGGTTCGTTCATTGGTGACCTATGACTATTGTAAATTCAATTGGACGAAGTCGCCAATGAACGGGCCAGCCCCTTTAGCTTAATTATACACTAGTACTTGAGAGAATGTAAGTTTTACAACTACGTCTTTTATATGCTTTAGACTATAGTATAAGGGAATATGACTAGATGGGGATCTTCACATATAATCGCACATATTTACAATATGAAACAAACATTGCACTTTTGATTTATTCATCAGGAGTAATTCGCATAAATGATATAGTCTAGATCTAGATGTAAAGTTTTAAACATTAAATTTAAAAAATTATTATTTTATAGCATACAATATTAGTTCTAGTTAAAGAGCTTTACTTTCGTAATATGGTTCAATTACAATATTTTGATATGTACATGCATAAATTATCAGCTTGTAACAAACTTAAAATTGGACTGTATTTTTACTTGAATTTTATATTTACATTACTCTTTTGATGAAAAATAACACACTAAAGTATTTAGCCAACATATGTTGCATAAAAAAATCAAATAAATATGACAAAATCGATCAATTAAACTTTTAGAATGTAAAAGAAGCATCAAATGGGGCTTATCAATACCTATAAGTATACCAACAAGTTCGGAAACATTAGGTAACAAAATTGTGAATGCTAGCCATGAAAAACTCGATTCAATTTCAATACAGGTTTTAAAGGAGTTTTCATTAATCCATGTCCCTTTATTAGTCGTTGTTTACGAAGGACTAAATAGTTGCTGGTCCTTCACACATCCAATACATCATTCAAATACGCGATATAACAAATGGCCAATCGTAGAATCTCGATCTTCGACAGCTTCTTATCAGGCGGCAGAGTAGGCAACAGCTTCCTCAACTCTGCGAAAGCAACGTTGAACGCTTCAACTCGTATCCTCTCCCTCGTGGCATGGGCCAAACGATATTTTTGAGTGGCCCTCCTCCTTCGCCTCCTCTCCTCCCTCGTTAGATGGCCCATAGACTCACCCCCTCCTTTTTCCCGCCTCTTTTGGGCCCCACTTGGGGCCCCTTCTAAGGCCCCGTGGCCCTGATCGGGATGCAAGAGCGTAGTTGAGTGGCGAGGGGTGACCAGGGCAGTGGCTCGCCGGTCAGGGTACGGGAGGGTGCCGCCGAGGTAGATGCCGGAGGCTTCCGGCGGGCTGTCGGCTTCCTCGCTGCCGCCGTCAGCGGCGTAGACGTACATGGGATGGGTCGAGTTAGAGTATGGGGTTGTGCCTTTGGGAACAGGCATCCATGCCTTTGTGGTATTGCTGGGGTTTTGTAGGTTGTTTTGTTATTAAGTTGTTTTAATTTTTAAATCCATTATTTAGGACGACTTGTAACACTAAAGTTTTGATGTTGAATTACTTACAACTTAAAAAATAAATTGAAATGTTTTTATGATAGGATATTTTCTTCCCAGAAAATTAACCAATATGAGGGATGATAACAATGTAGATCATTCGTTTTCTTGAAATGTGAGTTACACAGCAATTCCTAAAAAGAAATAAAAACAATTATAACACAAATACACACATTAAAAATAAATTTTAATTCATAATATAAGGACCTTCCTAAAATGCTGTAAAAATGAGTGGACAGTTTAAAAAGAAATTTTGTTTGTTTGTTGAAGAGCGATAAAAAAATTGAGCAATGGAACAATAAAATAAGATTAAAAAAATTATCAAAAAAATAGTTCTGATTTGATAGAAACAACGGTTAATTTCATCTCCATTAAAAAAAATGCGCTACTACTCCAATTTTCTATTATTCATAACCAAACGAAAAAATTTCCGGTCTCACAATGGTTTTGTCGAATAAAAGTCCTTCTGAATAATGACTCTTTTCACAATCGTATCTTGTGCTATGTTCACCTATATCACTAAATTTTCGTAATTTTACTTCAACAGTTTTAGAGTTACAAAATGAACATTATATTTTTGAAGCATTTTCATTACATTGCATAGAAGATTAGAATAGAGCATTGAAATATAGTTGGGTAAACCGATACATTTTGCTCGTATTTATATATCTTTCATTTAATAACACGAGACCACGTGGGCAATCGACGACATATTTTAAAAAGTATTATATTTTTAAGGGTATCTCTGTCGTAGACAAATTTGGGGCATTAATTTATCGAATGACCATCTAATAAAATCTAAAAGTTTGACTTGTTTTGAAAATATCAGGTACATAAGGATATTAACTCTAAAAAAAAATACTGGAGGTGTAAAACTTCTCGTGCTCGTTCTGCCAAGCTTACTAACAACCAATGTCAAACAACAATAAATTATTAATTTCCCTTATGTTAGCAGAATATGAATTTATTTATAAGGTTTGATGTTTTTCACTCATTAAAAATGTATATATTTTTATCTAATTTATTTTTAGTCTATTGTCCTCGTCATACGGCCATGGTTTGTAAGTAAGAGTCTTTGTTCTAGAGCATTTCCATATGAATAAGGACGAGAGGCTCAGTGGCTGAGAGGTATTACGTGTCCGCCTAATAAGCCCAAGTTTGTGGGTTTGAGCCCCGGCTAAAACGTCAGATTTTCTTGATGGGAAAATCGTGGGCAGGCATTGTCATATGATTATGTGGCATGTAAAAGATCCGTTGAGTACCCATTTCGTTTGGATTCTTCCGGCAAAATTAAACCTCTGCATGCTTTAGAATCCACAGAGATCTCAGATTAATTGTAATCTGAGTAATTAAAATTGGTAGTATTGGTAAGTAAAATTGGTAGCAAGAGTCACCACCTAGATGGTCCCACAAAAAATGGCTCTAAGTTCAGAGAAAAATGCCGAGTCTGCAAAGGCTAAGCCACCAACAAAGCAGCCCCATTGGGAAAAAAATTAATAAGGACGGCTGATGCATGGCTGATTAAAGCTATGGTATATACAAACTTAATGCACTAGTATTTGAGATGAGATGACATGAATGGTCATAGCTCATACACTGTTAAAGTTTTGTGCTTGATTTTACCATAGTAATGATTCCTAGTAGCTTCAACAGAGGTACATCCACTGCTGTGTGTCTTGAATTGTTCACCATATTTCGGTTTTAGATTTTCAGGTTTTAGAAGAAAAAATTCTGAAAAAAGATTCATACGAATACCAAAAATGTGGTAAAATATTTCACCCCTCAGCCGTTACAGCTACTAGGAACCATATTTTTGGTGAAACCACACTGTAAAAAAAACTGTTGTTTTACAGTTAAAACTGTCAACTTAGACGCCAGTTAATAACTGTTTTTTTTACAGTTAAAACTGTAATTCTTTTACAGGAAACTGTAATTTTAACAGAGAAAAACTGTTAATTTAGCAGGGAAAACTCTTAATTCATGGTTTTCCCCTGTAAATTTAACAGTTTCTCCCTGCTAAATAAAATACCCAATACTAGCCCTCGCGACCGAGTAATTACTTAGTCGCAGAAGGTTCAGTATTGGGCTCGCACGCAAGAAGTTCCTGGAAGAGGTATGGACCGGGCCCGTTTTGATCCAGGAACCTCTTGCGTGCGAGCCCAATACTGACCGTCTGCGACAAAGTCATTACTCGGTCGCGAGGGCAAGAATTGGGTATTTGTGCTGAACGATGATCTCAATCACGTGACTCTTTGCTCGTCTTCAAATTTCCCCGCGGGCAGGTGTATTTGATGGATTGTGAGTGTGACGTCACGTTAACGAAGATAAATACAGTTATTAACTGTTTTTCTAAAAACAGTTTTAACTGTAAAAAATAATGTATTTAACTGTAAAACAACAGTTTTTTTTTACAGTGCAAAACCAAATTTTAACAGTGTAGTTCATATCAGTAGATACTCATTAGCTTTCATGCACAAAAAATATACGGTAAGGCTCGCAAATAAAACAAACTCTTACTTTTTATCAAAAATTGTCAGAGCTCCTAGTGCAAAGTCCAGTAATTTCGTATTTTGAATCAATTGGTGATTAAGGTGATTTAATCGTTTCCGACTATCTATTTCTAGCTTCCTTTAGGAGCTTTAATGCAGCCAAGTTCCCCTCGTAATGTAGATATGTGGTCAAGTGACGATCAATTGGTAATATATATCATGTTTCTTGCTGCCTATTTATAGGCATATCTCTAAGAGTTTTTCATCATAATTTTATAAAATTCAATCCAAAGAAAGAAACACTTCCAATCGACTGTGCATGTATTCTATACCCACTAATTCACTCCTGGCTCCTCATCAAAACTTAATCTTCGGATAGCGCCAGAGCAACAATTTTCCAAGCCCACTACATTTAGTGCAAACAACAGACACTTATTCACAACATAAAAACAATACGTTAACTTAAATATTGCTGCGGTGGGGATTTTTGAATGACCCATCGCTGTCCATCCCTCCAAAACTGAGAATAACTTAAACGGAGGAAGTTCAGCTATGTCAAACATTGTCTTCTACCTGTTAAACAAACCACGCTCCATCCCTTTTGAATCTTCCATTTGCTATCTTCGGATAGCTTTTGTAACGCTAGTCAGAAATTTTTCCTAAACCAAGCGCGCTATATTTAGTGCAAACAGGCACATATTCACTACAAGCTAATTCCATGTAACTGCAGTGAAGTCACAAGTGGAAAAAGCTTTTTAAATTTGAAAAATAAATCAAATTGAATAAAGCACGTTACATTATTTAGTTGAAAAAAGTGTAGATCAGCTATTCCGCTAATTTTTTTCATTTAATGTTAGAAGTTGTAGTGATAATCACTTTTTACACACGTACAAAAATTGTAATTTTGAATGGAATTAGCTAACATAAACCATACGTTAACTTAAATATTGCAGTGGTGGGGATTTTTGAATGACCCATCGCTGTCCATTCCTCCAAAATGGGAATAACTTATCCCTGTAGGGGAAATTCCCCAGGCACCGTTACAGAGTACGGGGGCTCGACCGCTATTTACCTAAGTGGTCGGTTATGATTCACCTTGGGTTCTGTGAAGATGAATTCTTAGCAGGGTGACCCGAGTCATGTTTGGGGGTCGCAGAGGTCTAGCCATCTTTTAGGGACTAAGAGGTGGGATATTGAATATTGTAAAAGGGCAAAATGGAATTAAGCTGAAACTTTTTTCACATGTTAAGCACACTGTAAAAGAAATCTGTTAATTTTACAGAAAAATACTGTTTATTTAGTAGAAAAATAGTATTTTCTTTTAATAGTTTTATTCTGTAAAAATAAACCGTTTTAAGTAAACACAGTTTCTTTTCAGTTTATAACCTCGTAAAGAATGTAACCGAAAAAGCATTTCAACTCTGTGAATGGAAACAGGCCTGTTGGGAGAGGATCTTAAGGTCTGTGGTTCGAACCACGGGTTTTATAGTTTAGTCACCCATAGTAGTAATGTGGCCAGTATCCTTGAGAGGAGAGAGAGGTGATATTTCGGTTTTCTTTACAATTTGTCTATTAAATAACAGCTTTTGAGTTAAAATTATAATGTATATTTTCTACGAACAATTTATATCTCTGTAAATTATACGCTATTTTTCTAGCACAGCAGCTGACATATTTTTTTTCTGTTAAAACAACAGACTTTTTTTACAGTGTAGATACTATATGCTAAGGAAGTTTAGCAAATGTACCGATAGGTAATATAACGCAATGCAATTGTAAATGAAATTAATTAAAACATTTTTAAACCGGTGTTATAAAACACGATGGAATCAAAGCAGCTAGGATGGACTTTCGCGATCCCTATTTAGATAAAGTATCAGTCTGAAGCTCAAAGATCTTGTTAGATTTTTTTGTTTTATAAATGAATAAATGTTGGCGTCGTGAGATTCTTTATGCCAATCTTGTCACTTGATTGACACAGACACAAATATTAGCGTCATTTGATGTTGATTAGCTTCTTAACGACTCGGGATATCGACACAAGATTTTTTTAATGCAACCAAATACTGAGCCACGTAAGTTAAATGCTGTCTTAGCCCATTAATGACGATTGACAAGAATATTTGCAACTCAAAAAGAAGCTTTCTGCTTAAATTTATTTAAATAGACCAAAATATAAGACACATGAATACCATCTTATTGAGCACAATACATATTACAATTATAATCTACAATACCGGTGATTTAATACAGTTATTCAAGTTTATAAAACAGGGAGACATAGAGGGCTTAGGTTTTACCTTAAATAGCCGGACCGGAGGACATGATCAGAAATTGAATAAATCATGCTTTAGAAGGGAGGTAAGAAAACATTATTTTTACAATAAAGTTGTCAATGAGTGGAATGCTTTACCAGATTATGTTGTGCATTCGAAGAGAGTAGAAGATTTTAAGAAGAAACTTGACAGTCATTGGAGACTGGTAATGTACTAGATTTATTTTGTACCAACCTTGCTGGGCCTCTGGCCTGTTGTTGGTCGACAATTTTTGTATTTGTATTTGTAACAGCTTAAGGGGAATAAATTAAGTTACACGAAAACACGAAAAACGTATTTTAAAAACGTGAATTTAACGTTTTCATTCGGAAATGAAGGTGCTAATGGTATCCAGAAAGTCGTCGTCAGTAGTTTAATGAACGAAAACATTACTGTATTAAATTTGGACAGCGGAAGAAAAAAACAATATAATAATCTAATAAAATTGTATTAATTTTTTCCTCTGATCATTGATCACGACTCTGGCTTAGTTAGACCTTTATTATGTAGTTTTAATGTGACGAATATACTTAGTAAATAGTTTTTGAATACACTATCAAATGCTTCCTTAACATCTCGCATAACTAAGTAAGCTCAAGGTTATAGGTAATTTCCACAAGACCTCGTCTTCTACCTGAACTTGTATTTAGCACTTTGGGTATTTATTTTAGAGAGAACTGTAATTTACAGGAAACATGTAATCCGCTAAATTACAGTTTTTCTCGTTAAATTACAGTTCCAAGAATAATTTACTAAAACAGTATTAACGTCTGGTTTACGTAAACAACAAAATAAAAACTCAATGCTAGTTCCTGAACTAAATAGTGCTATAACAATGGGGAAAATTTCACCAAGTACGCGATTAGTAATTAACCATTTGTGCCCAATAAAATATAAGACGCCTGTTTCTAAGTTTAAGGTTTTGTAAATAAATATGAGACAAATAAAAACCATAGTCCTGAACAGATATTGCATTTTGAAATGAAATTAAACGAAAAATGAATTTTCAAATCTTAAATTTACCGCTCTAATTGGGTACTGAAGGAGTTAATGGTATTCCCAAATGGGGAAAGAATGGGGTTAGCCCCATTAAAGTTCCCAAATTTAAATACCACCATCAAATCCCAATATTACACTTCATTTCCCGAGAAAACCAACTTACGCTTATCACATTAACACACCCTCTTATAAAACCAACGGAGAAATACAGGGCCTAATCCTATCCCTTATAATTCAATCAAGCCATCATGGCTCCAGGGCAGATCTTCTGTTGATATGCAAGAGCTTGGTCTTGTGGGAGGGTAAGGGCAAACTTATTAGCCCATCTACCCCATATAGCAGCGTATAGGGGAATCCTCTGGGACGGTTTTGGCCCCTATAAACCCCTTGCCCTGTTAATTCTTTTCGTCAACTGATGGGAAGATTTTCTCTGGGAAGATTGCCCGTGCCTTGCTTTTTCTTGGGGATGGGAAAGTGTGTTGGGGTTAGTGGTGGTAGTTTTTATGAGTTTGGTGATGATAACGGGTGAGGATTTCTGGTACACTTATATATAAAACTGGTGTTGACTTTCAGAATAAACAAGAAGTTCATAAAGAACTAAAATAGCCTACTTTCCTGTTACTTAAATACTTACTGAAGTTCTAATCGGGAAAAAAAACTAGGTTCCTAAAGTAAATATCATCAACAGCCGTTTCTACACTAGATTTATACACATTAGAAAAAAAAATCGAAACACAGCACCCAGCTATAATTTAAACTTCTAAAAGCCGAAATCAACTACTTTCCTTAATATTCTTTCGCAAATTAATTAAATATTATTTATCATCTGCTCGTGATTTATTTTTAGTTCGAAGAATAATTAAATATTTATTAATAACAAAAGTAATGAAACTACTCCGAACTGCATTAAAAAATAAGAAATGTAAATTAAAACTAAGCATAATTGCATGCAAAAGTATGCCTTGCCGCTTTCTTGGTAGATAAATAATGAATAATCAAAGAATCAAATTGTGCTACATTTTATGACGTCATTCCAAACTGATTCATGAAAATATTATTTTGCTTCAAATATGTTTAAATAAATAAAGTTTCTCATGCCATTGTTGATTTGGCAACAGTGATTTAAATGACTCAAAATTGAATTTCAATGCTAATTCAATGGGAAATTCGCCGAAAGATAGTAGATTTATGTCCGTCCGGACGTACAGACAGACGGACAAAAAGTATGAAAGTTGGGTATCTGAGGTCATAGCTTTCTAACAAAAAAAAAGAATTTTTAAGATCCGAGGGATAGAACCGATTTGGAAGAGGGATACGGACAGACGACAGACAGACGGAAAGACAGACAGACATACGAACAAACAGACAGATGGACATCAACCGCATTTCAATACCTACAGTGATTTAAATGACTCAAAATTGAATTTCAATGCTAATTCAATGGGAAATTCGCCGACAGATAGTAGATTTATGTCCGTCCGGACGTACAGACAGACGGACAAAAAGTATGAAAGTTGGGTATCTGAGGTCATAGCTTTCTAACAAAAAAAGAATTTTTAAGATCCGATGGATGAACCGATTTTGGAATGGGGGTACGGACAGACGACAGACAGACAGACGGACATCGACCGCATGTCAATACCTACTTTTTCATTTTTTTAATTCTTTCGAATTAAAAAAAGAAAAGTAGGCTAAAAATTGTGTTTTACCCGTTATTACAAGTTATGTTGAAACACTATAAAAAAGTTGTATTGCCACCAAATAATAATTCATTGTTGAAGGCGAAGCACTAATGTATTCTTCCGAAATGTAGTTGAGCATGTGATGTTTAATGTTTAGGATAGTAATTAGCTAAGTTAATAATTAGCTAGTTTAATAGCTATACTTAAAAATATACAGATGGGTGACAAAATAATACAACACCCATGTAGGTCTTAAACAAGTTCATCGTAAACGGTCTATCAATACATCAACAGTCTGCTAAAAGGTGTTGCACGCGTCTATTGTAATTTCTGAAAACGCAATAATGACGGACCTGTCAGAGTTCGAAAAAGGTATGATTGTTGGAATGAGGTGCGCTGGTTGCTGTTGACGGAAACAGCCATTTATTTGGGGCGTGCAAGGAGTACTGTATCTGCGTTATGACAGCATACAAGAAATGCGGGAATGTAGACTGCAAGCACAACAGTGGACGAAAAGAAAGCTTACCGAGAGGGATAAAAGAGTCTTAACCGCATAGTGACCCGAAAGCGCAAACAATCGTATCCAAATAACGTCTGAGGTGAATAGTCATCTTCGTAAACCCTATTTTCGCAAGAACTGTCCAAAGGGAACTGCATGCTTCGAACTTGTGACTTGTATGGAAGAGTTGGAATTCGTACACCATTGGTAACAGCACGTCATGCTTTACAGCGACGCCAGTGGTGTAGAACCACAGACAGTGGACCCACAACAGTGGCAACAAGTCATCTTGTCGGATGAATCGACGTTCTCCCTATCCAGACCACCGACGAGTTTATGTGTGGAGAAAGCCCAAAGAAGCATTTGCTCCTGAAGCATCGTGGACCGACTGTGAAGCATGGAGGTGGGTCCCTTATGGTATGGGGGGGGATATCTTGGCGGGTCTTGGGCCACTTGTTACTCTTCATGGCAAGGTTAAAGCTACCCACTATGTCAATATCCTGGGGGATCAGGTGCATCCATTTGTCCAGACTCATTTCCCGGAGAAGAGGACTTTATCAAGACGACAAACGCTCCTGTCCACACTGCTAAAATCGTGCAAGAATGGTTTGCAGAGCATGTGGGGAGTAGGTCATCTTCTTGGCCCCCTCAGTCACTATTTAAATATTATTGAACATTTGTGGGCATATTGGAGTCAAAACTCCGTGCTCGATTCCCTCCACCATCTACGGATTCGGCATTAGAGACCGCTCTCCACGAATAATGGCTTCATATTCCATTAAAAGTTGTTCATGACCTCTATGCGTCCATCCCACGTCGCATACAGTCTGTAATTCAGTCAAAGGGGGGTCCAACTCCCTATTAATAAAGCTTTTCTCCTCTTTCATAGGTGTTCGTATTATTTTGTCACCCATCTGTATATTGCGCTTATTAAGCTTAAAATATATATATTGCAGCACATTGAAAATGACTTATAATTTTGTTCTACACATATTTTAGAAAACAAAATAGTTTAAGGGGGGGGGGTTGCCAACCACGCATGGATATAACAATCGTATCCTTTCGAGATCGTCAGTTGTGTTTGAACTACACAAATTTGTGTTCGTGTGTCACTAACATAATTCTTGCATTGAAACAGCATAATATTGTAATGTTGTCATCTTTTACACAATACTTTTGTCCCACTTGTGCTGTTTGAAGTTTCTTCTGAGTGTAGGTTGTAAGGTAAACACTTTCCATGAAGCTGCAATTAAATAAATCATGCGCTTGTGAGAATTCAGGAAGTTGAGACGTTGTTATGTCTATAGTCTTTTCCAGTTTGTAATAAAATAACATTTATGAAAGAACTGTTGTTGATATTAACCTATTAACGACGATTTTGTAAATACCATTAACACCTTCAATTCCGAATAAAATCGTTAACTTTAATTATTTTTAAAATTTGCTTTTCGTGTAACTAAATTTGCCCGACGTAAATTGCACACTACTATGATCTTCCTTTGTCTTATATTTTGTTTATTTAGATAAACTTAAGCTAAAAGCTTGTTTTAACTTGGCAAAATATTTTGTCAATCGCCGTGAATAGTTTAATCTAAAATTTAGCTTAGAGCATAGTTTTAAGGGTCTTGTATAGTAACAGATCTCTATACAATTCTAAGGGGGAAACTTTGGCCCCTGTTTTTAAATAAAATATACGATATTTACTCACGAAAACTTACCAAAAATACAGAAGAAAGTTATTTTGCTATTAAAATAATAAGTATAATCTTAAAGATATTAATTAGTTATAATTTTTAAAAAAAATGTTTCGATATTTACATGCCGTTAGTGCTGCCATCTATAGTTTGTGAATAATTACTAAAATTTTTGTTTTTTTGGTACCATACAAAACCCTTAATACAGCATCGTCGCATTCCAGATAAAATTACGCACATTGGCTAGTTATTTTTGAAAGTAAACTCAAACATCACTTATTTCACTTTCTCGCCAACCAACAATTTAAACGGAAATTTTTTAAAACCGGCAACTGAAGTCTAGTTAAAAAGCGGTCACGTTATCGGAAGTTTTCCTCCACGGGGATTGGTATCAAAAATAACAAAAAAAGCGCTCCGTTTTCAGTTGGTGAGAAAGTGCCCCTTTGGGAAATCCGGCGAATTCCCCTATTACAAATCGGGAGCTGACTGTACAAATCTGGAGTGAACTTTTTCTGCAGTTGACTGTCGGGGTAAATGTTAAATTAGGAAGAGATTTTCGCTAACGGAGAGCCCTTATTGAAATATTTACGGTGGATGATTTGTGTATGCGTGTTGGTGAATATACAAAGTCAAGGGGAATGTCCAAAATATTTTTTAATCAATTAAAAAGTATTTTTGCATTAACAGAATGTAAAACATTCACTGCAAAATACAGTTATTTTTACTCAAAACTTAAAAAAACAACAATTCCAATTAAAGTTTTTGACAAAGTGGTTTGAAAAGTAGAATTTTATTATTTTTAGAAATAGATAGATGGTGGGTGTTAAAAGCGGGTTCACAAATTTGCGAAAAATGTTCTCAATTTTTAGAACATCATTAATTCATAATTGATTCATAATTGAAGTCGTTGGAAAATAAATAATAGAAGACTGTTAGGCTTAATGAACCATGAGCAATGGCGGAAACCATCGGAGTAAATAAGACACATTTCAAAGACTTAAAATGTACCCCACTTTCGCGTCTGAAATGACTTCCCGTCTGAATCTGAAAACGTCTTAAACATTCCGTTTTCTGTAATTTTCAGTCATCAATGGTGTCTTATATGACGTTAGAGGATTTTTAAGGCACGTCACGTCTTAAATAATGAAGATAGTTAGCATTTAAGACTCTTAATGGGTCTGAAATCACGTTTAAGACTCTTTTTCGTCCTAATTTAAGACAGAACGATTTGCTGTGTAATAGCTCCGAATACATTGTTCTACTATTTCACAACATGCTGTCATGATTGTCATGTTTAACAATGATTGAGAAAAGCCATTGATTGGATTACATCAGGGGTTATTTGCCGACGCTGGCTCGATCTCACGATCTACGATAAGACAGCAACAGGGACGATTTGTAATATAAATTAAAATATTTTTCTCAATTAATTTATTGTCATTTATTTTCATTTTTTATGCTAAATGATATTCTAAATCAAAGGAACTATTTCAAACTTTGACCTGTACAATAGACCAAGCAAGAACCACTGAGAAATGAACCAAGGACTTAACAAAAGGTAAGACTGATGAACACTAAAATTGATAAACCTGAAAAATGACCGAATTTCATAGTGACAATTTCTAAATACAAGCATTTTTTCAGGTGTTTTAACCCTTTATGTACCGACGTTACTTTTAAGTACCACTTAAAAGGCTACTGTTTCATTGCTCAATTTGGAGAAAACGGGGAAAGATGGAACTTTTTTGATTGAAATATTTGGTTTTAACACATTAAAGTCTAAAAATTCGTAATAAAACTTTAACTTTAGTTATCCTGCATCAACTCATGATGCCCCTACGGTACTTATTAGTACCACTTAACGTAACACATATTCATTCAACCAAATGTCATTTTAGTCAGTGTCATTTAGAAATAAATTATAAATAAAAAGATGAAAAAAAAGAAAATAAATTCGGGACGTAAAGTACAATTTATGTTCCAACTATTTTTTACACTTTTACATTCTAATTAACTGCATTAGCTGTTATTTAAGTGCTCAAAGACAAATAATTAAAATTTAAACTTAATTCGGGACATAAAGGGTTAAACCGAAATTTCACAAGTCCACTTTCCATACACACCTCCATGTTCCCTATTACCCACGGCCAACTTCAATAACAAGGCCAGAGAAGCTCTCTCAAACATGAGCGTAGACGGAAATTTTGACGCCACTGTTCCCAGTGCCGAAGATCGAGAAACTAGTTCGGACGCATTCGGAACCCTAAAATTGTGGTCAGCCGTGAACGGGTGGTTCCGAACAGGTTTTGAGACAGGTTGTCTTCATCTTCGGAACAACGTCACTCAGAACTATGACGTCAAAATTTCCGTCTCCGAGCTTGTTTGGGAAAGCTTCTTTGGCCTTAGTAGTTGAGTAGGCCGTATATTACCTCATTTACGATGTTATCTACAGCTCTAAACACAAAATCTGGAAACAGGTCCATATTTTTACGACCTCATCAACACCCACTTTACGGCCTGCGGACAAAAACACTATCTATCCCTCTCATCCCATTTCGAATTCTGGTGGGTGAAAACCATACAAAAGACACAATGAGGTCTGGCCTTTAGTGTCAACCAGCATCAGTCAAATGGCCCGGGACACATCGCCCCCGATATACTGATGACTAAGATAGGTTCAGATGCAGTATTTGGGACATTTTGTGTAGCTGTATTTACTAGTTTGTATTATTTAGAAATGTTTGTTATATAACACAAAAGGTTTTCAGTCTTGTTGGTTCCATTTGTAATGAAAAGAATTAAATTTTATCTGGGGGAGGGGGGGGGGGGGTGTTTAAAATACAGTTTTCAGTTTCCATTAAAAAAAAAGAACTTTGACGCAGCATTAAATTTTATTTTGGCCAACGTTTCACACCTACTACATTTTTTAACGTGAAAATTAATTGAAGATTACAAACTTTGTTTTTAAAACTAATGAGTTAACATTATACAAATTTGTGTTTACAGTATAAGTTTGGTTTGGTTGAATTAACTTCGTACTGGAACTACACGAGGGCTATTGTTGACGTTTACTTTATTAAAATTGTCTAAGTACAGCACATCGCGCTGTTAAAAATATTACCAATACAAGTTTATGAAGTTTACATTAATGAGTATTATGAAATAATGGACGTAAATAACACATAACAAGGTTAATTCAATGATTAAGAAAAATTCGTTATACTATACTGCGCACTTTGTTGTAAATTTGTTTTGTAGTACAAAAATACAGTAATGCATAACATTAAGAGAAATTTTTTAACATATGATGTTTAGAATAATATCCGTAAAATGTCACGGCTTTTACACTCATTTTAAAGTTTCATTTCTTTTGCATCATATTTAATTAATTGAATTTATAACTTAATATTGAAAAAAAACTCTAAAAAGCACGTGCTAAATACCTTTTTCCTGTTTAGTGGAAAAAAGGTGGAACTAACCGATTATTTTTTTACGTAAAACAAGTTCGGCTTTATGAGGTTCAAGGTTTTTTTTTGCCGTAGCATTTATATCCTTTGTATCAAAAATTATTTCTAAAAGCACGTGTTAAATACCGAATTTCCTATATACTTAAAAGAAAAACAAATGAAACTATATTATTATATACCATATTATTCTTTTTTTAACATCACTAGATTGTCGGAATCGTATACAGGAGAATGGGGGGGGGGGGGTAGAAGGGGTAGGAGGGAAATGGGACTTTTTTTGCACCACAATAGGCTAGAAATATCGGTCCTACAGTCTATCGCCAAGGGACCAATAAATAGGCACTCGAATTTCTATGACGTCGACGTGAGCTGGGTAATTTGTACGCTTTTTAAAGGGTGGGACAGTCCTAAGGGTCAGCTAGGGTAATTTTTCAAAAATATTTTTTTTTTGTATTTATATATCTATGAAACGGAAAATGGTAGATGTGTTAATTCAATAATGTTTGAGGTATTTTTAATAAAAAGTTTTTGAAAAAATAGTTATTTTCCAAACTGTTAGTTTGTAGTTGGAGTTGGATATTTTTTTATTTCTTGTCATTTTGAATAAAAAATAATTAACATAATTGGTTATCAATATTAGTTTTGAAAATGCAATGGAATAAATAAATTTTTGATTTAATTTAATTTTATAAATATTTAGTGCATAAATGCATTTGCGACATAGGAAACAGAAAATCATAGCCAGAATGGTTGATGTTAATTTAATAAATTTTAAAAAATTAAATAAAAAGGCTTTTGGGAAAATAGTTATTTTTCAAACTATTATTTTGTAATTGGAGTTGGTTATTTCATTTCTTGTCATTTTGAAATAAGATAACAAGTTAAATTAAATGTCAATTTGATTAATTATAAGTATTGGTTTTGAAAATGTAATGGAATAGATATATTTTTTATTTAATTTTATTTTATGAACAATTAATGCACAAATGCAATTGTTTCATAGGAAACGGAAAATCATAGGCAAAGGACTATTTAAAAAAAGTTCCATATATCAACATATTTATAATATCCGGAGGAAAAAATCAACGGAAATGTTTGCTATTAGATTTATAACGGAGATAAACACCAGTAAATTTAAACTTAAGATAATATTTAAACTAAATTTCGACAAAACGAATACAAAACACATATTACACAAAAAACACATAATTTAAATATAAATCCCACAAATTATTTACAATTAATACCAGCATATAGTTTCTCTTAAAATCAACAGATACTACCAAAATCCTACTAGAATATCCCTCGATCATGGAAAGGTTACAACAAACCATAAAAAAAAAAATCCCACCCCATTAAACCCCCTCTTAACTAAACCAATTCCAGGGTTTATTTTGCAAAATAGTGCGCGCAGATTAGCTTTTGGCGCGCAATCTACCGTTGCCACCCCAGTCTACGAAATAAACCCGATTAGGCGTGCGATGATTCAAGAGGGCATGAAATATGCATGAGTTTTAAAGATGTAGGAATACAGATGAGGGGGCCGTTGAATGTGCCCTCTGTTATACCACTAGGAAAGTGGGGGTAGTAATTAGATTGGCCATATTGGTGTAGAGGGGTCACTGAGCATTGGGGGGGGATGTTTTTTTGCGGGGTAAGGGAGCAGAGGGGTGGGTTTACCAGTTTGATTATTAACGGTAAATTTGGGATGACTCTAGAATTGTTTTAAGTTTAATTTGTTTTATTGATGAATTGCGTGCTTTAAATTCAGTAGATTATTTTTGAATGGATCAAAATTAATTTCTTTAGTACAAATATTCATAATAAAACAATTGATATTACTACGTATTATTCCTTCATTGAATAATAACAATTTCGTAACTGAACTATCTATTAGTTCGGTGAATTGCTTCAGATACTGGAGACTTTTTTAAAGAACTTTTTAATTTATGCTACTAGAGTTTATTGACGGAAGAAATTAAACGAAAAGCTATACCCGTTATTTTGTCTAGCCATTTTTTTTTGTTAGTTAAAAGGATTTCTTATGTAATCGGTATGAGAAAACTTTGAGTTGATAAGGTACGATGTATAACTAGAATAATTATCTTAAAATCATGGGTTACAACTTTTATGGGATTGCTCAATTTTTGTCCGTAATAATTTCAATGACATCATAATTTAGATAGACTGAGAATATTTAGAGTGAAGTTATTGCCCCAAGCTCATGCTGTTTGAGAAGTCAGTTGTTGCCATATTTAACCCTTTGAATTACCAATATATCTCACAAAACGGTGTCTCAGTGGCTAAGAGATGTTACGTGTCCGCCTCTTACGCCCAAGTTTGAGGATTCGAGCCCCGGCTGAGTCATCAGATTTTCTGGATGGGAAAATCGTAGACACGCATGTCATATTATTATGTGGCATGTACAATATCCCTTGAGTACCCATTTGGCTTGTCTTCTCTTGGCAAAATTAAATCTCGACATGCTTTAACATCCACAGAGAGCTCAGATTAATTGTAATCTGAGGGTCAAAGTTAGAAGCGAAAGTCGGCTAGATGGTGCCACAAAATAATGGCTCTCAGTTATGGGGAATATGCGGAGTTTTCAAAGGCTTAACCTCCAATAAAGCAGCCCTATTGGAAAAAATATCTCAAAAACACGAAAAAAAGTGACTTATCTCCCACTAATTTAACAAAAGGAGAAAGGTCCTTTTTCCACGCACGGTGTGATATAGTCTACATATATTATAAGCTTTTGATTGATCCACCGAAATTCCACCACAAATAAACTCCCTTTAACTTCCGTGAAAACTAAGCCCACGTTCATCCATTTTCAGCAACCACATCTGCCCCACCTCACTCCCTACAAAGGACGACTAGCAGGATTACACAAACTGACATAATAGGATGTGGATTTAAAACATTAGTCATAAAAAAAAAAGTATGTTTGTAACAAAAACCGTCCCTTAAAACTGCTTCCTTATAAAATTTATAAGTTTTAGAAAAATATCGACAAACACAGCTTTTACTTCTATATTAAATATTAAAACACTAAATTTTGTTATTTGCTTTTATGTTCTTTATTTAATTATATAAATATTATTATTATTTAACATTTGCTAATTTCATTTGTATTTCGAAAAGTAAATACATTAAATTACTCGCCCTCTAATAATTGGATTTTTTCAAGTGACGTAGTTACTTCTAGCTTTCATTTCTTTTTCCTTTGATCGGTGCACTGATTAATGCTCTGTTCCCACGTGACATTGATTTACCAATCGACGCTCGAGAAAGATTTATTTTCATTCAGCATATATGTTGTCACTCAAGTCTTTAAACATGTCCATTGTATTTTCCATTTCTAAAGTAATCTTTTTATTTTTGCTGTGCTTCGAAAAAATATATCAACGACACACGTTGGGCTTGAAATGCATTAAAGCATTAAAAATATACTTATTTGAGGAACTCTTAATGTGTTCTTTTCACAAAATACGCAAATAAAACCTCTGTTTGATGAATCAATCTCACATGAAATCGCACAGGCCCTCGCATCTGCTAAATATCGTCATATCGTCAACATTTGAGAACAAATAAAAACACACCCTGTCAAAGTTGTCTTTTGATGGTAAGACTCACACCGCGGAGGAGCTAACAAAACTTTGGTCAGAGGGCAAAATTGATTTTCTTTGTTTTGAGACAGTTCAAGTTTTTTTTTCTTGATTGAAAGGTTTCGCAACTGACGTTTCTTATCAATTCAACATTCCTCGAGTAAAGGTAGAATAAAACGGAATTGAAAAAATTCAGCATTTTTGAATATTCAACTCTGATACTAATATATATCTAATGATACTCTTACGTTACTAAAAACCTCTACCGTATGAATATTTCTCCATTTTGTCAAGTCTAGTTTAGTAAAACTTGCTTTATTTGCGTAATGCAGTCATAAAGTGTGAAACTATGTAGCCCCTCCCATGCTTGATAAAGCTGTGGAGTCGAAAGCCAGACGGTGAGTTAGCGTTCGAATTCGAAGTTCGATTTTGGGTGCCTACTCAGGTGATCAGGTGTTAACTGTGTAGAGTCACATAAATATGACGTATTCTCAAAAATACTACGGATGATGTCTGTGTCACGCTACAAGTGAAGCAGTAAACGAAAAATACAAACCCAACCAACCCATAAGCTATCCGTACATCAATATAAAATGCACTATTTAAAAAAAAACTCTTAATATATATGTTGAACTGTCACTAGTCATTAGGACGACAAAATTCTATTTTACTGAACCAAACACTTGACGACTGGGTGGCTGAATAGTCAGGAAGTTGGCCAGGCAATAAGAAAGTCCCGGGTGCAAATCCCGGCACATGCATTGATATTTGCGTTCTGTGTTTGTATTTGTCCTAAGTGCACTGCGACATACGTGATCGTTAAATATGTGGAGTCGAAAGTCCCAAACAAGCGCACGATGACGCCACTAGTTTGCTTTGGGTGCCCGCTTAGGTGTCGACCTTGTCACTTGTTCTAAATTTTAAAGCGTAATTGGATGTGTTAAAGCTCGATGTAGGCTATACAAATACATAGACAGTCGGAAACGTACAACTTAACCAAGCACATTCAAAGCGACATTAGTCCCAAAGTTCTCCACCACATCTGCCACCCCACTCTCTTCACAATACGAACTACGAGGATTAAACAAACTGACATTACAGGATCTGCATCGCACAAAGGGCAAGTGGAAGACGGCACTTTTCCCGGATCGTGTTTCCCCAGTCACGTGACGTCCCCCGGACATCCCGTTAGATTAACGGGATTACCGGGATACGGGGACACGTGACCATCTGCCGGATATTTTGGGTCCACGCGCTTTGTTTGGGGAGTTGGTGTAAGTTGGGTGTCGATTTTTTATCGGGAAAAGATCGTTAATTAAGTTAATAGGGGGATAATATGGGTGATTTAATATTTTTACATATTTATAGCAGATGGTGGATTTTTTGTGTGTATGTTATGTATTTTACAGCGGAATCCATACTTGAAATTTAAGACTTTTAATTTGGTTTATATTTTTCTACTAAGAAAAGGTATATTGTAAATTTTGATTTGGCAGCTCCGAGAGTACAACGTTGTTCAAATCCGCTTTTAGTTGTTTCTCGCAATTATAATTGTGACAAGTTCCCTTGTTTTACGATTAATTTCTAAATAAATAAACGCTGCTTTGGTTCTTTAGTGCATCCTTAAAACTTTTAAGCAATCATTAAATTTTCTTTTCTTCTGGGCTGGCTATTTATAGAAGATTTAGAAAAATAATTAAAATTAATGTATTGAATAATTGGTTAAAGATGAAGGATTTCATTTCATAAGAAAGGTTACCTGTCTTACTAGAAAACAAAACCACCAAAACAGATTTTTAAAAAATAAGCTTAAAATTTTTATTTTGAGTTGCATTTGCAATTGTTGTCATATTCTATTCATTATTCCGAGAATTCTCCACTGATTAATTTCCTAATGCAAACTAATGGATATTCCTCTTTGGATTTTCTAGCTCGACGAAAGAAAAAAAATTCTAATCGTTTTTGATAAATGCCAGTAGCTCCTCGCTATATCGCGCCTAATTGTATCGGATATATCGAGGTCCCAATCTGGGCTCAATTTTTCAAACTCTTTTTATTTCTTTTTTACTTTTCTATTAATCGAAACTAAAAAAATTAAAGTAAATATGCACTTTTTATTTAGAGAAGAATTAAAAGCAATTTCTGATAATCTAGGAGTTGGATAATCCACTGTTAGAGGATGATTGAATCTACTTTGGTTAAACGCTATTATTAAAGTAAAACTTGAAATCTTGTTTTCTTTTTGTCAAGGTTTTTGTAAAAACTTCAATTAGGCTAAAAAAAAAAACTGTTCGACCTATTAAGAAAATAAAACCATCAAGTTAAATTGTAAACTTATGTCTAAGGAATATACCTAAAACCAAAAGATTTTATTAAAAAATAAAATTGTTATTAGTAGTCGAAAAAAGACAGTTGATTTTCAAAATTTTTTACGGCATGTCAAAATGATTAATATGTCAAACAAAATAAAAAATATATATTTCTTAAAAATTTTTTAGGTATATTCTCTAGACTACAATTTCTTAAATTAGTAGAAAAAAGAATTTTTAAAATTCCTCAATAACTTTTTGAGTTATCTTCTTCCAACTGAAGCTATTTATTGAAAAACTGAAGTGCGAGAAAAACGCACTTAAAGTTTCAACATCTGGTTGATTCTAGGGCTGCTGACCTTTACTAAATTAATCACTACGTTCGTTCTAATTGCGGCACAGTTAAAATGATGACAGTTTTAGAAACAAAGAAACATGAAAACCTGGGTAATAATATAAACAAGTAAAAATAATTATCAATTTTTTTCGAAAATGAAATTTTCATCGTCTGCGGATACGTCTGTAGAGTAATACAACATTTACAAAAATATGAAACATCATTAAGCTTGCTTATTTTAATTTTTTTAATTCTAATTTATAATAATGAAAATTTAATTTATTGCGTCTATCTAAAATTTTAATAATTTCAACTAAAAATAACACTAAGAAACAAAACTACCTCATCGAAATTAGGTGATTTTTTTTCTATAAGTTTATGAATAAAAAGCACAATTCTTCCACTTTAAATCAAAATGTATCTCGACATTTACTCAAAGAAGGATGAAATTATATGAAATGTCATTTGGGAAACCCTTCAATCAACGAAACAAATACTTTTGAACTGCCCGAAATAAAGAAAAGATTTTGCCCACTGAACAAAGTTTTGTTAGCTTCTCTGCGGTGTGAATCTTACCATCAAAAAACAACTTTGACAGGGTTTCTTTTTATTAGCAAGGGACACTTTGAAAAAGGGGAAAACAGGGTTTCTTATCTAAATTGTTTTGATTTTAAGTAATAGGTCGACACCATAATCCAATTTTGCATATGCGAGGTTTTGTGCGATTTTCACCATTGACTCCCCTATCCACAATTCTTCATGTTCAATGGTTGCTTCATTTAAAGCGGATGCTACTTACTTTTTCCAGTGAAATTTTTTAATAAAATTTGTTCTTTATTTTCACAAAAAAATATAGTATCAAATTTATATTTTATAAATTGAATTATATATTGTTCGAAAAAAATTAAAGCATTATTTCGCTAATAAGTCAAATATGTTCTTGAAATTTTAATTTCAAATAGTTGGAGGTCATCACGAACCTATCTTTCGCTTTTAAAAATTCCAACATCTCTAAGTTGTTATTCCAAATTCTATTTTGCAAATTACCTAATGCATATACAAAAGAGGGTCAGAAACACATTCTTATGGTTGTGCAATTGTAAATTTCATTCCATTCCATGGTCCCTGTCTGCATGGACAATGACAGCTTTTAAGGCTATTGATTGTGGTTTGCGTATCAATCTATCAAGAAACGTATAAAAAGCCCTAGTTTTTGCTTTACTTTCATAAAAAGTTTTTCCTTCCGAGTACTATATGTTTTCACCTTTTGGGGTTTTTGCAACTCAATAATGTTAATGAAGGTAGTTTTATACTCATTTAGTTGATGTTTAGTGTATTTACGTTAATGTAATTATTTACGTAATCTGTCATTGTGGACATAAGCAACAACATTATCTGAGTTATTGTATTGTAATTCAGAAAACTAAATAAATACCGCAATTTTTTTACTGAAACACACAGTAACGATTCCAACCAAACTAAACTTTTTTACATTTTCGACACAAAAAACAAAAACATTCATACACAAAATAAATTGTTGGTTTAAAGTTCTAAAATAGTCAGTTTAAAGACTTCCAAAATGTTAAAAAAAATCATTCGAAATCTATTCATATTCTATGAAAGCAATGAAAACAAACTCGTATCGAATCCATGGACAGTTAAAAATTTTTATTTTTATTTTTAAGTATGAAAAAGGGGGGATAGCAACGAAGGGGAGAGAAAAGTTGAAAGGTTTGGAGGGCGTACGATTTAAAAGATTGCATGTGTTTAAAACGGTGACAAGACTATCTATCCGTGCAGTTGTTTAAGCCTTTTCTACTCTTTTAAAGTTGTTCGAATCTGAAAACAATACTTTTACAGATAAAACAAAATATAAATGGATAATGCATACAAAAAACTTATAAATATTCGAAAGTGTGTTATTTTTAACTGAAGGATTATAAACTTTCGTTACTGTTATCAAACAACTAAATGAAAAATTATGTGTTGATAGTAATTTTTAATGAGATTAATTTTTATGCATTGTTTTGATAAATTCCTTCGATAGAGATCTAGATGTATTTATTAATAACTATGTACTTATGCCCGAAGTTTTTGCTGTTGAGTAAGATTGATGTTTTTAATGTAAGTAAAGGTTTGAAAGGGACAAAAATGTATTGCTTACTTAAGTTACTTAATATATACTTAATAGATAACTATTAGTACTTACTTAATAGATAACTATTAGTTACTTAATTAAAAATTCCTTACTCTTCGAAATTTTTTTTTATATGTATTTGAAAGTCTGTATTTAAATCTATATTTCATCATACTATGCATCAATTTTGATGCATTTATGATTTAACCTATCGTATGACCATTTTTTGTGTATGCTTTTCATTGAAGTCTGCGGACAGATTTGAGAGCCTTGCGATGCCACCGTTTAGCCATCACAAATACAGATTCAGGTAATTTAAGGATTTAAATACAATTTCATTAGAACATTTCTATAGAATTGATAATGAATAGATCATAAAGTTTTTATTCTTGCCTACATTTTTTCACATTTTAAGTTTCTGCAACAAATCTTTGTTGCTGACTAATGGTCACCCGGTTGCCTTAATTAACTTTCGTGCGCCTTTTTTTAAAGGCTCTATAACACCTTTCAGCATCATTCCACTACTCACAACGTTTTTTTACGTTAAAAATTGTTTTCAAAAATACAAACAAATTATTATTATTACTTATTATCAAAACTCGAAACCATACAATATTTATCTTTTGATTCACAAAATTAGCAATAAAAATAGTTTATCCTTCGTTAATATTGATAAACTAAAATTTAAGTACCATTAAAATTAATATGTTAAAGATATTTATTAATCCATTTGATCCTAAATGACCAATGTAAGCTGTAGGAGATTTGTTTTTAGCACAAATCGATTTATTATACTTAGTAATATTATCTAAGTACGTCGCACCGCATTACATTCTTTCGCTAATTTGCCGTTTTGAAAATACACAGTCGTAGCTTGGATTTTTCCTTAGATGAGGAATTTTCCATTTCAATAAGCTTTGTTTTTAAAGAAAGTTTCTTGGGTTTTTTTTTTTTTTTGTTACCTGCCTCTCAATTCTAACCAAACACTTCGTCTACTTTAAGACAACTGGTTTTTTTTTAATATAATTATATTAACTAACTATAAATATTTCCGTATTTGGTTGAATTCCTAGTAGATCTACACAAATTCAAATAACTATTTTCTTATTGTTTAAAGCATGCGCTTTCATAAACTAATTTAATCACGTTTGAACACATTTTAAATAATAATTTGACGAAATAGTTTTATTAAAATTTTTGTAAACTATATAATTTCCTCTCTCTATTTTTAAAATTTATACTCTCAACATACTTTTCTAGATTTTAAAATTTTCGTTTTTGAGATTTTATATCCATGGTAATTAATTTAGGGTAAAATAATTAAATTACAATTGAAAGGCTTAATACCTTCTAATTTAACTAAAATTAACCAATTAAAAATGAATGCAAATAAACTCACCAAAAGTCTCAATGCAATCAACTATCCAAACAAACTTATATCATCTACTCACATTGAAACCACGTGTATATCTGAGCACCCCTTCTAGGGGGTCACATAAAATAGGAGGGGCTATCCAAGTCCCTCCCACCACAATCGGCTCTGCTTATTGGACAGAGTTATGCACTGTAACAGCCAATGGATATCGAGACAAAAATCTTTTTATGACGTCTAGCTTTACAATCGTTTGGAAATAGGTTATTGTTTTTTAGGAACTTTTTTACGTAAAGATAGCAATAAAAGATTTGAATTGTCGTTTGAAGATTTGACAGGGTTCATAAATACAAAAGGGTTTGGCGGCCATTTTAAGGAAAGATATTTTTTATGTTGGAAATATTTACTTTTATTCCTTGTATTTTTTTTTATAATGTGCATATGAATCACTAAACGTAAAAAGGTGTCATGTACATTGGATATTTCCTTCTATACGCAGTTTTTTTTAGTAAAATTTGAAAAGTAAGAACATATTTTATGTTGGCCATAAGGGAGGCTTGAACCACCTTTAAATATTAGTATTTAAAAATATGTTAGCTTTTCACAATAGACTTACTTAAACTTTTACTTAAAGCTACTGTTGTCAGCATACATCCACCAAAGTTTCATTGAGCTACTTATAATCGGTCAAATCAGCAATGGCAAGCTGAAAAGTCCCCGTTGCGTAATAGCGAAGAGCTATTAGCAACTGTTCCAGTGGAACCAGAGCGTTGTTGTTGTAAGATGGTGACTCCAAACTCTCTTCAATCAGATCACATACTTCCAGGGTGGTGCTCTTTGCAAGTCGAAATCGACGGGAAAATTCTTTATCAGTCAGTTCGATGAAAAAATGTCTTCGAACCCGAGTTTCTCTACATTTTCTATTCTCAAGATTCTCCAAAAATTCGAGATCCCTTAAAACATTCAAACCGTTCACATCAAATTCTTCCATTTTTGGTAATAAATTCAGAAAATAAACAAATCAGGAAAACGAATACGAAAAAGGAATGGTGATAATCACAACACACAGAAATTCGATTGTGCGCATGCGTAACTCGGAAAGTTCCGCGTTAACGCTCCGAATTCGGCGAGTTAACTTTTGAACCTATGGTTGAGATAAATCGAGAGGTAATTTGAGCGGTTAATACGGTTTTCCCCAAACGAGGTGTTAGGACCGGTTTTCGCGAGATAACTCAGAGTTGAAAAAAGCGGTGAATACGGGCGCGATTCTGAACATCGAATCAGATGAAACAAAAAAAATTGATTTCGACGAGGTGATAAACGAATTTGCAAAAAGAAAATGCAGAAAAAAAGTTGTAAATGGAAAATAAGTATGTAAATAAAAGGGCATTAAAAGTATAAGTGAAATTCTTGTCTCTTGTAATATTTAGCTAAGACCATGGTTCTTTTTTTCAGCCCCGATTGCGTCACTAGCATTTCATGCTCCAAAAAAGGGGAGGGGAGAATCCCAATTTAAAAACTGGTTCATCCTTCTTCATGCTTTTTTATTTGACCAAGTATTAAGATTTTTTAAATTCTAATTTCTGTTTTTTTGCGAGGGGCCCCAAATTCGGAAGCCGCCTATGGCCCCAACATCCATAAACGCGTCACTGTCCAAATCGACGAAATTCCAGTTTGGGCAAGGTAAATTTTCTTCTCGAATTGCCATTTTCTACAGTCGAAGGCTGATTTTCTATATGGCCTTGCTCTGCTTGAATGCGAATTCTTGCTAATTCTAGTTCATGCTCCATCTTCGCTTTCTCAAAGTTCAATTTAGATTCAGCTTCCAGTTTTGCTTCTTCAAGCCTTGCTTCTTTATCAGCATCAATTTTCAGCTTCTCTAACTTAAGCGTAGCTTCTTTTTCAAGCTTCAGTCTTTCTTTTTCTAGCTCTTCTTGAATTTTTCTCTCGGAAATAACATTTTCCAACATTGTCTTAACAAAATCTGGATCATTTTTGAACTCATCACTATTCAAAATTATATTCTTTAACTCAGCTATCTTTGCATTGGGCGGAACGTCTTCGCCGATTTCCAAAGCAACGGCTTTCAGATCTTCCTTTTTGAAGTTTTTAACTTCTTTAAACATCTTGAACATTAACTTCCGTCCTGTCACGGACGCCACAAATGTAAAATAAAGTCTCAAAATAAAATAGGATTTGCGGAAACAAGTATCAACAGAACTTTCCGCTCCTAAGTAAGAAAAAACGGACGAAAGTCAAAAACCGTTGCAAATTACTAACTTTGTTTTTTAAACTGAATTTTTACATTTCAAAGACAACGTTGCCACAGACAAAACCTTATACTTGAAATCAAACAAACAAACTACAATTAACAATAACTATGATAAATGCTCATTTTCGAACCGGCGATTGCGTTACACTTCTAAGCGACAAAAATGCCTAAATGTGGTAAACATTCCACTTTATATGTCATTCAACTTGTTAGGTGTAGCAACCCCTCGTTAAATTTTCAAACTCGCCAAATATCACTAATGAACAAAATACATTTTATTATCAATAAAATAAAATAAAAAATGATATTCAAAAAATGATATTCAAATAACAATCCTACAAATTAAACTTACGTGATTATACGTAATTATACTTAATTTTTTCTCGCGCGGAACACTCGTTGAAATTTCTTTCAAGTTGGAAAACGAAAAGTATTTATTTAAAGTTTATAACAGTGTTCAATGCTATTCCTATGGAGAAATCGTCTCACGTTTTGCCCTCTTAAACCCGTTTGGATTCGAATTTTGAAAATCTCTTCTTAAATGACCCTTTCAATATATATAAAATATATTCTCCTAAAATTTGATAGCTGTACCTCCAGTAGTTTGGGCTGGGCGTTGATACGTGATACAGTCAGTCAGGACTTTGCCTTATATATATAGATTGGTGAAAAGACTTTGACGCTCAAAGAAATATATTTTAAGTTACAATTTACAGCTACATATATAAAGGATGAAAAAATAAAATGTATATAATTGGTTGCCACTGTATTAATTCCTTGCAATGAAAATAAGAGTGAGTTGCAAAACTCATATTCTCCAAAGTATAATGTACTTGCAAACTTATACCCGTTCTTCGCACGGAATAAAAAAATATCAAATAGATTCCAAATATGTGTACCATATACCCTGTTATAGGATCATAAACTTATTATTGTTTCCGCTCGTTATAAATTATAAAATCCCGTTTCATTGCCTTAAAATTCCAAAATGAAAAATACGCTATAAAATGCCCTCATAAATGTCATCACAATTCCCTCATAAATACATAAAACCTTTTAGCTCATATTTGGCGCGTTTTGGGAAATAATTTGACGAGAAAATAGATATAGCTACCCACACCCATTATACAGCTCTAACACAATGACTTTCGAACAACCGACCAGCTTATAAATTATTTATAAAAGAAATTGCCTATTTGGCGAATTTTAGTTAATAATTTGGCGTGTTTGGCAACGTATTTGGCGAAAAAATGAAGATATAAAACACTAATAGCTCTAGTGGGATGGCTTTTATTAACCATCATAGTTCAGTAAAAGCTTAACTATACATTTATTGCTTAAATATGCATACATGCAGTTAACAGAAAAATCAATGAAAAAATCATCAAATAAACCCACAATAAAATCCGGGAATGAAGACTGGCGGAATTACGTCACTTGAAACATGTCAATTATTTTTCAAATAATGAATTTAGTTTCTGAAAGTAATGGCAAAAGAATAAAATAAACATTTTGAATTTCAAATGTTTTCGTAAAAAGTTTTATTTAATTTTTTCAGTCGATGGCATCAGGAAAGAGAAAAAATTATCGGATTTGAGCGAAAGTGGTTTATTTTTTCAGAAAATTCGAATTTTCTCTAAAAATTTAACAAATATGAAAAATCTAAGCCTCAGGTGCACACGTTGGTATTAAAAGGAATCTATCTTGAAAATTTCGAATTTCTGAGGACAGTATAAGTAGGTCTTTTACGATCCGAAGACAGACACACAGACTCTTTCTTTTATTATTATAGATTATACTTTGGAGAATATGAGTTTTGCAACTACACTCTTATTTTAATTGCAATGAATTAATACAGTGGCAACCAATTCTATACATTTTATTTTTTATTATTATTGGCGACTTATGACGATTTAAAATGGCCGGTCTATAAATCTTAGTTACACTTTGGAGAATGTGAGTTTCTTAGTTAGAATGTAAGTTTTCAACTACATCTTCAAAAGTTAAATTACAATATAATAGATGATGTAGAATATTGTCATTGTAATATTACAATGGTATGACGATTTTGTTCGGCAACATGGCGGCCGGTTGCTATTTGCGAGGCTGAGCAAAACGTATGTTTTAGAAACTAAGTATCCTGATATACGAGTTTATTAAATGTATGGAGCCCTAAGTCCTGACCGCGAAGAGTACAATGTCGCTCGAAGTTCCGTTGGGGCTCCACTTTGTCCCTTAATCGTGGCTCAAATTTTTGAAGCCAATAGACCTCTGGTAGCTCTAGTACGACGTTAGTTGAACCAAAGCCTCTGTTTTGAAAGTTATTAGCTTCTTCCTTCCAAGTTCTCTGGTTATTTGGAAGGAAGATATTATTCCTCTAAGGTAGTTAAGGTAATCGTTTCCGGCTGCCTATTTCTAGCCTCCTTCAGGAGCTTTAACACAGCCAATAACGCCTCGTGATTTAGAACCCTGGTCAGGTGACGATTATTCCTCTTCTTTAAATAACTTTCGGCCCGTCCATGGCCGAGTGGTTAGGGCATCAGCCTAGAGAGGTCCTTCTCAGGAGTGCGGGGGTCGAATCCCACCTACTGCCAGTCATCCTATAAATCAGCCGTGTCTCGCTCAATGGTAAGAAAACGCGGCCGTTGCCAAAACCTTGGCGGTAAACTATTTGGCTTCTTTTCTAATTTGGCGCTTTTACTTGGCTCCAATTCTTCCAGCGATTTCCTCGATCTATAAATGTTACTAGATAGACCAAAATACTTAGGAATATGAGGCCACTGCTGCCAGTCTATGTTAGCGACTGTTATTTTTTCGATTCATTTTATTTGGAGGAAGGTGTGATAAACGAATGTAAACAATATGAAATTTAAATATTATTTTTAGGAGTAAAAATGCATTTGGTATGCAATTTTATATTCTTCTTCGAAAATGCATTTATGTTATATTAGTATTTATTCACTTTGTTATTGACGGTTTTTAGAAAGGGAAACATTTGGTTTCAATTGAAAAATAAAAAGAATAATTTTAAATAATTTATTTACAATATCGTAAAAAAGAAAATCATTCTTCATAAATAATAATTTCTTAAATAACGTTTTATTTGTCCGTGAAGTCCGCCGAAAACCGAACACAAGAATTGCCCATTTTTCACTCTTCTGTTACTATGATAAAACACAAATTAGAATTGTTATAGAACTTAAAAATAATCCAATTAATTAAAATAATAACTTTTGAGTCGTCTATAAGAGATTTAAACATAAGAAAAGTTGAACGTTGTGCATTATCGTTTGTTCTATGAAGAGAAATAAAAGATTTATTTACGAATAAAAAACTTTTTAAATTTAATAATTTTCAAGAATTTTTTTCTGATAGAATGAAACTTTTAAAAAATAACACAATTATTCTAAAAGTTCATAATTAATTATTTAATCGTAAATGATATAACAATAAAAAAATGTTTAACTTCCCTTCCCGTACGATAAATGCTATTCCCAAGTCCTCCTTTTAGTGGAAGTGTAAAATTAAAACTCTCGATTTGATTTTTTTTAGCAAACGATAATAAATGTCGAAACGAAAATTAATATATTCGACGATTGATTTCTGCGCATGCTCACCAAGCCTCATCATCAGTCTTGATTGAAGAAGTAGATGTGTGTTGACACTAGATCGCTACTTCCAGTTATTTTTAGTTTGAAAATTAAATTTAAATTTTGAAAAAATTGACTTTGGCGGTCAAGTCTATAAAAGCCGCCAAATGACGTCATTTTTCTTTACTGCGCATGCACTGGCGGCAAAAAAAACGGCCGCACTTTTTCAGAACCGTAGCCATTGGAGCGAGCCACGGCTGCTATAAATCGGATCTGTGCTGGAAATAGTATAAAAATCCTCATCACGATATGGGCCCGAGTACACAGGGACAGACGTGCTCGTTAAATCTGTGGAGTCCAAAGTCCCGACGGCGTTAGCCTACGATGTCGCTCGAAGTTCCGTCGGGTGCCCGCTCAGGTGTCGACCTCGTCACTTGACCAGGGTTCTAAATTACGAGGCGTTATTGGCTGTGTTAAAGCTCCTGAAGGAGGCTAGAAATAAGCAGCCGGAAACGATTACCCTACCTTTTAAATAACTTTCCAGTTTACAAACAATGAAATTGGTAAGAGAAATTTCGTTTGTGTTGATATATATATATATATATAATATATATATATATATATATATATATATATATATATATATATATATATATATATATATATATATATATATATATATATATATATATATATATATATATATATATATATATATATAATATATATATATATATATATATATATATATAATATATATACATATACATATACATATAATACTATATACATATACATATACATATACATATACATATATCATATACATATATAACATATACATATACATATACATATATATATATATATATATATATATATATATATATATATATATAATATATATATATATATATATATATATATATATATATATATATATATATATATATATATATATATATATATATATATATATATATATATATATATATATCATATACATACATATACATATACATATACATATACATATACATAATATTTTTTTTCCACTTTATAAGCATTAATGTATTGCTTAATAATTTGTGGTGCTGCCATCTACAAACAATAAATGAAACGACAAAGCATCCCACGCAATTTAAGTTACCGAGAAGGTATAAAATCCCGTATTTCAGTACCGTCAGTGTAGGTAACTTTGGTCCAAAATCATTGGGTTTTTTTTTACAAAAAAAGAAAAATTAAACTACAAAACCGATTTAAACACTTTAAAATCACTATGCATTTTAAGTATTGTACTTTTAGGAATAATTTGCAGGCATTTTTGTTATATTTTATAAGTTAAAAAAAATGGTACTAGTTTAAAAAATTAGGATACAATTTGAGTCCAGGAGGGTAACTTTGGCTACAAGCTCGAAATACTCACCAAACGTACCATTTACTGTTTTTTGGGCTGTGTAATGTGCAATAGATTTAAATTGCAATAATAAAACTACTAAACATTAGAATGATTAGTTTTTAAAGTTTATTAGGTAATTTCAGGATAAATACAAGAAAAATTCTTATTTGTTTCAGTTCATTGCTGAAACAAATAAGAGCTGCTTCGCCCAATGATTTAGTCGCAATACTTTAGAACAATTTCAGCTTACATTTTTAAAAATTAATTTACAGTTCTAATAAGAAAATCAACTAATGTATTTTTGAAAACCAGATTTAATGATAATTATTTTCATAATCAAAACGCAAACGATATTATAATGAAAAGAAAATAACATATTAGCAA
Source organism: Oedothorax gibbosus (assembly GCA_019343175.1). Lineage (NCBI taxonomy): Eukaryota > Metazoa > Arthropoda > Arachnida > Araneae > Linyphiidae > Oedothorax > Oedothorax gibbosus. The sequence continues at coordinate 285,448 of JAFNEN010000468.1, forward strand.
TTTGGAATTATAAAAAGTTTACATTTCTAGCATTAGCAATTTTAAATGTCGTTCTATATTATGTTTAAAAACAGTTTTTAAAAGACATAATAATATAGAATATCCATAACAATAAGATTAAACTATATTATTTAAAATTAAGTTAAAAAGAATCTATGGTATCTATGGCCAAAGTTAGCCGCATTCGTGGTCAAAAGTTTCTCGGTGACCAACAATTAAATACAGCTTTCGAAATATTCAACATAGAATAAAATAAATGGTGGGATATTATTCCCAATAGATCAAAGAATCGCATAGAGCATTTACTTACACAATTTTTAATAATTTTTGAACAATTCTAAATGAAAGTTTACTGAAGTAGTTTTTAGTTCTTCACATAGCCCTCTACATATAATGCCGTCCAAGCTCGATCAAAATTGGAAGTCATGAGAAAGCTATCAATAGATGGCGCCATAGCGCAACTTACAATGTGCTTTTGTTTGTTTACACCCAGTTCGCTGTGATTGTGATAAGAAATTTTGGTTACAAGAGTTCGAAATTTATAATAACAGAATAAAACAGAATGCCCGAACCAAATTGAATATAAATCTAGATAGAACAAAAGTAAATATGTGTTTAAACTATATATTAGAAGGGAAAAAACAAAAAAAAATAATTTATGCATTACGAAAAGATTCAAGAATAAAAATATTTAGAATAGATGATAAATTCTCACCAAAAAAGAATAATTTTAAAAACTCCTTACCAAAATATCTTCCATTTCGTAGGAATTCCTGTATGGAAACACCATGTTTTTTCTTTGACTTACAGGATAGTATGATGCAAAAAACTAGCCATTATTTGTTACATTTACAAAAAAAATTATAAATTTCGAACTCTTGTAACCAAAATTTCTTATCAAAATCACAGCGACCTGGGAGTAAACAATCAACACATGTCATCGAGCACATTGTCTGCCACGCCATGGCGCCATCTATTGATAGCTTTCTCATGACTTCCAATTTTGATCGAGCCTGGACGGCATTATATGTAGGGGGCTATGATACATTCCTATTAAATAAGTGACCGACTACCAACAGATGGCGCGACCACAGTACTTTTTGAGGACAGCCTGTGAATCCATTTATTTCTCGAGTATACATGGCATTCTATGTAGGGGGCTATGGTTCTTCAAAGCTTTCAGAAATAAAACACACTTTTTTTGGTAATGCCAAAACTAAAATAGAAAAAAATATATTAAATTAAAGCCAATGTTGCCACCTTTCTAAAAATGCTAACTAATTTAAAGTCTGATGATTTTGAGCAGAAAAATTTTAGAACAAATCTTTTTCCGACGCGTGGACCAAAGTTACACTTCATTAAGATACCCGCTTTGACGGTACTTAAAATTTATATTGCATTTTCGATCGATTTGAAATTTAACTTTTCAAGAATATTGTGGAAAAAATGCAAGTCAAGTACCTTAATTTTCTTATGCTTATTAAAAATATGAAATTTTCCTAAATTGTAAAAAGAAATCCCTTTCTAACTTTTAAAAAAAAATCTGAACTCCTTTTAAAGTTATTGGCTTTTAGAAAAACACAGAAATGTTTAAATTTGTATCTTTTAAGTATAATACGCATAAAAAATTATCAGGATTATATAATAGAGTAGAATATTTTGGTAGAATATTTTAAACCCAAAATTGAAAAACAATTTTTCATTAAAAATACAATGGCAATATTTTTAAAATTTAGTGTTTTACACTAACTTGTGACTTTTTTTTAAAAAATTAGGCTGTGTGATTGGTTGATAGATGAATAGATGGTTGTCTTTATGTCACCATCTTAATTCAGGTTGCATTTGTATTGTGGAATTCAAGGATGTTTGAATAAGATGGACAAGCATGGCTCGGATAAAAGTGGAGTTGTCTGAAAATCGTTGAATTGATGTAATACACGCAACAAAGACCACTCAATGAGAATCCTTAGGAAGTCTCCTTTATTCATTAATTAAAATTTAAAAAATGGCAATTTGCGCAGTTGTAGAGTAGTATTAAATCTGAACTAGTTCCATTTCTCTTGTTTTCCAGGAAAAGAAAGCTTAAAATTATTATATATAATTTTTTGTATGCAATGTATGTACTACAAAATAATAAACAAGCATTTATTTGGGTATATTGCAGAATAGGCGATAGCTTCTCTTGGCAAATGGCATATTATTTCAAAGGTGTCATATCCATCTCCAGGGTGAAAACACATTAACAGTTCAACACAAAATAAGAATAAAACAACCACTAACTGTTCAGTGCACACACTTTATTAAAATTAATCAGAAATGCAACTTGTTGTAAAAGTACCAACAAAGAAAACAATTCACAAGGCTCTCGACCCCAGTATTTGTGAGCAAAGAATACATCTCATAACTTCAGGCCAAAACAATGGTTTTTCGTTTTTAAAATACACATTTCCTTAGTTAATTCTCATTCCAAAATCCAGCTCTACAAACCTTTCTTTTCAACACAAAAGTTACACACTTACATAACAGAAATGATAAGCAGCGAGATTGAACCCTGGTTTTTAATAATTTTCTGCTCCCCCCCCCCCTTAGTAAATAAAAAAATAGTATCCATAATAGCACATAATAATGTAGTAATGTCAAAATGCCACATTGAATAATATAAGTAAGATGTTAAGAAGATATCATATAATATTGTGTGTTACTATGGATACCCTTCAATAGAATGATTGTGGATGTATTCACTGACCTATCTAACACATGTTATTATTGGACCTATATTTGGAATATGATTGCAAAGCCCGAGATGGTTTCATGAGCGATCAGATTTTTTAATCGAATATAGAAATTAATTAATGACGAATGGAAAAATAATGATGATTCACTACAATAAAAAAACACTTTGATAATTTTTTTTCTAGGCTTTCAACATAAATATAATATATAATCTAACAAAATAAAATTAAAGTATTATACATGCCATAAATCTTATTTAACTGAAAAAAAAACACATTCAAGATTAGTAATATCTGCGTTTTAAATAATTTTAAAAGTAAAATAGAATAAACACGGAATAGAATGCTTTTTGTTTTAAAGTACCCAGCATTCCAATAGGTCAAAAAACTATAATCAATAAAAAAAATAACAATTTAAGTTTATAAACAACACGAATTTGAGCAATATGTCCAACTGGAATTTGTATAATATTTATAAGCTAGTGCAGCTTTCTTGTTACGGGACGCCTAATTTATAGATAGCAGTATACAATTTTAAAATATTCTTCGATTGGAATTAAATTTGTAAATAAATCTAAAACGATGGTTGGTAACTGGTATTTGAAGCACAAAATAAAACTTTAGAGAACAAAAAGCTATTGCAAGAACAATATAAGTCCAGCTTAGAACACAAATTACATGACGATCACACGAACATAATAACAGACTAATTGTTGCCTATGAATCATATGATATTATAGCCTCTGTAGTTGTAAGTACGGTTAATGTTGGCGTTGGCCCAGTCAGGTAGATCATAGCATCCGGGGTCCACGATGTTCCGGAATATTTTGCAGATTTCGCTCTCGCTGAAGACGCTAGGATGGTTGGACAGAAGCCGACCGAAGTCATTCGGATTCATAGCGGTCAGGTCAATGTGTCCCAGAACACTATCCAGGACATTCCTGAAACATAAATACGAAAAACTATGAATGAGTTCTTAGTTTCAATACCTACATCTCCCAAAATTGAGCTACAAGTCATGACGATGAATGGTGCAAACTTTTCCGTTGGCGAACTAGCAATGCCGCTGAATGATATGTAATTGATTCAATTTCAAAATTTTATTCAACAAATCACGATTGCAGCCTCATATGATCGGTCAGGCTTACCTGAAAGTTTTGTTCTCCTGTATTTCCTTCAGCCTCAGATGTTCGTTGGCCGCCCACGCGAACATCCAGGACACGAGCTCGAACTCCGTGGAGAACGAGACCCTCTCCAAGTTGAGGATTGTAATGATCTTGGCGTGCGAGATGTCCCCTAGGTCTTGTTGGTTGGCCAGAACCTCGGCCGTCTTGGTCTCCAGGAGCTCCAGGCACCTGCGCCAGAGAGCATTAAATAGAATGCCTAGGGAATTGATGATTAAGTAAACGCTGTAAAAATTCTAATTAATATTTTGGGCCCAAGTCAATTAAATTAATGGTTTGAACATTAACAGCATTGATTACAGAAGTAGAAAAATTTGGGTACATTTTGGCACAAAAAAAAGAAACTTGTTTTTGCAATCGTTGTTTATGAGTTATTGATATTTAAAAAGTTGAACATTTGTTAAATTAAACAGCGAATGAATTGAAATAGCGATTCATATTTGTTCCTTTCCCAACTTCTTTTTTATACCGCTAGATTGTCGGCCTCATATGTTCAAGTCGTTGTGGAAAAACTCGCCATGGTCAGTTCGCAGTCACATGACTGTGACCTGACCATGAGGGGATCGCTTTTAGGTTTGCCAATGCGCAGTCCATTTTATTTAATGTCTCTGACCTGCGCCTTATGCCCTCGTCGTTGGTCATGGTGGCCGCGTCGAGGAGATGGAACACGTTGTGCTTGTCCGGAGTCACGGAAGCCAGCTTGTTCCTGCAGATGCACTGCAGGGCTTCGATCTGGTACTGGGTGGCAGCCCGGTACAGCTTCAGGAGGAAGTGCACGTCGCGCTGCTTGCTGGTGAGCTCGCACACTGACCCGTACACGAACCTGTAAATGTACACAATTGAAGTATAATTGAAAGTATAATGAATGTGATTTGATGATTCACTCGATAAATTCTCGGGAAAAGTTCATTATTGTGTGACGTATGCATTTTAAACAAACCAAATTACGGTCTATAACTCGCACTTTAAAACAAAAGTTTTATTTTTATTCCCAAACCATGCTCAACTACTTTTCATTGGAGAAATGTATCCAAAGATGAACACTCTTTACTAGAAAATTAGCAATATAATTATTTGTTACAATTCGAAACGAAGAGAATATTTAGCACTCCAATGGTAACATATCAAAATAGTATAATAAATTCTATTACTAGCTTGAATAGTACACCTGGGTCCTGTAAAGACAAACTTTCGGTACTTGCAGGTCTCTCAGGCACATATAACCAATTAAGAGAAAAATACAAACTATGACAATGATGATCAATGATATTTACCCTCTAACCGAACCATAATTGCAGAGCTTAGTGGAAGAACGTGCTAAGTGACAATTTTGAAAAGAAAAAAAAAATTAGATTTTTATCTCAATGAAGATGAAGAAGTTATTCCCTCCTTTAAAGATAACAAGATTCTCCCTTTTCATAAACTTTAAGTTAAGTATTTTTTTACCTTTTTTAAGTGCCCTTTTAACGTTCTAAACGTGCTAACTAAAAACTTTAAAGTTCATTCAAACCATAGATATCATAGTTAAAGTATTAGATTGGCAGATCACGTGACCTCCAATGCTAACGACGGGACGCGCATGGAGACCAGAATAAGAGGTCAAATGGGCCAGTGTTGCCACCACATTAATGAGAAAAATACTACGAAAAAATACAGTTTAATTCTAAAATAACAAAAAAATACCATAAAAATACTAGCTGCATTTTGGAATCTTTTTAGTGACTTTAAAAAAAAACGTGAAACTTTTTTTTTTAGTTTTTTTATGGTATTTTTTTGTAATTTTAGAATTAAACGGTATTTTTTCTTAGTATTTTTCTCCTTAACGTGGTGGCAACACTGGCCCATTTGCCCTCTTATTCTGGTTTCCATGCGCGTCCCGTCGTTAGCATTTGAGGTCACGTAATCTCTCTCTGCCAATCTAATACTTTGATACTATGATTACTATGATTCAAACTTTCATTTTCTCGTTTTCACCTTTTTGTCACTTAGCACGTTCTTCCGCTAAGCTCTTCAATTTCATTAGAGGGTAAATATATCAGTGATCATCAACTTCATAGTTTGTATTTAACTCTTAACTAGTTATATGTGACCAAAGGACATGCAATTACCGAACTATTCTAAACCCGGCTTTTTCCTTAATTTATTCACCAATATTTCCAGCAATAAGATTTTTTTTAATTAAAAAAAATTATTGAAGTTCTGATTTTTTCAGCTGGAAACGATTTTTAGGTCCTATCTTAAAAAATAAGCGTAATACTGAATTTTTAAAATAATACGTTATCGAAAAATTTGATTTAAAAGTTATACAGGGAAAATAGCCATACTTTTTTGCAGACCGCTTTGAAGGTTTTAACAGGACCCAGCTGTGCTATTCAAGCTAATAGAATTTATTGTAGGGGGAACCAGGGACATTTGACCCATAAGGATACATGACCCAATGCCTTTTTCTCAGCAATGGAAAAGTTTTGTGAGTTGAAAGCGGCATCACTTTTTTTCCTTTCAGACAGCTGATCACATGGTGAAAAACACGAGCTGAATCATTGCGTTTGTGTTAAGTTATGCGAAGAATTACGTTTTCATGCACTGAAAGTAAATTTTTGAGGCCGTGATGAGGCTTTTCGGTCTACATTTTTTGGTTTAAAGGAAAGATTTTTTCAATTAGTTACTTGTTTAGTTCATGCTATTAGCTACAGCTACGTGCATAATAGTGCTAATGTAATAATTCGCAAATGACTTTGTTTTGAGGTTAAACAAAAAAAAAGTGCAACTAGGGATAAATGACCTAACCCAATTGGGGATATATGACCCAAGTAAACAACACAAAAGTAGACAGAAATAGAACAAGTAAATTTTTTTTAAAAAATGATGGGAGTCCCAAAAGTAAATGACTGGGTTCTTAACAGAGTATAAGGTTTTTGGGAACGTACGAGGGAAATTTTTTTTAACGAGCTTTACAATTCAATATGCAGAAAGAATCGATGGAAAATATTTTAAATGACCTAAAATGGATAATACACCCCAAGTTTATATTGATCAAATAGTAGCGATTCTTCAACCACCTGTGTTTTCTCTGCAAATAAAAAAAGCCTCAGTTTTTTATTTCGACCAGAATTTACTTTTAAATTTGATTATTTCGTTAGTATGAGCATAATTAATGTGATAAAAATAAAAAATAATATTTTTGTCTGAAAATACTATAAAATCTATATAAACTTCATAATATGATATTAGTTTTGTTATTAGGTAAAAGTTTTTTGATAATTTTAAGTCTTACTACCAAATTTTTGGGTTGGGTCATGTATCCCTAATGGGTGGGTCATGTATCCCTAAGCATTGGGATACATGGCCCAAAACTAAAGTTTTAAATAATTTATATTTTACTACTATTGCAGTTAATATTACAGAAAAAATACTAATATATATTGTGTACTACTTTATGAAGTATAAATTATCTGCAATTACACATTCATAAATAGTGTTTTTTTTTTAAAGTTACAAGCAAAAAACTTCGAGTTGGGTCATATGTCCCTGGTTCCCCCTACTATTTTAATGTGTTATCAAGGCGCTTAAAATATCTCCTACATTTAGAATTTGAAAAAATAATTATATTGCTAATTTTCTTGTAAAGAGTGTTTCTCCTTGAATACATTTCTCCAATAAAAAGGTCGAATATGGTTTTCGAATGAAAAACAAAGCTTTTAGACTTTTTTTAAAGTGTAAATGTTTGACCGTAATTTGATTTGCTTCGCACAATAACGAGCTTTTCCCAAGACTTTATCGAGTGAATCATCAAATCATGAGATTTCATATACTTCTTCTAATTTTATTACACAGAAGTATCTACTCGAGTTATCGATTTAAGAGCTAAGTGGAAGAACGTGCCAAGTGACATTTTTGAAAAAATTGAGATTCTTTTGTCAATTAATATATTATTCAGCCTTTAAAGATAACAAGTTTCCTCTTTTCAAAAACTTAAAGTTAAGTATATTTTTTACCGTTTACAAATACCATTTTTAACGGATTTAAGTGCAAACAAAAACTTTAAAGCTTATTTACTCGTTTTCACTACTACTACCATTACATATATATTCCGGCTTGTGTGTTTGATCAGAGACTCGCTTATGAAGCCTTCGTCAAGTAAGACATACACAGAAAGAAATTTTACTGTCACAGAGAAAGGAAAGTACACCTAGAGCGAAGGCGGGAATCGAACCCGCACCCGTTACAGCGCGCAGACTGCTAGCGTAACGGTCCAAACCACTCGGCCTTCCGGGCCTTACTCATTTTCATCTTTTTGTCACTGGCACTCAGCACGTTCTTCCACTCTAAGCTCGTCGATTGTGTACTAAATATAATGTCTTACTTAATTATAACGTTGAACACGTTTGGGGTGACATCGTTAATTATAACAGGAGAGTTGTAGCCTTGTGCATTTCCGTATAACATGTCTTCGAAAACTGGACTAAAAATGGCGAGAGGCAGCCTATGGGCTTTGAAGGTGACAAAGCCAAAGTCCCCTCCGCATTTTACCAGGAAGTCAACGTCAGTGAAGATTTGGTTATCCACGAAGTCCAGTAAAATTCTGTGGAGCTCCTGGCTACCCAAGCTTTCGGGAGGTACATCTGCTGAAAAATACAATTATATAACATATTATACCTATTATAACCTCTATGATACCTATTATACTAAAATCATAACTATTTCGAAAGCATATTCAGAAAATATCTTCGACTTTGCGCATGAAACATGAGAGGATTCACGAAGGAAACAACGTAGATTATTGGCGCAAATAGTTTATGTGTAGGTACAAATATGACATGTTTCGGTGACTCTCAAAAAATGCTCGCCTTCTTCAGAAACAATACACAACACAAACTAACAGTCGAAGAAGCCCCCCTCCTGTCCGTATATCATGTTCCACAGTTTCGCTCTGTCTACTGACTGACGAGCGTTTCTTGAGACTCGCCGAAACATGTCAAATTTGTACCAACAAATAAACTATTTATGCCAATATTCTACGTTGTTTCCTTTGTGAATCCTATCTTTGGAATGTGTCAGTCCACTCTTTTATTAAACTATAGTTTTAGGTAGAATACATATCATAGATTAAGATATTGTATATCAAATACTGTGTTGAAATACACTTGGTTCTGTATTGGATCATTTATAAATTAATAACACTGTGGGGTCTAATGGGACAAAAACTGTGGGGTCAAATGGGACACGAATATACCTAGCTTTGTATGCTTCTCTTGGAGAATCTATAAAAGTCTCAAATATCTTATTCGGTCAAGTTGGCAAAAACTTTTATGAACTTTAATTTTAAACTTTAGAACTTTTTTCGTTGTATAATAAGTGAAAGAGTTCAAGTAGCTATATTGAGGACATATTTTTCCACCTGCAATTTCATTAACTAGATCTGAACAGAGCTTGGTGAAGACAAATGATTTGCTGTTGGTAAAATTTGCTAGAAAGCAAACTATTCTTTATTACGTTGGATTGATATCTGAAATAGATAGCCATGAACTGCGGGTAAGCTATTCGAAGATAAAGACGGTCCTTTTAAATTCACGTACCCTGAAAACGAGGGCTCACATTGGATAAATTTTAGAAGATTTAGTTACAAAACTCTCATTTTCAGGGATTCAACAGAAATTATGGGAGCATCTTCGATTTTGAGTTTTAACTTTGATATTTCACCTTTCAATGGGAAATAATTGTTTTAAAAAAATAAAATTTCATTATGTATACATTATGTAAATAGTATTTGCTTTCAATTTTTATTTTCTTTTCCTTTTCTGATTGCTTTTCCATTTTTGGAAATTTTAATTAAGGCAAATTTACCATGTCCCATTAGCCCCCATATGTGGGGTCTGTTTTTTAAAATGCTCAGCAACTAAAATACAGTAATGTTTTATCATCTGTCCAAACACTTTTTAAGTAAACGAATGTTCAGTGTATGAGCTTGAAAAAAAGAAAGTAAAATTCTTGTATTTTTGCTGAAATACAGAGGTTAATAAAAATTTGTCCCATTACCCACTCTCCCCTAAACTATCCAAAATTAGTCAATACACATTCTGTTATACCATAAAAAAGTACCACCTCTCACTATAGACCAAAATCTTTTTATTCAAAAGTTTATCAAATAAAGAAAAAAAAATCATCGTTTTCCTATTTTCCCCTTATCTTTACTATAATTTTTAATTACTTGCAAAATGTGGTCCTCTATTGTGATATACATATTTTTTCTGAGAAAATTGAAATCGCTAGCAATAATAATGAAAAAAAACTTAACAAATACACCTTTAAGTTTTTTTTTTGGCACAGATCCGCAACCCATCCCTTCAAGTTTTAACAAAGGAAAATAAGGTGGCTGGCTTAGCTTTATTTATTTGCTCGATTTGGAATCATTTGGCAAAAATATTTCGAAAATGTTTTAGAATCGATTGATTTGGCTAAAATTCAATTTCTCTTATTTCAAGGCTAATATATTAGGAGAAAAAAAATTGATTTACCCATAAAATAACTTAAAGGGAAAATCTGGAAAACTGACGTTTTTTTTGTTTTGTTTTAACTTTTTTTTTTATGAATTCAGTTACCAGATCCAAAACTCGATATAACATATTCAGCAACTGAAAAAAGTTAAATTAAGCATAACATTATTAGTTTCAATATAATTGTTAATTTTTTTTTTTATTTTTGTTTTATGATGTTTGGTCCTACGTTTGTTGGCTAAGTTAAAGAATTAAATAAAAAAGATATTGACAGACGGATACTTTATTAAAAACAGAGCCACAGCAGTTATGAGTTAAAATTAATACGCAACTCGTCACTTGACCGCGGTTCTAAATTACGAGGCGCAATTGGCTGTGTTAAAGATCCTACCGGGGGCTAGAAATATACAGCCGGAAACGACTAAATTGCCTAATGCGCAAAAATTTTTTACACTACATACAAAGATATACCAAAGTTTCTATTTTATTTAATTTAAAATTATCAAAGTCTTTATATTTATTTGACCTTGAGCCGTAATCTTGATTAACTGAAATCTCAAAAGTACTTTACAGTGTTACAAAATCAACTAACTTTACTTAAAATCTTCTATTAATTTGTTTCTTTTATCATCAAAATGTTAACCTTCACAATATTATATTGTATTAATAAGATCGCCATTAGCACATACCAGTCTCTAAGAAATAAACATTTGTTTGAGTATGCATTCTGCATTCTGTAAATAAAACTATTTTGTATTTAATTTTTTTAATAATTATTTGAAAACTGATTAAGTTTTTCTTCACAATTCTGTAACTGTAAGGAAAAGGTATAGAACATTTCATAAACTTCTACATACCATCAGCCATTGTAACCTTCGAAAAATATTCACTTCCAAAAACAGCGAACACTGATTCACGTATGCTACTGAACTTAGCTTAGCAGATGTCTTGCGAAAGAATTACTCGAAATTAATGAAAGAACTTTTTGTTCTTTCTCCCCTAGTTTAGTGTTCAGTTGCGGATTACTCTAGTTTATTGCTTTCAGATTGAGTCCGCGGTCTACTAGACTTTTAAGGAATTTTGCTTTATTTTGGTTTGATGCTTCGTAATTTTTAGAACCTTAGTCAACTGACGATTAAGACACCTGAATAGGTATCTAACGTAACTTTAAGGGCGACAGCGTAAGCAGCGTCGGGAATTTGAAGCAAATATAACGTGCACACCCTCTATATGAAGTATTATTGATCGGCCTTTTTAGGCTGCTCCATAGACTAAGTATCTTTGATCTATGGGCTGCTCTTTCTCTCCTATTATTTGATATTAGATTACACTTCACGCAGTATATTCTTAGCATCCTTTTTGAGCGATGACACAGTCAATATACGCCTGGTAATTTTAAATCCTGGTTAAGTTAGGTTTAGTTTAGTTTGATATCGTCGCACTAGAGTTACACGAGGGCTATTGGCGACGGGCGTCATATTTTAGAACCACTGTCAAGTGACGAGCCGACACCTGAGTAGGCACCCAACGCAACCGTTAAGGGCGACATCGTACGCAGGGTTAGGACTTTAAAGGATATTTAACGTGCACTCCCTCTACACGTGGTATTATTTGTCGGACATTTTGGGTTGCACGGGCCGTTTATTGGTCGGCAGTTATTTTGGCGATGCCCGGACCCGAACCTGGGACCTTTCGCATACTAGGCGAATGCTGGATAAGTTAGGAGATGAATACCTATAGCTGGAAAATCGACGTTACTTTATGAGATGTCAAAGGAAATAAGGGATTTCCCACTCTTCCGGATAATAAGAGACTTAAAAAAACCTAAATTTTAAAACCACAGAGTTAAAATGTAATTATTATGTGCACTTTATTAAAAAATAATCGTCATAGTTTTTTTTAAATACCATTACCATCATTTTGCATGAGGGTATACTTTACTATATTAACTTTTTTCGGCATATTGGTCTGGACTGTTCCATTTAAAAAAATTAGTTTATTTTTTGATTATAGATAAAGATTTTCTTATCTAATTAACGGCGCGCCGTTCAGGGGCACCCCTGAATTCTTTTCTATTTTTTTATGTCTCTATTTTTCAGGAAAATTTTTAAAGTTAAATAAATATAATTAGATTAACTAACGTGATCAAAAGAATGTAATCAAATAATTTAAGATTATTTATTTATTGAAACATTTAATCATATTATTTGGTGAATGAATGTAAATAAATAAATTAACGACATCCAAAGAATGTAAGTAAATCAAATAATATTACATTTCATTAAAAAATATGTGTTGTACTAAATTGTTTAACGAATGTAATTAAATTTCATCAACTAATAACAAGTAGGGGTTTGTTACAGAATCTGTCACTTAAACCGCTTCCACACAACATTTGTGCTCAACAGGAAACAAACTATTGATACACCTCAGAAAGAAATTCGCCAAACAGAGCCTTTAGCTAGTTGTAATTAAACATTTAAACGATAACATTAATTATTTTCATTAATCTTCTTTCTCAGATTTAATAATTAGACTTTATCGTTTGCTTAATTTGTTTGAAGTTCGAAGAATAATAATGTAATTTTTTTTAATAAATATCTTTGTGTCGCCACAATTTACCATTTACATTTCTTTCGAAAATTCAGTTATTTATCGTTTGTTAAATTAATTTACAGTTCGAAAAATATATAATTAGTGCAATTGATGCTTTAAAAATAAAAGCGAAACTTTGCATATTTTTTATGCCAAGTTAGAATTCTCTATACATCTTTCTTCATACATATATAATAAACCATCAACAGAACTCTTTTGTGATATTACAACAATCCAAACTGAATTATATCGCATAAATAGACATACTTTCAAAAGTTTTTATTTTTATTTTAAAAAGTTTCTCGCATGTTTAACGAAATGGCAACAGTGAAAATATTGAATAAAAATGGAATTTGCATGTTATTTCAATGTAGATTAACTTTTTAGTTATTTAAATTTTAAATAAACTTCTAGTTTAAATTTTTTAATGAAATTTGGAATGTAGCCTAATCTGATTTTTTGCTTCAAAATGACGTATCCCACTTGTCTGTGGGACTTGTGGATGACAACAGTGAAAATATTGAATAAAAATGGAATTTGCATGTTATTTCAATGTAGATTAACTTTTTAGTTATTTAAATTTTAAATAAACTTCTAATTTAAATTTTTTAATGAAATTTGGAATGTATCCTAATCTGATTTTTTTCTACAAAATGACGTATCCCACTTGTCTGTGGGACTTGTGGTTCTTTCTGAAATAATGACAAGAGCTTAATAAAGTATTATTTGGCACGTGCTTGTTACAATATTTTTTATAATAACGTGCAAAAAAGTATTTCTACCAATGAGTGATTTTTATGACATCATTTAGTTTCCATGGCGATATTCGAAAATGCAAAGTAGTAATTGTAAAATAAAATTAGTAAAGTAGTAATTGCAAAGTAAAATTGTAAAATAGAAATGAGTGAAATATAATAGTTATGAAAATCAAAATAATGTTCAGGTTTCCTTAGAAGGAATGCTTCCCGGACTGCCTTCAAATGTAAATATTAATAACTACACCGGATCAAATGTTACTATAAATATGCATGTTAAATAAAAGTATTGTTTGCGTGAAATTTGTGTTTTTACTTTTGTCTTATTTAATTTCCTTTAATAATTTTTGTAGTACTTGTAGTTTCCATGGAGATATTAGAAAATGTAAAATTAATGAACCAATATAAATAAGTGAGTTTCATGACATCATTTGGTTTCCATGGAGATATTCATGACATTATTTTGTTTTTCTATCAATCAGACACTCTTATTTACTTTACCGCACTAGTGCCGAAAGTACTACTTTCGGCACTGTCTGTGACGTAAGCACGTAAAGTGTCATTTTCGCAACGATTTATGAATGAATATGATATAAAAAAGTAAACTTTTTTGCACGTTGTTTAAAAAATAGATAAACGATTGCGCACTTGTCTCTAATTATTCTCGCGAGAAAATGAAACAAAAGAGGAAGTACTTAATTTGAGAATGAAACCTCAACACATAAAATATTTTATCAGAACATCTAACATAAAACACAGGACAAGAATATACTATTTATGTAAATTTACATATCATAGAGAACAGCTTTAATAAACAATAACAAACTAAAACTCTTATTTCAAAAGAACCAGTGACACGTGCTTCAACTTGTTGCGCAGTTCATATTCCACAGCTGATAACTCACTTTGATACACCAATGTACGAGTACATTGTTCGTTGAGTGAACGTTGAGTGGTGGCAGTCATTTTAGTTTCGCCTTTCAAACCGATATAAACTTTGTTTTCATTTGAGATTCCTTCGAATTTATAGTTTCACTTTTAATATTGAGAGTGCCTTCTCCCTTTATTTTTAAATTGATTCTTCCATCATATATGGGAATAAACTAAGCATGTCTAGAAGAAAAAAAAGTCTCCTAATTTTGATTCAAGGTCTAGTAACAGGGGAAACAAAAAAAAATGCCGCCTAGTCAGAACATATGACCATGAACTACCACTTCACTCTACTGTTTTTTGAAAATTACCATTTTAGCTAACTCACAAAATTAGACACGTTCTTTTTTTCGCGTACAGTGGGTTGTATTCATTTCATTATGACTTTTTAATACTTAGTGCGATTCCTTTATAGGGGTGCCTACAAGGGGTATTATAATAACACAGACTGTGTCGTTGAAATTTTTAGGGAGGAGAGTTGCTCGAAACCCAAATATTCGTAATATATTAAAGAACTAAATGTATCTTTATCTTATCGTTAAGTTCGTAATAAAAAGGGCAGAAGGATTAAAATACACCCCCTCCCCCAATTACCCATTCTTCAACTCCCCATCTCTCACTTTTCTTATATATTCTTTTGGGAGAGAGGTTAAAGAAGAAAACTGACAACAAAGCACTTAAAAAATTGACTTCAATTTTAAATTCCATAAGTTAATATAACAAAAGCCTTGTTTTTTTAATATCTTCGACCACTATACCTGAGAATAATGACTCACTCAATTTAGTTCATTCAACACAATTAAAATTAAGGGCACATTCTGCTGTATTTGATTTCAGCTGTTGCTGTGACCACGATTCTACAGCACAATGCTGTATTTTCTCAGCTTGCGTATGCGTACACGACGTGCCATACCTTGACTTTTTCAGTGTTTTTAGTTCCTACCGATCGGGAATTCAAAAGGGATCGTGGATGAGGCACGTATGCTTAAAACTTACAGAAATTTTGTAGGAGTAAGAATACAGCACCCGCGTGCTAAGTAAACATGACAGAGCTTTTTTTTCAGTGTATGTCAAATATTCAAAAGGTCAAAGTATACAAAAACCAGAGATAACGTACTCCCCCCCCCCCCCTTTCTGTGCATTTAGATACATGATTTGTTTATAAGAAGCTAATACATATATCACTACTATGAATTACTATGTGATGACTAAAAATGTTGAAACGAGTTATGTTGCATAATAATAAATAAATTTTTTAAAGTTGTATTTGTTATGCAGAAACCTTATTATACGCTTACTCATACGATATATAAATTTATTTAAATAAATGAGATTATGAGTTCGTGTTAATGTAACAGTCATAGGAAAATACATTAAAGTAGTTTAATAGGGTAGCCTTTTGCATAAAAATATGTCTATCTATTTAGCATTTTCACGTATTTCATAAGAGCTCCCCAGCATTTTCACATGTATATGACAAAAACAGAAATTACTACGATTAAAAAAATATCCATATTTAATGTCGAAAACAAACTTAAATGCCGAATTTAAACATATTTCTGATCACCGCATTTATGTCTTTAAACTAAGGATCTCTATACATCTTTATGTATTGCACTTGATTTTTTTTATAAAAAATTTATTTAAAATTATGCATTTTTAGGTATATAGCAATACAAGTTATGGAAAAAATTTCTTTAGTAGTAATCCACTTTAATGTACTTAAAATCCTTATTTCTCGCTTATACATGCTTAAAGTCTGATTATGAAATATATTATATTCTGACTTGAAAACTCTGTAAAAAGCATGCGTGATTTGACTTCGTTGCTATTTTGTTTCGTTATGTTATCCTTTCCATTTAAATATCCTTTCTTCAAAAATAATTGAGTTCCATTTATGATTGATTTAGTTTGATAACATATATATCTGAGTAACGCAAAGTATTTTGTTTGGTAAAGTTTTATTTTGATATGTTGGCTAAAAATAAACAAGCAGATTTTTTTTACAGAATCTGTCACTTAAACCGCTTCCACACAACAATTGTGCTTTCCTAGATGATGCAAATTAATAGATTTATTACTTTATATTTTGTAGCTTGATAGATATTACTGATGTATATATATATATTTATTCGTTCTACACGTCAGGTACATTTGCTATTTAAATAATAATAGTAATTCAGTTTATATTGATTATGTTTTTAAAACTGTTTACCTTTTTAAAAAAATTTTTTTAAGAAGTGTTGCACAAGAAAAAATTTCCTGAAATAATCTGTTTTTACAGACAATGTCTTTTTGTTTAAAAAAAAAAATTGCTTTTTTGGAATCTGTCAAATATATGCTTTGATAGAATCTTCAACAAAACTCTACCTCTACATCTTTCAAAGATAATTGTAATGGGTCTTACTGATTTATATCAATAACACATCTAAACAGTATTTTCTTTTGATAAAAAGTTCACGAACAGCCATCAAAGCACGTGTGTATAGCTTTCGAAAAAAAGTAGTAGGGTAATTCATGAATGTTTAAATTTGATTCTATACTTGATCAGATTTAACGGTTTAGGTTTTCATGAAAGGGAGTTTTCAGTATTTGTTTCTGTTTCACGAATGTTGTGTACAAACATTTATTTCAGTAAAACTAATACTTTTCTGCTCTATTCTTAAATCCCGTTAAAGTGCTGTCAAACAATTTCGCTTAATTTCTCTGCATAAGACTATCCGAACCAAAGTTTTCAAACAACATTGACGTTTAGGTAATGCTTGCTTGCATAGTTGAAATTTAATCGAAAAAAACAAGTTGCTCGTAAAGAACTAGTAAAAAAGAATAAAGTAGAAGCAAAAATTGCGTATTGAGATTGAAACCGACTAATGAAATCATGGAAGGACAAGATTGAAAATGAGAAGAGGTACGTCATCTGAAACTAGCATATTAAAATAAAATTTAAACCCAAATATTGAAGATTTTACACATTCAATTATGCTTAGCATTACTGATTTTTCATTAAAAATATTTTGGTTTGAAATTCAAAGCAATTGTTGCTCTGTTTAAGAGAGAAATTAAATTTAAATAGCACAGTATAATGCCTGTGCAGTATAAAAAGCTGCAATGGTTTAATCTCTTTCGCCAAAACTAAACTTCAATCTAAGTATCTATATTAATTTTTCCATTTAAAAGTTTTAAACACACTAATTTTAGCTTCCACACTACGTTTATAACGTAAAAAGTGGAAGGTTTTATAATCGTTCACTCCGTCTGTCTGTCACCCACTTTCACAGAAAGAACCACAAGTCCCACAGACAAGTGGGATACGTCATTTTAAAGCAAAAAATCAGATTAGGCTACATTCCAAATTTCATTAAAAAATTTAAATTAGAAATTTATTTAAAATTTAAATAACTAAATTTTTTTTATCTACATTGAAATAACATGCAAATTCTATTTTTATTCATATTTTCACTGTTGTCATCCACAAGTCCCACAGACAAGTGGGATACGTCATTTTGAAACAAAAAATCAGATTAGGCTACATGCCAAATTTCATTAAAAAATTTAAACTAGAAGCTTATTTAAAATTTAAATAACTAAAAATTTAATTTACATTGAAATAACATGCAAATTCCATTTTTATTCAATATTTTCACTGTTGCCATTTCGTTAAACGTACGAGAAACTTTTGTTAAAATAAAAATACACTTTTGAAAAAATATTTATTTATGCGATATAATTCGGTTTGGATTGTTGTATTATCACAATAGAGTTCTTTTAATGGTTCTATATATATGTATGTAGAAAGATGCATAGAGAATTCTAACTTAACATTAAAAAAAATATGCTAAGTTTCGCTTTTATTTTTAAAGCATCAATTGTACAAATTATAAATTTTTTGAACTGTAAATTAATTTAACAAATTATAAATAAGTGAATTTTCGAAAGAAATGTAAATGGGAAATTGTGGCGACAAAAATATTTATTAAAAAAGATTACATCATTATTCTTCGAACTTCAAACAAATTTAGCAAACGATAAAGTCTAATTATAAATCTGAGAAAGAAGATTAATGAAAATAGTTAATTTTGGAGTTTAAAAGTTTGAATTACAAATAGCTAAAGGCCCTGTTTTTATTAGAATTAAATCACATTTGCCATTCGCAACAATCGCTCGAGAAACTTTAATTCTTTTAGACAATAAATTAAAATAAATTTATTTTTGCAACATCGATCAGTTTGAAATGACGTCAAATATATTTCACTACGGAATCTTTGTGTGGTGATATGAAATGTTTTCATTCTATTTAAAAGCGAGGAATATGACATATTTATTCTTTAAAATATAAATTAATTTTTGCAAACTATAAGTAATAATTATTGAATTTTCGAAATAAAATAAATGAAACTAGCCAAATTTAGCTTGTAAATGTTAAATATAGAATTAATGTTGTGTTTGGCGCGTTTTTTCCTGTTAAACACAAATATGTGGAAGCGAGTTAAGTGACAGATTCTGTTACAAACCTACTTGTTATATTTAAAAGTTGTTGTTTTTTTTCACTTTAAATGCATAAATGTATGGCTTAATAATTTGTTGGTGCTGCCATCTACAAACAATAAATGAAACGACAAAGCATCCCACGCAATTTTAGTTACTGAGAAGGTATAAAATCCAGTACTTCAATTTGATTAGCGTTTTTGATCGGTTTGAAATTTAACTTTTCAAGAATATTTTGGAAAAAAATGCAAGTCCAGTACCTTTATTTTCTTATGCTTATTAAAAATATGAAAATTTCCTAAACTGTAAAAAGAAATCCCTTTCTAACTTTAAAAGGAGTTCAGAACTTATTTTTTTTTTAAAGTTCTTGGCTTTTAGAAAGACACAGAAATTTTTAAATTTGTATCTTTTAAGTATAATACGCATAAAAATTATCAGGGTTATAAGTAGAATATTTTAAACCCCCAAAAAATTTAAAGCAATTTTTCATTAAAAAATATAATGGCAATATTTTTACAATTTATTGTTTTGCACTAACTTGTGGCTTTTTTCAGATTAGGCTGTGTGATTGGTTAATAGATAAATAGATGGTTGTTTTTATGTCACCATCTTAATTCAAGAGTGTTTGAACAAGATGGACAAGCATGGCTCGATAAGTGAAGTTGTCTGAAAATCGTTGAATTGATGTGATACGCCCAACAAAGACGACTCAATAAGAATCCTTAGGAAGCCTCCCTTTATTCATCAATTAAAATTTAAAAATGTCAATTTGCGCAGTTGTAGAGTAGCATAAAATGTGAACTAATTATATTTATGTTGTTTTCCAGGAAAAGAAAGATTAAAATTGTTATATATACAATTTTTTGTAAGCAATGTACTACAAAATAATAAACAAGCATTTATTTGGGTATATTGCAGAATAGGCGATAGCTTCTCTTGGCAAACGGCATATTATTTCAAAGGTGTCATATCCATCTCCAGGGTGAAAACACATTAACAGTTCAACACAATCACAAAATAAGAATAAAACAACCAATAACTGTTCAGTGCACACACTTTATTAAAATTCATCAGAAATGCAACTTGTAAAAGTACCAACAAAGAAAACAATACACAAGGCTCGAGACCCCAGTATTTGTGAGCAAAGAATACATCTCATAACTTCAGGACAAAACAATGGTTTTTCGTTTTTAAAAATACACATTTCCTTTGCTAATTCTCATTCCAAGTTCCAGCTCTGCAAACCATTCCTTTCAACACAAAAGTTACACTCTTACATAACAGAAATGATAAGCAGAGAAATGAGTAAATTCATTATAATAAAACTGAAACAACTATACAGGTATAGATAAT
Source organism: Oedothorax gibbosus (assembly GCA_019343175.1). Taxonomy (NCBI): domain Eukaryota; kingdom Metazoa; phylum Arthropoda; class Arachnida; order Araneae; family Linyphiidae; genus Oedothorax; species Oedothorax gibbosus. The sequence goes on from JAFNEN010000468.1 coordinate 305,976, forward strand.
AAAAAAAAATCCCATCCAATCATAAAACATTTTCTATAATAATTATAATCACACATCAAATCACAAGACAGTATTGAAATTATGAAAAGAATAGTTTAGAAAGAAAACAGTTTAATTTCAGTACATTAAATTTTATTATGTTTGCTTTGAACATTGAATCAAATTGTAAATACTATTATTTAGAAATTCTCACCTAGAGCAAATCACCCCTTCTAAACTATTTTTCCCAAAATTTGTTTTAAGATAAAATACCAATTTAACAATATTTTAAAATGATATTAACAAAAACACACAGGGTTCAATATTTGGTATAATTTTTCATTACTCTATGTTTAGAGTTTTAATGTAAAAAAAAACCTATTGAAAATTTTGAACAACTTTTATTATCAGTACACTACACAGTTCACATAATTTATTTCATAGGTATGTCAAAACAAAAAATTAAAAGTTAAATGGATTTATCTTTAGATTAATGCTTGATCAAACTGTCAGAGAGGAATATTTTACAAATCAAATTAAATCATTAAGCATTAGCTCATGTGTAGGTAAGTGTGACATTAATCCAACCTAAATGCAAAAAAAACCTCATCAATTCAGAAAAATTATCAAGACTGAACCCTGGTATTTAATATTTTCTGCTCCCCCTCCCCCTTAGTAAATAAAAAAAAATATTGGGTTAACATCCATAATAGCACAAAATATTTGTACCAATGTCAAAATGCAGAATAATATAAGAAAGATGTTGTAAATGTATCATATGATATTGTGTGTTACTATGGATACCCTTCAATAGAATGATTGTGGATGTATTCACTGACCTATCTAACACAGTTATTATTGGACCTACATTTGGAATATGATTGCAAAGCCCGGGAGTTTCATGATCGATCAGATTTGTTTAATCTAACAGAAAGTAATTAATGAAGAATGGAGAAATAATGACGATACACTACAATAAAAGAACACTTTGATAATTTTTTTTCTAGGTTTTCAACTTAAATATAATATCTAATCTAACAAAATAAAATTAAAGTATTATACACATTCCATAAATGTTATTTACTAAAAAATAAACACATTCAAGATTAGTAATATCTGCGTTTGAAATAATTTTAAAAGTAAAATAGAATAAACACGGAATAGAAGGCTATTTGTTTAAAAGTACCCAGCATTCCAATGGGTCAAAAAACTATAATCAATCAAAAAATAACAATTTAAGTTTATAAACTACACGAATTTGAGCAATATGTTCAACTGGAATTTGTATAATATTTATTAGCTAGTGCAATAATTCAAGGTATGTTACGTTGCAGGAAATACTTAAGCCCTTACCTTTAAATGTTTTACAAGAAATAAAAATAGCTTTAAACAAAAACAGGTGAATTTAAACATAAAAACAATTTAATCATCAAAAAAATCATTCAAGATGTCTAGATGGAAATCCTTCCACGGTCTTTAATATATATTACATTATAAACCCTTCAAAGCAAGAACTCATTGCCATAGGTCACACAACAAAAGTTACCAACCAAAACAAACGATTCTTTTAAGCGTTTTTCTGATGAATTTTCATAGAATACTTGATGTTTGCAGTAGTTTTTGTCACTCGCAATCATTCATGGAATGATCCAAAGGTCAGATTCTAACCGTTCAACAAATCTACAGCTACAGCAGACCAGCAGCGCTTCCACCCATGGCACAGGAGTTCAGGTTATTTTGATTTGTGTTTTTTCTGGACACGCTAAGAAGTTAGGGACTTGGCAATTTTTCAGCAGGGTTTGAGTTACCGAAGATTGTATTTTAGGGTCTTCAAAAACTCCTTGAAAAATCACCAAGTGCTTGGATGTAAGAACATACAGTAGAGTACCACAAATCCATAAATAGAGAATATATTGACTGATCAATTTCTAAAAAAGTCCATATGAATCCTGAATATTTAGTTTGTGATTTTAATCCCTTAAATGCCCGTACGATCTTACCCAGTAAAAAAACGCTTCGACCACACAAAAGAAAAATAACGGCAGTGACAGTTTACACATAAGACTGTGCAAAAACGCACATATGTACACTCATGTGGCAATTAAGGGGTTAATTAACAAACACTTTTTGCAGGGGTTCATGGTATTCTACAGTATTTAAAACAAAAACAAAGCACAGACTTTGAAAACGCGAGATTCTTAGAAAATAAAAAAAATTAACAACAGGTCATTGTATTGCAATCTTACCAAGAGATTCATAAAAGGTATAATTACAAAAAATTACATTGGTAACATGAGGGTGTCAATGGAGCTATACTGCATGCTGAGATAGTTCAATTAACTAGTCTTAAACATAGATTGCCTAAAGGGGTGGCATTTCATCCTTTTTTGGTCGAGCGGTTCCCTGATTAGAGACCTATAGTGAAGTAACTCGCGATGAAAACCAGTCTTAATTTTGTAATATCAACAACAATTGCAAATACCACCCAATGGTCTATGGAAGCAAATATAAGTGAACTACAACAAGTAAAAACTTCATATAAAGAAAATGAATGCTCTTTGAACAGAATGTACATAGTCAAGATATAGTGTCAACTCGCTTCTCCATCATAGTTAATGTAATATAATTACATTAATTCATAAATTTTCATAATTTTTTTGCATAGTATGATCATGTACAGCAATGATTCTTTATGATACAACTCTACAACTTGTATTAGTATAGATTGGAAAAAGTGCATCTTTGTTTTTTCGGCATTAGTTTTTGAGTAAAGAAGAATTTTTAAAAAACTCTGAAATATAAGGTAGAAGAATTTCTCAATAACTACTTAAGTGTATAATATTCAGAAAAATTTATAAATTGTGTTCCCAAATTAGCAAGCATTAAATGCATTTGTGCAAAGATTTTGTTCATGATTTTTTTTTTCTGTTTTGATAAGAATCTTATAGATATAGATTGAAAGTTTGATACTTTCGAAAGCAAGATAAAATTGCATGTGATTTTTTTTTGAGCCAGTTGAAGAGCATGTAAACGGATAATAGATGTAAAAAGATAAAAAATATTTTGACTAATTAGAATATGAAATTTGAAAATATGTATAATTGTAAAGCCGGATTAATAATGGCAATAAAAGCTGCACATTTCTTTACAAGAGCCTAACATCATATATTATTATACAATAAACTTTACAAATTTCTAACCCACCTCAAATAAACAGTTGAAATGGTACATCCTACATAATATAAGAGAATAAAAAAAATATAAACCTACAAAAAGGCAGAAAAGATATTCAAAACTGCACTCAGGACCTACGGTACAATTTGGCAGCATCACCAATAGATATAGAGAAGCCTTCCTGTCAAACAAAACTCAAAATGCAGAAGAAACCAGAATAACTTGTTACAGGCAGTAAAGTGTTCGCAAATTTGAATAATATTTTCATTTATGATTGAGTATTTCTTCCTATAATTCCTCTTTCACTATTTGAAAATAGTTAAGGTACATTTACAATTTTCTCGAGACTGTCTCACCACCCCAGGAGTCTTTGTGTTGGCAGGACGCAGTAGCAGGCACCAATCACCGGCACGAGAAACCTGTGGAAATGTCCTTAACGCGGCCGTGGCGAGGTTAGTAGTAAGTTTCTCTCTCCACCCAGCCACCTGGGTTCCTGCGGAGGATGTACCGGCGGATCTCGTCATAGACAAAGATCAAGATGGAGAACGGAAGAGCTGGGAGCCACCAGTTGAATCTGCAGAGGAACAACATCCGTAATGCCAACAATAACACAACACCCATAATGCTAAATACGCAATGTCTGAATTATGTACCAACGTACATTATAATGCCGATATATATATATGCAATGTACATAAATGAGACATTATTTATTTGAAATATATCCAATAATGTTAAAGGAAATCAACACATAAAATACAATAAATGAAAAGTTGATTCAAACATAATCATAACAGTACAATTACTATATATTTTTCTAATTTACAAATTTGTGTTCCAAAAAAATATCACTGTTAAGTGGAAGGCTGTTATTTATGAGTATTTAATATTCTAGTGTAAAATGAATTTGAAAGATATTTTGTTAAGTTAGTGCCAACTACTTAAAATAACAACTTTAAAATACACTTGATGGATACTTACTTCAATGGATACATTCTAAGACCATGTTCCATTCCAGGTGTATAACACAAGAAGGCAGCCAAAGCAGTTTCAAATACTAATCCAAAGTTCAGCACATGATTCCTGACAAAAACAGTATAATTCATTTCCTATTATCTAATTTTCAGATACAATTTTTATTTTATGCTTGAATTTAACTTTTTTTCCAGAATTTTATTTAAGAATAGCAAGTTTAATACATTAAAGGTTTTTTTTTAATAAGTAAATAATGCCAAAAAAGGTTGCACGATTTTGAGAAAAAATATTCAAGTATAAAAAATTGGGATGAGACCTATTATAAACAAAATTGTAACAATTGACAAAATATTTTTTCAAATTATTGGTTTTTTTTATTAAAGATTAAGTTTTTAATTTGTAAATTTGTTGAGCTGTTCCACAGACAATGGTCAACTTGGGGCTTATGAAGACTTTAAAAGTTGCCAAATTACTAATTTGGCAACTAATTTGGTAAGGTTACAACCCGAAAACATAAAGCAACTGCCTGATGATATCTACGAAGAGGATTGTGTGTAAACTTGTTTATTTTTATGAGTATTGTCGATGGAAAGAATTTAAGATTTGTGTTTCTGTGTATTCCTTTGGAGAAAAATTAAACCTCCTGCTCCTTGTAATTAAACTGACTTAAAGAATTTTAACAAATGATATACATTCCGAAATGCATGACAAGCCAATTAGGATATTTTTCTGCATACCGAGTAGCATGTTAAAAGTAGAAAAAAAAGCTGTACCTCATTCCTTGATGAAGAATGGAGTTTCTTCTTGTTTTGCAGATGATTAAATCGGCCCACTGCACTATCACAATAGATACAAAGAAGGCAGTGTGGCAAGTGTACTCCAATGTCTTCCTATCCTTGTAGGTCTGACAAATAAAAAAATATTGATTAAAAACTGCACACAACCAACAAGCACTTGACTTAAATAAAACTGTAGGGGTCCCAACTCAAAAAACTTAGGAACTAGTTTAAAGAAATTTTTTTAAGGACAATTATTAATTAAGTCTTTATTAACTTTATAATTACAACAATTTTTCTTTATGTATTGATTCAACTTTTCAAACAACAAACATCTAAATGAATTGTACTTAAATAAAGCTAAGCGTTCAACTCAACTACCACTTGGCAAAATCATTTTCTATTGTACTTAGCTTGACCAGATTTGTTTAAGCGATTAGCTTTGACTATTAAATCATCATTAATTTTTCATAATTCAGATTTTATTTTTGTTTGAAAAACTGTCAAAAATACTAAACGGAAACTAGTGGTAAAATTTTTATAGCTACATAGTTGAATAGCAAACTAAACTGTACCGCAAAATGCAGTACGTCTGGTCACCCTAATTGTACTCACCCACTCCTGATTGTATGAATCTGTGAGGTCATTCACAGCTATGGAGTCCCACTCTTTCCTCAGACCGAGGAGTCTGTCAGGCCAGAATCCGTTTTCACTCATGATCACAAAGTAGGCGAAGAAACCGGCAGAGGCTTGCATCATGCCGATTTGGCCGTACGAAACCGATATTAACCTTTTGTGCAAAGAAACAGTTGAAGTCAGAAAAGAGTTTGAGGTTAGATAGCATTTTGTCAGCTTCAATTACAAAAATAAAATAACTTCTATCGTTTCAAGGGTTATTTTTAGAAACTAAAACATAGAGGTAATGAAATAGGTTTGAGAAAGCTAATAAGTATTATTTGGATGCTAAATAGTTAACATTGTCAGCTCAATTTCAGATCATATATGTAAAAAACAAATTAAAAAAAACTATTTTAACCTTTAGCTGCTATGAATGGTATCACAAAACCTATTAAGGTTGAGTATTTGAAAATTGCTTCATGGATAAAGCATTACCAGAAGACCAAGATGATCTTGTTCCACTAACAAGTTATGAATTCTTTGTATACATAACATCTTGGGCCATGTATTCTTTGCATACTAATATAGAAATATTCACTTGACTATGTCTTAAAATGCCTGTGTTTTGTTTTACTGTTTTAAAGCTATCAATGAGAGAAGGTATTTGAAAATGTTACCAAATACTAAGCAACAGCAGTTAAAGGTTAAAACTTTATCAAATGAACAATTTTAAACTAGATCATGTTAACCTGATAAGAACTAATAATCCAAACTTTATTTTGAGAAAATAGAATTTAAAGTGTAACTTTAACACCACAAGTACAACTAATAGTTTTCTCATATGAAATAAAAATTTAAAAAAAAATTGTTTCTTATAGTTGCGAATAACTACAAAAAAACCCTATTTTAGCTATTTTACTATTTATTCTATAGCTTAGTTTAAATTAAGATTAACATGATCCAAGAATAAAATACGCAAATCTCTAGACTATAATAGAAAGAGTACACTAGAAGAAAATAAAGTATGAGCAGAAAACATCCTCTTTCTGTATCAAGCGATAAAATTTTACAATAATATCATTTATGACAAAAGTAGACCAATGTTTTTTGCTCATAAACTACTAAAACAAATTTATAGAAAATAAGAGACACTTCAAGACAAATTTACCAGAGAGAGAGGGAGAGAGAAATAAAGACCTTTCCGAGAATAGAAACACCTCCATTTTGTGTTCATAAAAATACTTCCTTTCTACTTACCGTTCATTTACCAATTTGTCTCTTTTGGGATCTCGAGGTTGTCGCTTCATGATGTCACTTTCCGAAGTTTCGTATGCAAGAGAAATGGCAGGGACCTAATTGTGAAGCAAGTTGCTATTGAAGTGTTATGCAACACCAACTTAAGTACAGATTCGGGACACACACACATGGCTTAACCCAGTATTTAACTCACAAAACACAGTGCTGTCTATGGAGCTTGCCGAAGTAGTAAGGAACAAACACAACAGATCCGCAGAAAAACTAACTAATCTGCAGGAAAGTAGAACAACATGATATCTTAATCAAATCACAGTCAGAAGACTAATCTTCATTCAAGTACCCTTTAGTCAATATCAACTTAGTACTAAGAAACCTACATATCATAACTTAGGCTGTTCAGTTTTTAAGGCACTGGATTTAAATACCCAAGCTTGTAGGTTTAAATCCTACTCTAGTATGGATGGTTATATTCTTACTGAATCATTATTAAACTGTAGGTCCCAGTCTAATAAGTCTGTGTGTAGCAAATAAAAGTGACAATAACACTCAAAACAAAACTTGTTAGGTTAAATGTACCAAGACATAGCAAAATTTACAAAGTTAGTTGATGAACAGCTCAATCTAGCAATAGAATTTGAATATATTCATCAATAGAAAGTAAGACAATCAACCACCAGTTGAGCTATGTAAAAATAAAATTACAAACACCTTATTGTCCCTTCAGAATTGTTTATGTTTTTCAACAAGAAAATAGCTGCCTATAACTTCACGAAACATTAAAAAGTATTTTCTAATCAATCCAAACCTAATATGAATATTTTACACACCACAAAATTACAGCTGTTACTGAAAATTTGCACTTAAAATACCTGGTGACGAAAATAAACCAATTTTCTTTGTGATGTGCGATATATTAAAACATATATTCAAAGAGTTGAAACATACCTAACTGTATCTCATTTTGATATAAAACAAGATGAATATTCTGATTTCAAAAGTTAACAAACTTGAAATTCCATGAAAATTTATATTTGCAATTGACAGAATATGGATTTTGCAAAATTCCAGAAAAAATTGAAAAGTGTGGACAACCAAATACAAGATTCCAAAACTTGGCAGCATATTTAATTATAAAATTTCCAAAAATAATTTTTGTGAATATTTGATTCAAATCTAAGTTACAAATAATATAAACAGATGCTAGAAGAAAAAGTTCATTAAATACATACAGACAGTTTAAAGTAAAAATGACTGCTAAAATTGAAAGCATCTTCACTGCTGCGTTTGTAGTTAAATATGGGTTAAAGCTTGATCAGAAAAATAGTAAATCTAGCATGCAAAATAAATTGTATAGCATTATCATAGAAAAATTTACATGCAAATAAATAATTGAATGATACTTTTAATAACATACAATTATTTTAATAAACTAACTAAAAAAGTAAACATTTTATTAGCATAAAAAAGTAATTGAAAAAGTAAAAAATTGTGTAACAGATCAAAGAGAAGACAAATTAATAATTTAAAATAAATAACCAAAATGTTTTTTTCTACAATTATTATTAATTATAACAAAATTTAAATATGTTTTGCATAGGAATTTCTGTACATTCATAGAAAAAGGGTAAGTGTCATTATGATATGATGCTAGTATGATAAAATGGCTATATTGGAATAAAAAAAATATTATTTCAAAGTGTAAAAAGAGAAAAGAGACAAAAAAGAGAAAAGAGACAGCACACAAAAAAGCATTGCCCAAAACATTTAGAATGGAACATTAAGCATGGAAAAAGGCAATGGAATGAACGCAGCAATGAAGGAGCCATTGTACAAATCAGATCATGCTAAACAAATTGTTGCATCCCATAAGTGAAATAACGAATGCAACAAGTATTGCCAGGCATCCAAATTACCTTTCATTAACTAATTTATCGTGTTTAGGGTCACGAGGTCTTCTTTTCATGATATCTGATTCGGATTGTTCATATGCTAGAGAAATAGCTGGCACCTGCGTCAAACAAGAAGGAAGATCGAAGACATGTTAGGAGACATAGATTTAGAGGTAGGGTGACCAGTTAGTTTCAGCATCAATGCTGTCCATGGCATCATGTTCATTTTACAGTATTAATGTTGTTTTAATCTTGTACTCAAGTTTTGTAATATGGTGCAAATCCCTTAAGACAGTTTACAAAAAAATTAAACAAATTATTTGATAACTTTTTAGGTTAGAATGTAATAAAGCTCTTGCCTGCCATTTATAAGAGACTATTGATTGATTGAAAGAATTAAAAGTGCATAATGCCATAGTTCTATCGCTTTACTCTGGTTGGGTTACGAATTTTCAACAAAGAAAATGTTCTGCTTATGGTTCGAATGCAGAAAGTTTAATCAACACGCAAAATGCGGGACATTTTGCAGTAAAAATCCAAAAAGTCCCGACATTTTACATATTTCAGTGCACTTCTTTGAAACAGGCCAGACAAAAACCTAATAATTAGTACTGTACTGTGAAATGAAGTACATCTGGTCACCCTATTTAGAGGGCATGCATGCGATAGAGGAATACCAAAAGAGAGATGGCAGAAAGAGCAGACATAGGGTAAGAAGTAAGTAGAGACAGAAGGGCTTTTTAAAAGTTTTGACACTTTTAATTGACGAGTTAAACCAATTCCTAACAGAGAGCAAGCCTATGCATGGCTTACCACAGACTAATTTTGAGGACTGGTATTCTGAAATAGGAAGTTCTATATTTCAGTCCATTAATTCCGTTTACACAGAAATAAAAAGCTTGTTTGTAGATAATTAAGTTTCTTTAGATAACTTTTTTTCCCATAGAATAGAGATATTTGTAAATGAAAAGCCCTTCTGCAATAAGAATAAGCAGTTAATGGGAGCAAGGCATGTTCATAAAACTATGAATTTTAAATTGTTTATTTTTTTATTTAAGATATTAATTTCTTGTTATGAAATATATAGAATAGATCAATACATAAAAATAGTGTATTTTGTTTAAGATGTGAAACAAGAAGCATAATAAAGAACAAAAAACTATGTTAAAGAATTTAACTTTTTATATACAAATTTTTGCAACCACTAAACAATTTTCAACATTGTATAGCCATACTTGCATCAGCTGCTACAAATTTACCTGAAAAACTTATCTGCTTTTCATTTATTCAAGTTTGGTTCCACTATCTTTTAGTTAGTGTCCAAAAGAATCAACCAAACTCAAAATCTATTTCTTTTTATTTATTTTATTAAATAAACTATCAGGTGGTAAATGTTAGCAAATGACAAATAATGCTATTTAAACTAAGCCATTTATAAATACTTTAACTTACCATGTCTGTTCCTAAATCAATACACAATATAGTGACAGTGCCTAGAGGTAGGGGAATATCAGCCAAAATAAAAAGCAAAAATGGTGAAATTTCAGGAATATTACTAGTCAAGGTGTAGGCTATAGATTTCTTTAAATTGTCAAAGATGAGTCGTCCTGAAATCAAGGGAAAATTTCAAACATGTGAAAGAAACTTGAATTAAGAAAAATTATATGGGGCAATAATAATAATAAAGAGATTTTAAATAAATTTGTAATATTCTTGAAATTTTTATATATCTAAACTGAATATCAAGCAAAAAACCTGTATAATCTACCATGTTTATACATTTAAACTCTTAAAGTTTAAAATTACACTAAACACTACATTTTATGAAAGTCAGAGAAAAATAGTGCATAATTTTATTTATTACCATACTTTTATTAAAACTAACTAACCAAAATACATTTTTAAAGCTTTTTGTATCGTTATGTTTTTTTAATTAGCTAGTATTTTGGGTGTGTGTACTGAATATTGACATGTCAGCATTTGTGTATTGCATTTGTGTCTACACTTAAGTTATAGTGTCTACACTTAAGATATTTTAAAAAATTATGCTAGCACAAGAAACATTTCTTAAGCTAATAATTATATATGAAAACGTACAGTCACATAGTAAAAAAATTAGTGCAATACACAAATGCTGACATGTCAATATTCAGTACACACACCCAAAATACTAGCTAATTAAAAAAACATAACAATACAAAAAGCTTTAAAAATGTATTTTGGTTAGTTAGTTTTAATAAAAACAAAAGAAATTATATAATTTTTGCATTACAAATAGAATAAAAGTTTTGCATTATAAATACAAATAATTCTAACCTTCTTCGACCCCTGTTACGATTGAGGCAAAGTTGTCATCCAGCAAAATCATATCAGCAGCTTGTTTACTCACGTCACTGCCAGCAATACCCATGGCAACACCTGAATGGCAAAATGATACATTTTACAACACAATAAGGTAATAATAAAACTTTTAAGGTTTTATTTTAATTTAGTCACATTGTAAATCTAACGATTTTTTTAAATTCAATAAATGAGGTACAAAAAAATAATAAAGAGACATTTACTAAACGTAATTTCTGAAATTGCATAAGATTAGCTAATTATTTTATTTAGATACATGTGAAAGTTGAACACTTTAAGCCTTTAAATTTGTAAATAAGTGAAAGTTTAAATTAAGAAAATATCCTTATTCGTCACAATGGTATTTGTTTCAAAAAAGTAGTTTAAAAAAAACTTGCAAGACTTTTGAAAGCTTCAAAACCTTTCCTAGTAAGAAATGAACACAAAATAAGGTGATTTTATTAGAATTTATTAGATTTTACGAGGCCCAGTAGCTTAGTTTAGTCGTAGTGCTCCGCATTGCCACGCCACAGGTCCGGGGATCGAATCCCGGATTGGGCGAGGTTGACCCATCCTTTCATCCCTTTAGAGGGTCAATAAAATGGGTACCAAGCATGCTTGGGAACTAAACACTGGGGGTTCCGCGTGAGGCTGACCACCTTACCGGGCCATATGCCTAGCACTCCAGAGCACTAGGTCACATAAGCTGAAATGGGCACGGCAGGCCTTGGCCCACTAATGGGCTGTTGCACTGAGGAGTTTAGTTTATTCGAATTTAAAGCGAAAAAGTTGTTTTGACGTAGGAAAATTAGTTTAAGATACTATTAAAAAAATATCACAAAATCGTCCGGAAAGCAAAATGACAAGTTTCCTAACATTTTCTTAAAAACATAACAATTTAAATATTTAACAAGACTACAGTGGAACCTCGTTAACGCAAACTCGCTTAACACGAAATTTCGCAACTGAAAGCATTTCCCCGGCCCATAAAGCTTTGAGCTCATGCTAAAAAAAACTCTTAACGTGAAGTCGCTTTAGGCGAAATTCCGCCCCGAACAAAAAATTGATGATTTGACTTATTCCCCTTAGTAATTCAAAGTTTTGAGTAACAAATTAAACAAAACATAAAAAACGGCAACAAACATTGTAAAAATAAATTGTCTTCAACTTCTGGTTCTGAGAAAATAACGAGATCTTTCATGATTCATCAATTTTAATCCAACAAAAGATTCAGCAAATGTAGGATGATCCATTATGTCATTAAAAGCACAGGTGTTTCTTCTACAGAGGTCAAAGGTAAAGAACATATGAAATTAGAATTGCTTCGAATTTAAACTTATTGATTTTCATTCACAATGAACCAAAAGCAGCTATCCATTTCTTTAAGAAACAAAACAAAAAATTTTAAGTGACATTGACGACAAATGTTTAAAAAAAAAAAAGCGGAAATTGTGTCGAAATATGGAGTAGCTAAAAGCCCCATTTCAATGATTTAAAAAATCAGAATAGAATTGAAGCGGCATATGTAGGAAAGCAATTTGAACTTGCAAGAAAAAGAATTTTCCTTTTTTTTTTATAGTATGTAATTGTTTAAATAAACTGCTATATTAATTGAATTACTAATTGTATGCTTGTATTATTAGTGTGTTACATTATAAAATAAGAATTTTTTTTAATGTTAATTTTTGAAAACTATTCACTGATTTAATGAAAAAAAATTCCTGACAGTTAACGTGAAATTTGGTTAACACAAAATGTTTCGGTGCTCCCTTCGAGTTCGTCTTAACGGGGTTCGACTGTACTTAAAACCCCTTATTTAAAAATGTAAACACATCAAAAATATAATAAGAAACTCATTAATATAAGTAAAAAATAATGGAAATTAACTTAAACAATAAAGTAAAATTTTACAAAAACTTTACCAATATCAGCCTTCTTCAGAGCAGGGGAATCATTCACACCGTCTCCAGTGACAGCAACAATCGCTCCCTGTCTCTGGCAACCCTCTACGATGATCAGTTTTTGTTGGGGCGAAGTTCTGGCGAATACAATTTCTGTGTGGTTGCGCAAAATGTCGTCAATTGCGTCTTGGGGCAGGTCTCGGAGTTCGGAACCGTGGATAACTGCGGCCTTGGCATCTCTAGAAAGAAAAATGGAATATTAGGAAGGACTTGTGAGTAAGAACTCTATTGGTATACTCTGTGACCAATAATTTTGTAGGTATAAGTTTTTGTTTTATGAAATCTAATAATAATAGTTGTGTAAACATTAACTTTCGTTGAATGAAGCCGAATTAATCAGTTGAAATTATTGACTTAGATAAGCAAAAACTGAAGATTTTATACAGAAGAAACATTTATGAAGAAGATAAGCAAAATATATATATACTGAATTGCCCCAAAATAGGGGAAAACTGATAAATTAAACTTAGGCTTACTTTGGATTGACATCCTCCATGGGTATGTTGAGCCTTTGAGCAATGTCTTCAACTGTTTCGGTTCCTTCCGAGATGATTCCAACCGCCTTTGCTATAGCCTTAGCAGTAATTGGGTGATCACCAGTGACCATAATGACCTATATAATGAAAATATAAAATTCTTGTTAATATTTTAAATCTTCAAACAGAACTTGTGTAGATGTCTAACTAAAAACAAGTTTATACATAAAATTCTTAAGAACATGATATTGTGCATTAAATTTTTTCAAATAAAATATGTGTTTGAATATTTTTTTTATTTTTAACATTTTAGACATTATGATTTATTGTCTCAATATGTGCTGGTTGATGTTTACTATAACCTTGTTTGATTTTAAATTGATTTCATTTGCTGTGAAACGTAACAAGTAAAATTATGAAATACACTTATTTTCAGAATTGTGCAGTAATTTTCGAGAGGTCTCAAAACAAACAAAAAGCACCACCCTATTTGTTAAAAAAAGATTCAAGAAATTTCCAATCTTTGTATGTTTAAAACTGTTATTAAACAGTGGACATTTCTTTCTTTTCAACAACAGAAATAAATGTTTTTGTTTAGTACCAAACATATTTCTACTTAGTTGCCAGTAAAATCGATAAGAAAAAAAATGGTGAGCATTATTTAATAACTAACATCAATTGAATCAATCAAATTCAACACAGTAAAATTTTTATTTATCTTTCTTTAAGATTCCAATTCTAATTAATTCCTTCAAGATTTTAGTTGAACAGAAAAATAGAACAAATCATCAGAATTTATCTAGGAAGTGTTAAGAGCACTAGTGCACCTTAATGCCGGCACTCCTGCACTTGGCAACAGCATCTGGTACAGCAGCCCGAGGGGGATCAATCATAGACACCAGACCCAGGAACCTCAGACCATCAATGGGGAAATTCTGCTCATCAGCATCGAACGGGTATCCATGGGGGTACTCCTCAGTAGGTAAAATGAAATCACAGAAACCTGCAACAGAAAAATGATCATTTGCTTTAGCAAAATCAACCTTGCACTACAGCTAAACAAAAGGTATTGGCTAAAGACCGCTTAATTTAGAACCATGTTGAAGTCATGAGGCTGACACCTAAGCTTGGCACCCAAAGAAATCTTATAGTTACAACATACTTGGCGTCAGAACTTAGGAAGACAACAGATTTAACAAGGGCCAGTCAAAGATACAGAAACCAGGAAAGTATCCTCAGTGGCAAATATTCTAAACACACAGTATCATGCTTACATAGGGATGTTATTTAATGTATAATTACCTTAAAAAACCATGCTCCACACTTTTGGGGGCTTAAAAATATGAACTTAATATCACTAGGTTCTAGAAACATAATTTTGATATAATTTTGAACTAATTGTGAGATTTCATTGTCATTATAGCATTAACTGTAACTATCAGATCTAATTTTCAAATTTAATCAACATATTAATTAATTTTATTCTAATTAGCCTCATAAAAAAGAACCGGAACCAAATTTGGGCACAGTTACTCAATAATACAAAAAAAATCAAAATAAATGTTTTTTAAAGGACATTAGGAGTAAACATTAAAACTTTTCTAAGAATGAACATACATTACAATACTGTCAACACAAATTATCACAGCTATACCAATATAAATAGGCACAATTACTAAATAAAATAAATATACACAGCCACTGAATCTCACCAATAACACGTTCTCCTAATCCTCCCAATTCCAAATATGCATTATTGAAGGCCTCCTTCATTTCGTCATCTAGCACTTTCTCCTTCCCGTTGATATAAATGGTGGAACATCTGTCCAAGACCCTCTCGGGGGCACCCTTCATGCAGAGAAGGTAGCTAGGATTGCTAGAGTCGTCTGTTTCATGGATTGTCACCTGAAAGACAAGAATGTCATTGTTATCGAAATAGGCAAGATAGGAATTAATAGCAAATGATTTCTTGAGTTCGTACTTTTCTCTCAGAAAAAGTAACCACTTTAAATTGCTCAGTTTAAAAAACAATATAAAATGAAATATAATTAAATTTGCCATGTAAAATATTTTTAACAAAATAAACCTAAGATGTTGTTCTTACAGGTTAGGTAGGATAAAAACCAGTGCTGTATTCGTAACAGTAGCATAAGGTATACTTTTGAAGAAAAGCTTAACATAATTCAATTTTAACTAAACATAATTTTTTGTGTTAATTAAGGTAACAAATTGATCCATCGGTCTTGAAAAACATCTAATCCAATTAAAACATCATTTTTTTTACCCAAATACTTCATATTTTTACTTGCGGTCCAATGAGATCTTAAAGGAGTTTTTGTCAAGCCAGTCACAGACTGTCAATAAGACCTTAAACATTTACGTTGACAATAAGCAAGTGGAAAGTACGTACATGGTATTTATTTGTTGAATTGAAGGGGATTTCACAGATTTTCTTATTTTGTTCCCTAAAGGCAGTCACATTAGAAGTGGCCAGTTCCATACATTTTAAGATAGCAGATTCGGAAGCATCTCCAATGCATTCTCTATAGGAAAAAATGAATTTTTAATTTCATAGAAATGACAAAATACAATGCCAATTTTGAAAACTTAAAAACGGGTGTGGTACATGAATGAAAATAGCAAACTATATTTTGATATTTTAAACATAAAAATATAGTCAATAGAGGATCCAAAATTCAGAAAGCTTTTTAAAAGATCCTTAGAGATCTTAGGATTTTGAATACTTTAACTAATAAAGACACTATTTTGCTCGATTTCAAAAAACAATAAAAAAGTTTAAACAAAAACAGCTATTACCTATTTACATTTTTTAATTCTTTCAAATGAAAAATAAAGGAAAGTACGTTAAAAAAAAGCATAAAAATAAAACATCGATATATCCACTAAATTTAAAATAAAAGCACTAACCGTTTTAGAATAGGAACATTTTCCTGTCCAGGTTTAAATTCAGCTCTGCTACACAACCGAGCAACACGTGAAAGAGCCTTCCAACCAGATGAAGTTTTATCATACTGTAATCCTGTATGAGTAGAAACAGAGTTAAATATGTAATTATATATTCCAAAATATTCAAATTTTATTTATTTTAAAAAACGACTTTAAAGTCAGCTCCTTTCATTATCTGATGTCAAAGTTCTTTAGCTTATTGATGTTACTAATTAGGTGTTTTCAAGAAAAATACTAGGGCGAACTTGAAAAAGAATTTTAAGTAAACAAAATACAGTATGTGTTATTCAAAACAACTTAAGCAGTTGAAATTAAAACTAATAAAAAAGGAAACTAAAAATACTTTTTAAATCCTTACTGATGTGGAAAAAAACTTAACATTCGTATATAGTTATATTACAAGCCATTAAAAAAACATTTTAAGAAAATATTATAGGCTTTTAGAATTGTTTTAAAAGCAACTTTTAACATTAATTTTTAAAACAAGTTATACTTAAAGAAGCCAATTATTAAAATAAATATACCTCATAATAATTATTTTTTACCCATTACTATTACACAAACATAAAAAAATAGATTATTTTTATTATCTTAAAATTCCACTGATGAAGCTAAAATTGAACAGTTTTACAAAATTCAAAATACATTTTGAATTTTATACAATGAAAATATAAACCTGTAAATATAAAATTTTAAAGTACTACACATACATAAAAAATGTCTAACCAATATATATTTAAAAATCTACAAGTGCAAAATACACATGCAAAGCACACATGGGTAGACTATAACTTAAAATAACTTAAGTTTGACTTTGATAAAAATGCAAAGAAAAAAAAGCAGAATTAAGTTTCTTGAACATTCTGGTAAACTATTTTAACAGCATTTTAAAAAAATAATATCATTATATTGTATAAGTATAATTTTAATTATTATAAAATTACCCAAAATAAATTGATTGAAGACATATGCTACACACATTTGCATCCTTATAACAACATTGAAAGCTAATTCCTACTTAAACTATATACAGGATTCAAATGAGATAGTTTAATAATTCACTGCTCTACTAAAAACATGCACATATGTAAATTGCAACTTAATGTAAATTGAGATTATTTTCAAAAAGAAACTTTTATAAATTTTATCCAAGTTTATTCCTCAACAGTTTTAAAATTTCTGCTAATAAAAATGATTATACTTAATAAAAATGATTATATACATTTTTATTAAGTATGTTATGTCAAATACATACTTTTATCCTATTATAAATTTAGAAGCTTTTATATAGTTTCATTTTAAAAATAAAATTTTGATATATATCTAAACATAAAAATTCCAACAAAATTTAAAAATTCAAAACAAAATAACACATGCTTTCACAATTCATACAAAACATCATAATAGTCCAATTCAACATGCTTGTTTTTCTATCCAGAATCATGCAAAATTACACCAAACCATTACGCAAAATATCAAAACAAATCCTACATGCACAAGTTTGCCATTTGTGTCAAAGCATTTCTCAATTAGTGCACAGCAAAGTCCAGTGAGATCTAATAATCCTGATTGTGGTATCATCTCAATGTCTAAGAACTCCAATGTTGAAATGTAGTACATGGTACGTTTGGCAAATTTAGTTAAAAACTAATGCAGCACTTGTGTAATATGACAATAACTATAAGCAACCAAAAACAAAAGAAAATGATAAATTTTCTTTTTGGTTGTATTTTAAATACATGAAATCTATCATACAAGCAGATAAGTGTAACAAATGGATGCATTATTTGTATGTATCAAACCACTTTAGTGACAGAAAATAAACGGACCTAACAAAACTCAACAACACTCCAGAAAAATACTCTTAATACTTTGATGGCCCTAAGTAAACTTTGGATGACTAAAAAATCATTTTGCGTAAGCTTTGCTTGGCACAGTTGTTGATTTGGCTAGTATTAAACATAATGGCTACAGTTTTCCCATATCACAGGCTATTTTTTAGAATCAGATGTAGAAGCGAGTCATTTCAGTTGGATTAGCATTAAGGATCTTACTCAGGCAATCTTTGGCTTTTTGTAGCAGCAACTTGGCTCCCCAAGAAGAACTACTGGTCAATGAAGTGTTCAAAGAATAATCCAGAAGAAGGGAAATTGTAGCACTGGGTTGTTGATGTGGCACGTAATGGTACCATGAACTACATTTCAACCAATTTCAATACTATTATTAGTGTCTGGGGGAAAATGTTATATATGCAGTTTCAATAGGGAGGGATGTAAATCCAAACACCCTAGCATTAAATACCTCAAAGGTTGATGGGTCACGGGCTCATTAAACTTATATATGTGATATACCAACTGTGAGATTGGACCAATGCTGGGTAAGAATCCTTCATTACATAGTATAGATGTCTGAAGTGAAGCTCTAGAAATATTTTAAACATCAATTAAGCAGAGAGACACAATGAACAGGGCTCCCATTTGAAGCTATAAGGGAAATCTAGGGCTTGTCAATTTACTAAATTGGGATTTTAAAAAGAAAACAAAGCGCATTGAGATTACGGATACTTGGCAGATTACTCAATATAAATAAATATCAACATGGGCAAAAATTTTAAGCCATATGTTCTTTTGTAAGGCTTAATACCAAAAATTAGGGCATTTTTAGGATTAAATGCATAGTTAAGGTATTCTAAAGGGGTCTTTTATTTATTTCAATTACAGTAGTACCTTGATAATAGAGGCATATATTGGGGCCAACAACTAACGTCATTACATGATCATAATAACGATGGGGCAGGACAATGCATTTTAATAGTAAACTAAAATTGAACAAAACATTGCAGTATTTGTACGTAATTACGCGTAATATGCCATCAATTTAATGTTTTTTCAACATTCTTAATAAGTATTTATTTTTGGACTTTCTATTTCGTTAATATTCTAACGAAAACCTCTTTTAAATGTTTTTCTCTTCCTAAGTACTACCAACATAATATATCAATTGCGTCTACTCGGCTATAGTCAGATTTTTGTAGAAATCATCGACAGTCTCCTTAGGCATCACCTTCTGAGTTTTTTACATGAATATGGACCTAGCAGTGTTTACTTTTAATAGCCATTTTGAATATAACGAAACGTCAGTTATGGTCGAGTTTCAGTATTTTTTAAGCTGATGTTAAAAGAACAATTACAGGAAGCATAAAAAATGTAACTGACCTAGTTTTGTGTGCTCAACTCTTTGCTGAGTTCTCTATACCTTATACATCTATTATTTGCCCCTTTCTTCATTTGGAGACAACTTTTTATTTTTGTGCTTAAGCAATAGCAAACAGACTGTCCTCCAAACTCCGGCAAGTTGAAATTTCGAACTGAATTACAAAAAGGCTTCTTGTAAGAAAATTTCAGTAATTTTTAAACAATATTTATTTGCAATATCGAGGAACTACTTACTTTCTGGTCATTAAAAAGAGTAATTTTAACACTATTTATATGGTAATATAGCCAGGACTTTCCAACGTTGTCCTTATAATAAAGGAGGAGTCAATATATCGTGGGTTTGCGAAATCGAAGTTCTACTGTATTTAAGACTTATGGGAGCCCTGGTGAAATTAGAAAGCTAAAAAAGTACATAGCATAAAAAAAAGAGAAAAATACATGAGGAATGATACAAAAGGGTTGATACACAATGATACAAAAGGATAAGTAGAAGGAAGCAGGAATTTTCATGCAATTTGGGGTTGAATACATTTATATATTTAAAAAATACATTAGACACCAAAACATTGAGAAAATACATTAAGCACAAAAAAGCATTTATAAACATACTTTTAAAAAATTACAATAATGATTATGAGCAACTTTTTTTAAAATTTTGTGTAAATGTATTCATATTCTTTTCTATTTCTGTCCAAAATATTCAAAGAACAATGAACAAAAATTGTTTAAGACAATTGGCATAAACAGTTTGGGCAAATTCCATGTAACTGAAGTCGCAAGTTAAAAAAGCTTTTTAAATTTGAAAAATAAATCAAATTAAATCAAGCATTTTCCATTATTTAGTTGCAATAGGTGTAGATCAGTTACTCCGCTAATTTTTTTCCATTTAATTAAAAAAGTTTCAGCGATAATCACTTTTTTACACATGTGACTTACACTACAGAAATGGCAATTTTGCATGGAATAAGCCATAAATAAACCAAGAGAAAAAAAAATGCAAATGTCAAATAGCATTGCTAAAAATTAACCATGTTCTTTTATTAGCGCAATTTTTAGTTACTGAAAAGTAAATACACACTGATCATCACTAGTGTGAGTTATACAGAGTTTTTCTTATGGAAAAACTTAAAAACTTCTGTGACACTGCCACTTTTGACAAACTAGTAATATAGTCACACAACACAATTTGTTTTAACCCTGCGAGTCCTTACATATATGATTTTTTATTTTTACATTGTTTAAATTATTTAATGAGCAATTTGCAAGATTGCAGGTGTATTTGTGTTTCCAATAGTCCAAATATGAAAAACATCAGCACAAATTATTAATACAAAAATTCTAAATAAACAATTAAATCAATAAAAAAAGTTAATCAAATTGATTAAAAATTAATTAACTAAATTAAAATAGGCAAATTATTTTTTGTATATTGAATAGGCCAAAAATGACAATTGCCATTAAAAAATATATTTGTGTGAAAAAATTAAATAGTGGCTCATAGGGTTAAGGAAAGGAAAGTTACTTTATTATTTAATAGGCAAAACTATTGGAACTCTATAGTAAAACAGAGAGTTCCAATTCCCTAAATTCTATGACACACCAATTTATCTAAAAATAGAATTAAACATAACATCAAAGTTTAAAAAAACTGAAAAGCTTTAAAAATAAAATGCTCACCTGACTGATCTTCTGTGGTGTCGGCCTCGATAATTTGGTTGTCGAACCACATGTGGGCGACAGTCATTCTGTTCTGGGTCAAGGTGCCTGTCTTGTCGGAGCAGATCGTAGAAGTAGAACCTAGGGTCTCCACCGCTTCCAAATTCTTCACGAGGCAATTTTTGGAAGCCATCCGTTTGGCAGTTAAGGTCAGGCATACCTGCGATAAAAGGTAGAACTCAATATATAAAGGTAGTGCAATTGAATTTTGTTATAAACGAGTGCTGCAAATTATTATGGACGGAAAAAACGAGTCTATTTCAATTCAATAATGAAAATAACAAATTCAACACCATTTTACGTTCTAGCTATTAGAGAGAATAATCATAATTAAATAAAGAATTGCAAATTGATGAATTCTTTGATTTTAACACTGGATCAAAACCGAAAGTTAATAATATTAAATTCTATAACTTACAATCTATTCTTAAAAACTTATATTTCATCTTACATAAGTTATATAATTTAAATAAAATTGTAACCAACCCTTTCAGTCCCAATGACAATTTGGCATCATCATTTTAGAAATTTTTTTCTGATCGTCTATAGCCATTTATGATATCAAAAAGCACATCATTCGATTCTTCAAACTTTTTTCGATTAGAAAATATTTTTTATTAATCCCAATAGATGTCAGCCCTATTATTTTTTAAAAATTATGATCAGAAAAATTATGATGCCAAATGGCATCATTGTGACTGAAAGGGTTAAACTGAGTTATTTACTGGCTCATCCTAAAAGCAATATTTTAAGGCATTTGTAAAAAGTAACAGTTTTACATTTAAGGGGTTCTCAAAATAAATCAATAATTAAGGGTCTTTTTTTAAGGCAGTGGAGACACTGGGTACAAAATTACTGCACAGGACAACAAAAAATAACTTAGTGAATTCTAAAAATAATGGATAATAACATTACACATATTTATGGAGTCAATAAAAATATTTATGCAACTAGAAGAATCTAAGAAAAAGATTTTCAACATTAACTAATTATGTTGCTGAAGATGCCCTTTTATCATCAAGTTTTATTGTAGGAAAATGCATGATGGATCTTTCTTTTTTGTCATAATTAATTTCAGCTAATAAAAAACCTACAAAGATACAGCAAATTCATTCAAAAAGTATCTCATATGTGCTAAATTCATCATTAACAAAAAACAATCATGGATAACTTACCGTTACAGTAGCTAATAGACCTTCAGGTACGTTGGCAACAATGATTCCAATCAAAAAGATAACAGCATCTAGCCAGTAGTAGCCCAGAATGAAGGCGATAATGAAGAAGGTGACTCCTAAGAAAACGGCTACGCTAGTGATGATATGGATGAAGTGGGCGATCTCTCGGGCGATCGGCGTGTCTCCCATCTCCAGACCAGATGCCAAATTAGCAATACGGCCCATCACAGTGCGGTCACCTGTATTGATGACAATACCTCGGCCGGTACCTGTAAGATATATATAAAATTCAAGATTTTTGCAATCATCTTTTATATTAAAGTCTTGGTTCCAATTTTTGCCATTTTCTTTCTGTTATAACATCGATTTAATATTAAATATATAACTGTTGGTTCATCCAATTTATTCCTAGTTGTTTTGACAGTCTTTGGGGAATGAGAAGGATGTGTCATAAGCTAAACATGGTTAGATAGACACCCACATCTTCATTTTGATACAAGACAACCTATCAACGTTCGCTTCCATAATTGTAAAAATAGCAACTAGATTACTAGACAAAGCTCGGCAGATTGCTGATAATAGGAAAGTCTGCTTCATAATCCAGTGCTATTTTACTATCACTCGAAACAAGCCTTTTCGTCACATTTCAGAGTTTTAAATGGGAACCATCTTCAACAATTACACTTTCACCGAATCACTACAAAAGACACTCCTGACAGCCCACGCTGTTCCTCAGAAGTGACTGTATAGTTTAATCATGACAGTTTTGTTTAACTTTGCAAACACTATTTCAACGTTCGGCCAAATCAGACAGAAAGAAGGAAATTTAAAAAAAAGGGTTCAAATAAAAATCTACATGCTGTCAATACCCTAAATTTCCTTTTTTATTAACGTTCTTTTAAAAAAACATTGCAAAACATCCTTAAAAAAAACCGGCATTACTTGTCTTTTATACGATAAGTCGCCCACCACACAGTTAATTGAGAAAGACAGAAAATGAAGAAATTAAAAAAAAAGAGGGTACTGATAGAAATCCCCATGTTGCCAATACCCTAAATTCCCTTTTCTTAAAATTCTTTTGAATTAAATAAAGGAAATCATCCCTAAAGAAAAATCACTGCATTGCTTGTGTTTAATAGGATAACTCACCCTCCACACAGTTGGTTTAAAAAAAGGCAATGTTCCTGAAAATTTGTAATAGAGGCTACTTTGAATTGGGCATTTTACTGCATGTGCAAATAGTCAATATCGCACTGTACGCAGAAAAGTGACCTAACGCACAAATATGACTTTTCGAGTTGTAAATGCTATATTGGAGACTGGGGAGCCTTGGCCATAGTTTCAGAACTTTATTTTTATATATTTTATTTTTACACTAAAAATTTCATATGATATCACATATTAAAGGAAATTTTATTGGCAACAAGTACATAATAGTGATAATATAAATAATGCATTTTTTCTGTTTTAAATATATTGTTTTTTAAAACTTGGAAACTTGGCCAAGTCTCCCCTACTAAGGGAGATTTGATACATGGTAAGGGAGACTTGGCATATGCAAAAATGCCTAATTTTAAAGGGCAAAATAGTAAATATTTCAAATTAATTTTGTAAGCATTAAATGTAAAAAAAATTATATTATAACTCAACACTCTGGAACTCATTTAAAAATCATGTTTACCGTAATATTTAGAGAAATACATTTTTCTAGTATTGTATGAATTAAAAACTCGAATATTGTCCATAACAAATATTTTTTTTATTTATGTTAAATATATTTTATTCAGTTTGTACACACATTAAATGCACAAGATATAACCCTCAGTTTGATTTTTTTTAACGGCATAAACTGTAAAAGTCAAAGCGCACTTTCAAAGCTACTCGTTCGTCCCTCCTCCCCCTATAACAAAAAAATCTGATAATATCTTAATATTAATCTGGAGTATTATTATACTTGAATTAATAACTTATATAGTTTTTGCAGAAAAAGTTTGATATTTGGTCATAAATGATAAGTTTGATTTAGATGAGGTTTTCTTTTTATTCTAAACAAGTACAAATACTAATAATCAATCTATTACCTTCATAAAGTTTTAATCATACGTTATTATTAACCGTGTATTTGATAAACATTATGTATAGATTTTCAAAACTAGTTCACTTAGGGAGCCTTGGTCCAGTGGCCAACCCTCCCCACCTAGACATTTCGTAAAGAATGGCACATGGGGCTTTGAAGCCTACTTCATTGCACAAACTTTATGGCTAAAATAAAACCTTAATATAACAGTATTTTAAAAATACCATATACTTAAACTTAATTGAATTGGTTTTTCTGAAAAAATCTTACAAATTATGTCTAAAATGTTTACTTTTTGGGGTGAGAAACTTTCTTTTTTTATTTTCTCCTCAAAGCAAAAAAGGTAGCTCAATAAAACTAAGGTGGCTATCTGCTGACAACAGTAGCTTTGAGTACCATCTATTGATAATATGCTAAAATATTTTTAAATATTAAAATTTAAAGGTGGGCCAAGTCTTCCTTATGGCCAAGGCTCTCCAGTCTCCAATAATATTCAAAATTTAAATATCTAGCGATTAAAGCAAAAATTAAATTAATTTGATAGAATAGTTGGAATGCAGTAAGCGAATCATTTTTTCTATAATGCAATGCAATGCAAAAAATAAACTTCAGATGATTTTTCTGAGAAACTAGTATTTTTGTGACAATATGTCTCTTTTCCACTTACAGTGCGATATGATCTAATCTTTGCAGTAAGAAGTTCTGAGGAACTAAAATAGATATTCTTTTTCTGCTACCTTAATTCCCACAAAATTCTTATAGTATGGACAGACGTCATACCTTTCAATGAAAAAGGAATTTTGAAAATCAGACAGAAAGGAAGGAAGGTACAGACCGAAAGGCGGTTACTGCCTCATGTTATCAATACCCTAAATTTCCTTTTCCTTAAAATTCTTTCGAATTAAAAAAAGGAAAGTATCACAAAGCAAATATAATCACTGTATTATTTTTTATTTATATTTCTTTCTATAGGATAACTCACCCTCCACGCAGTTGGTTGAGAAAAAGGCAATGTTCCTCGTCTCCAGTGGGTTGTCGTTGGTCATCTCTGGGGATCGCGTCTGTGGCTCAGACTCTCCAGTTAAAGAAGAGTTGTCCACCTTCAAGCTCTGGGATGAGATGACCCGGATATCTGCCGGTACCCGGTCCCCTCCCTTCACTTCCACCAAGTCCCCTACCACCACGTCTTCGGCTGGCAGTGTGTGCTTCTGACCTTCTCGGATGATAGTGGCATACTGAAAGGGAATTCAACAGTAAGAATTGTTAATACAGTCAAACTTGGTTATAACGACATCGCTTGCAAACACAACTTGTTAATATAACATCATACATTCAGTCCCTAGTATTGCCTATCGACCTTAATATTATATCTTGCTTATACAAAGGATTTTTAATTAACTCCTCGGTCACACTGCTAGAAATATACGCTTAAATGATATCCAAAATGCCTCCTTTATAAAGAATTAAAAAAATCATTTTCACTATTATTTACAAAAATAATTTTGACCATGTACTACTAATAGCACATACACTGCGATGCAAAAGTTTAGACAATGACGATTTTCCGCTGTAAAATTTAGAATTGTGATAGTAGAATTACAAAATACCTCTAAACATATTAAATAAATATTTTGAAATGCTATAATTGAAACATAATTGTTTGATTTGCTATAACAAATTTTTTTTTCATAAAATAAAAATTTGTACGAGGCAAAAGTTTAGACACAAATACGAGATTATGCAAATTTTAAAAGTAGACAATGGCCTAATTTCGCATATTTATTGATGAATAGAATTTGATAAATTGAAAAAACACGATATCCAGTGAACTAAACAGATTTAATAACGATATTGGTTCAATTTACACCAAAAAGCAATATAGCAACTTTAAATTTTATCAAATCAATATGCTTCAAATGTAAAATTACATCTCTAATATGAAGGAATCCTACAGTCCATCACCTTAAGTTTGGCCGAATTTGGACTTAGAACATTGCATGACCGATTTTCTTGATGAAAAGTGCAGTCTTTCCCATATAAATCACAAAATAGTGCGTATTATCTTTTGCATTCATAAAATGCGGAGATGTCCACCTTTTCAAAACGACAAAAAATCATTCATTTTAACGTAATTCACCCACACCATACAAAGTTCTTACTTATACTGAAGTTGAAATTTTTGAAAAAAACCGTTCTTTGAACCAGTTACAATTTAACCGTCTTTATGCTAACACGTTGTTAACGATATTGAAAATAAGCTTCTGAAACACGGTTTTTCCCCTCAAAACTCTAGCATAAAGAAGAACTTCGTATGGTGTGAGTGAATTTACTTGTTTATAACATCATAAACTTTGTTGTTCCTTGAAAGACGTTATAACAAACTTATACTGTAAAATTAATAATAATCAGACCTGCAAACTGTGGCTCTAGTGTGATGTTAATTCAACCAATTATCCAAATTTTACTCAGTAGTAAATACTAACAGTCTGATTTTCCAGATAAAGAGAAAGTTTAATGTTTCCTCCCTTCGATAATGGGATTGAATTAAAGTTTATGAAAAAAGAGGGGGATAACATGTTCATTGACACAAACATCTTAATGTTCAAAAATGATATTGAGCAGCTTCTTCCACTAAGCTCTTCAATTGTTTCTTTTAAGATAATAAATATTAATTTAGTTTTGGAGAATGGGGTAAATGATGTAGTTCTAACCTGAGGCACCATATTTTTGAAAGACTCCATAATTTTTGAACTCCTAGCTTCTTGGTAATATGAGAAACATCCAGTAACTATTACAACAGTAGCTAACACAATACCTAAATATAACTAAAAAAGAAAAGCATTTTTAGGCAACATAAAAGACATTGTTGATATTTTGCAGTTTTATAAAGGTTTCAGAAAATAGCATAAAATAAAATTGATATGATTCAACCACATGTGGATCATCTTCATCAGGATAAAGTGAAGAGCTTATTCTACAGAAAGCCAGGCATGTTAATTTAAAAAATTTTAAACTAAGTGTGTTCCGTTTATGTAATTTTTACTTGAAATAACTAAATTGCTCTAGTAACATCAAAAGTATGTCTCAATGTGTTCCACGAAATTTTTGCATACTAGAAGCATTTAAAACATTTACAGGCAATTTCGAATAAAAATCAAAGACAAACAAATATTCATTCCACATAGAATTATCCACACAATCATGCTAAGTTGGTCTTTAAGTGATGCATAAAGAACAGGTCTATTAAGAAACTTCATTTGGTGACGCACACTCAAAATAAATAATTTGGTTTAAATTGTTTCTACAAAATATTAGTTTAAGTAATTAACAAATCAAACACTTATATGGTAAACAAACAGTACAATATTTTGAAATCAATCTAATATAAAAAAAACCAATTAACACATTCAAACCAAGTTAATTTGAAACATTACATTATATATCTAATGCTATATATTAATTATAAGTGCTTCACTCACATTATCTTCAACGCTTCCTTCCGAGGTTCCTACTTGAATTGAATATGCAATAAAACATAGAACGGCTCCTATCCAGAGTAGAAGTGCAAACCCTCCGAAAAGCTGCTTACAAAACTTGACCCACTCGGGGATTTTCTTAGGAGGTGTGAGAGCGTTGGGCCCATCCCGCTCGAAGATTTCACGTGCTTGCATGGCAGTTAGACCCTGGAATTTACACAGATACAATCATGTAGAATGATGGGTGAAAGTACCGAAAATAAATGTTACAGAATAAGTTTTTACTGTTGAAGTTAGAGAAGGGGCAAATAAGTTCATTACACACCCTTTAGTGCAAAGTAATCATATTAACCAATCTAAACAATAGGGATAGAGGAAGTCAACAAATGTTAATGAAAAGGGATGCACCGAATACCAAATTTGGCCGAATACCGAATAACGAATATTCGGCCAACCTAAACCAATTTTTATTTTTTGTCGGATCTAAGTAAGTTGTATTTATTATTCATCAATTTCAATACACAATCACACAATAATTTTCATGTTTATTTAATATAACTTGAGTAAATCTTGATTTAACATCTATAATAATAAAAGAAAGAGTCTGTGTGTCTGTGGATCGTGAAAGACCTACTTATACTGCCCTTAGAAATTCGAAATTTTTAACATAGATTCCCTTTAATACCAACGTGTGCACCCGAGGCTTAGTTTTTTCATATTTGTTCCATTTTTAGAGAAAATTTTAATTTTTTGAAAAAAATACACCACTTTCGCTAAAATCCGATCATTTTTTCCCTTTCGTGTTGCCATTCGACAGAAGAAATTAAAATGAACACAAAAATTAATTAAAATTGAAATTGCTTTTTTATTTTCTTGCCATTACCTTCAGAAACTAAATTAATGATTTGAAAAATAATTGAACGTGCCAATGAGCTAAATGGTTTAAAAAAAAAAAGAATGGAGGTTTTGACGTGAAATAACATTGTTATACAATTATGGTTAATTTTGAATTTATCGGCAAAATTGCAATGACAGTAAGTTCATATTGAAGAAGATTTTTGTGATACGAGGATGTGCATTTTATAGTGATGTATTTTTATTTTGGAATTTTTAAAGCAATATAAGTAACAGGATTTTATTCTTTAGAATGAACGGGAACAAAGGCAAAGTTTATTATCCTATAGCAAATTAAATGACACATATACTTTAATCGATTTGATATTCTTTTAGTCTGTGCGAAGAACGGGTATTTATTTGCTAGTTATATTATAAAAAACTAAAACTTAAGAATATGAGTCTATTATAAAAAAAAACAAGTCCTGTTTGGGAATTTTTTGACGTTTCATAAGATGATAACTTGAAAAAATTTGGAAATTTTTAAATTTCACTATTCGGCCGAATAGTTAAGCTATTCGGCCAAACCGAATATTTGGCTAAAGTGGCCGAATATCGAATAGTAACCGAATATTCGGTGCATCCCTAAAAAATACCTATGTAGTTAAAATAATAACTTTATTTGAAACATAGTAAAATCCACTTAACTAAATCAGCTCAACAACAAAGAAACCAAGTCCAAAAGAAAAACGATTTTAAAGAAGCAGTATATTACTTCAGAAGGTCTTAGATCGGTCATTATAGTCTTAAACGGGAAAAACTCTTTAAATTCTTAACAATTTACAATGAACTAAAACTATGAAGACAATCATGCAATTATGCAGCAAAACAGTGACTGCATAAGTGACTGCATATTATAAGGTGGAGGAGTTAACCAATTAAACGGTTAAGAAACAATGGGAAATGAATCTTTTGACAACTGAAGCCAGCATTACCAAATATGTTTTTGTTCTGTTCTTTATTTGAGATTACTTTGATAAAATATTCCAAAGTTTTTTCTCTTTTAGTTGTTAGTTTGAATTTAAGTTATTAAAATATTTTTTCGCATTCTTTCACAATTAAAGAGGTGTTTTATAAAACAGAAATACGTTAAAAAAAAAACTCAATTACTACTGCGTAGAATGACAACTCAAGAACACTTCCAATCATTTCTATAACTTCCTGTGAAATTCAGTATATAATTGGGTACCCTTAAAAAATTACATTTATTTTTCTATTTATGTCACGTGATGCAAAACATATGCAGATCATTTTGTCTTCGAACTGTAAAACAACTGCAAGTTTTTGCCAATCAATTTAAAAAGTAATTTTTAACTTTCAAAGAATTGCTATCTGCTAAGAAACCAGATTTTTAAAGAAAAAAATATTAATGAGAAAAAATTTCTTAATTATTTGTGTCAAAAAAATTATTTGCTTGTGTTAAATTTTTCAATTAATAAGGACTTATATGTTGATATTATGCATCTACAAAATAAGTTGATACTTACAGTTTCTGGATTAGTTCCTAGCCTTGAATATAACTCTTCTACACTGATCTTGTGTTCATCCTGAATAGGAAAAAATAAAGATTAGTGATTAAAATGTACATATAGCTCTTCAGAATAAAAGGGACTAATATAGAACTTTTAAGGATCACAATTCTTAAAAATTAACTTATTGTCTGAATCAGTATTTGAAAATATGAAGTATCAATAAGGGATTTGTTACATAATACAAGTTTTTATTCAGCAATTTCGAGAAAACTGAAAACTATAAGAATATATACTATTTATACTATTTTTGAAAAACTATAATTTGAACAATAAAACACAATTTGAACACAATTATTTGACTTACTATTGCTAAATAAAAAAAATTAACTTTGAAAATGACAAATTAAGTCAAGTAACAGGCTCTTAGTTCATTCTGCTTTTGACTTTTAAGTCTATCAAATAGTGGCTTTAAATGTAAAGGAAGTCCAAAAAGTGTTCTTAGGATCCTTATTGCCCATCTGATCTTATTTTTATCCTACAAGATTCCAAAAAGAATAACTTTTTACCTCCAAACTTACATGATGAAATTAATTAGATTTTTAATTCTCTGCCAAACTATTTTTCTTCTTCAAAAATTCTACAGACAATGATAAGTACTAAAAAATACATTTTGATAAGTCAACAATATTTTTACTCTGATAAATTTTAGTTTCGAAGTGAAACTTTTACGCCCGACACCGTGGAAATTTCACGGCGGCTGATCTAAGGAAGCTATTTTGCTCACCATGTCCACCTCCTGCTTGAGCTCGTCTAGGTCGGGCTTGCCCTTCTTGCCCCCCTTCATGGCCTTCTTCACGATCTTGGGCTTGCCGTCCGGGGTCTTGCCGTCGTCCGGGATGCTCGGCGTCACCGCCAGACGGAAGCTGTCCGACCGCGCCAGCTGCAACAAAAACACATCACATTTAGAATAAGGTAAATTAACTCACCTGATATACAATACCTAAAGAAAATAGTTTGAGTTGAATAAACGTCACACCCAAAGAAAAGTAATGGACATTATTGAAATTGTTAAAAAATAAAAATATTACATTATGATAGGATATCAGAACTGTACATTAAACTTTGTTAATTGTATCCACAAATATACATAAAACAAACCAACAATATTGATATTTTATGAAAACAAAATATTCCTACTTTAGAATAACAATACAATATTCTATAATAACTCTATGGTCCATCATATTCATCCTTAATTAAAATGGGCTTACTTATTAATTTTGATCGCTTGATTAAATTAGTACTTCGAATTAAATTGCTATTCAATCGCAAGAAAAAGAAAATAAACGGTTTTGGCTACCATCTTCTGAATAAACCTTAGAATAAACACAGCCAATACACACTTTATTTTGTTCAGTTGCACATTTTGTTTGTATTTATTAATTACCCTGTCATACTAAAAGCTGCACAATGAGGTTTTTATCAACATTTGAGTGTATCTAGAGACCAGACATAGGAAACCTATTTTTGGCTTCCACTACGTTTATAAAGTTAAGTACGTGGAAGCTTTTAAAAAGGCTATACCTGTCTGTCCGTCTCCGGTTACCCACTTTCACAGCCCAAAGTACAAATGCTGCAGACAAGTGTGATACGTTAAAAAAAATAAAAATAGGCGCATCGAAAATCTCAGGGGAAAAAATCAAACTTGAAGTACTTCAATGGTATGTTTCCCGCCTTTAGTGTCAACAGGTCCACGGGAATGAAAATAAGGTCTTGATGGGTTAATCAATGGTGAGCAGAGCGTACCGTATCCTACCACCAATCACCGAAAAAACCAATGATATCCAGGAATGAAAGCAGGAATAATACGTCGTGTGAAACAGGTCAATGTACAACTGGAACGGTCCATGCCTATGGTGGCTAAAACTACGTCAACATTGTCTTCTGAAACAAACCCCGCTCCGTCTCGTTCGAATCGCCGCATTAAAAAAAAAAAACTACAAATTTTAATACCCATACTTAAAAAGCATAAGAAAGTCATTTTAAATAAAATTAAATCACCATAGCCTCTTAACAATCGTACAAGAAACTTTATTCACAACTTAATCAAAATATAAATTAAAATGATGCTAAGATAAGTTTTGCTTGGGTCAAATCCTAGTATCCGTTTCGACGACATTTGTCGACCAAGTTTGCATTGTATAGTTTTTTTGTTATTACTCTACTATTCCGAAAATACTGAGTATTTACAAATTTTTATGTTGATACCTAGGCGTTGGCGACATTTTAAATTCATGCCAAATGTTGCCAAGCAGTTTTACATAATTTTCGCGCACTGCAAAATTTTTTTTTTTAAAGAAAATTAATTAATGGCCAATTTTGGCATTTAAAAGTTTAAACTATAGCTAATTAACTGTTTGGCGATTTCGATTCAAAGGTGTATAAATTTTGTGCGAAAAATGTTCTAGGTGACAGTTACTGCTACACTACAAACCTACTTGTTTTCTATAAAAATTTCAGTAAGTATTAAACAGGCATTGTGTTGACCAAAAATCCAAAAGGAGGAAATTCCTCAAGGATTCAAGTTCAGACGAAAAATCACGGAAGAAAAACTAAAATTCAAGAATTAAATAAGAGAAAAGTTATCAAACTTGCAGACTTATTATCATCTAACTTCCAATTAATTACACATGACATTCGTATTGAAATATTCATAGCAAAAATTATAGAAATATTCATAAGAATTTTTATTTTTTGGTATTGCAGACTTTCAGAAGATCTAATATTCTCTTAATTTCGAAGAAATTATACAGAGCTATAATCTGGGGCACTCCGGCGATCCTACTATTTACAAACTCCGGCGATTCTAATATTGGCAAACTCCGGAGATCCTATAAACGGGAAACTAAGCGATCGATCCTACAATCGAGAAACTTCTGTGACCCATTAATCGGGAAACTAAAAATTCTCACAAATTCTACTGAGTTATATTTAGAAACTCCAGCAATCCTGCTACCGGCAAGCTCCGGAGATTCAAACATTGTCAACTTTAAAAAAAATATATATAGGGGGATTAAAAAAAGGGAAAAGAAAACGGTTTGAATTAACAAGTCAATTTTTTAAAAAAAACTTTTCTCTTTACACGTTCGGGACGGATTTTTTCATTTTAACTTTTATTAACATTTATTAACTTGTTTTGTGGCTTTGATCAGCGTCATACTAATATGGCATCATGGTATCACGCTAACATGTCGCTCTATAGGCCGTATATAATAAGTATTAAAAAAATAAGTGATACATAAGACCACTTGGATATCTCCAGATTGCAAACATAAGAACCAAATAGATCACATTGCCATCAACCGCAAGTATATTAGATCATTTAGAAGATGTTCGAGCTAAGAGGGGAGCGGACATTGGAAGTGATCACTCTCTTGTGTTATCAATTATTAAATTAAATTGTTGAAATACAAGAAAGAAAAGGCAAACAGAAGAATATGTTATGATATTGAAAAATTAAAAGAAAAACAAATAAAGAAAAGTTTTACTTTCGAACTAAGGAACAGATTTAAAGCACTAGAACTAGAAGAGTTGGACATAAGGAGAAATGCAGAAAGTGAAGAATCTGAGGATAAGGTTGAGACCAATTGGAAGGATTTCAGTGGAATTTATAACGATGTTGCAAATGAAATTCTAGGACGGAGAAGAAAGAAACCAAATAAGGCCAACAGGAGGAACAGGTTATTGAGAAGAGAAGGAAGATCAAAAATATGATTAACAGTGCAAAATCAATAAGATTATACAGAATATCTATAGAAACCAGTACTCTGAGTTAAACAAACAGGTTAAGAAAGCTGCAAGAAAAGATAAGAGAATGTATTATGAAGAAATCGCAGAAGAAGCACACGTTGCAGCTGGAAGAGGGGAAATTGGTAAATTATACCAGGAGTGTTAGGCGTATAAAAGGTGCTATAGTAGGTCTATCTAGAATGCGAGCCTCGAAAGCATTTTCCTCCCCTATCCCCGCATGTGGTTTTCTTCGAAACGGCATGAGCGTGTTTTTTCCCCACCCACTTGGGTTTGAACTGTTCGGATTGTTAACCTCTCAACAGAACCTCAAACGCGTTAGGTTTAGTAAAGCGATGCTCCCCCCCCCCCCCCCCCGTTTTCTAGAAAACCTAGCGAAGGGAGGGGGAAGAAAGTCTTTTCGAGGCTCGCATAGTAAATAGACAGATAAAAGAGATCGACAAGTACAGTAAAGGACAAAAATGGCAAGATCCTGACTAAAGAGAATGATATTAAGAACCGCTGGAAAGAACACTTTGAACAAACATTAAACGTCGAATCTGATCAAAATACTCGAAACAGCATTTACCAGACGTCACATTAAATGTGGCTCATATCATGAGCTCAATATTTCCACAGAAAGTGTTTCCCTGGAGGAAATAAAGTATGTTCTGAGAACATTAAAACTCAAGAAATCTGCTGGAAATGATTTCATCGCACCTGAAATGCTACGAGCGGATGTTGAGACAACAGCAACTGCTTTAAAAAAGTTGTTTGATGCTATATGGGATGAAGAAAGAGTACCAAATGCGTGGACGTAATTGTTAAAATACCAAAGAAGGGAAACCTTAAAAATTGCGAAAATTGGAGAGGAATAAGTTTACTATCAATTCCTGGGAAGGTATTTTCCAGAGTACTCCTCAATAGAATGAAAGACGAAATAAACCAATACATTAGGGAAGAGCAGGCTGGTTTTCGCAAGGGAAGCAGTAGTGTACCATACAACAAATTTTTATTTTGAGGAAATAAAGTATTGAACAAAGATCATCAAACATCATTGAACAAAGTCTTGAATTCTACGCTCCTCTATACCTAAACTTTATAGACTTTAGTAAAGCTTTTGATTCTGTTCATAGAGACAAGCTGCGGGACATTTTAAAAAATTACAAATTCCCCCCAAAATTTATAAATATTGTAAAAGATCTATATAAGAATATATCTGGAGCCTGGTGGAGTTGATGGTATTCAAACTGAATATTTTGAAATCAAAACCGGGGTGAGGCAGGGTTGCGTGTTCTTTCTGGATTCCTGTTCATCCTGGTAATTGATTGGATCTTAACAAACACCACTGCATACCATAAAAGAGGTATAAGGTGGAGATTCAATACCTACCTCGAAGACCTCGATTTTGCAGATGACTTTAGATTGTTTTATTATCATCGAGGTACTCCGATCTTGAGAATGAAACTCGTTGATTCAACACATATGCCAATAGTGTTGGTATAAACATATAAAAAAGAAAACACAAACAATGCGAATAAACGCAAAATCCCAAAGAAAACTAGAGATTGACCAAGATGAAATCAGTAACGTGGAAGAGTTTACATATCTCGGTTCAGTCCTCGACACAAATGGTGACGCAGAGGCTGATATCAGAAGTCGAATCCTCAAGGCCAAAACAGCCTTTTATGGCCTCCAAAAAAATCTGGAAATCTTCAAACATCCAAAACAAAACACAGATTAAAATCTACACAACAATAGTAAAAGCAATACTACTCTATGGTGCCTCAGAAAATCAGACATTCACAAATTAGAAGTTTTTCAACAGTGTTGTTTAAGAAAGATATTTAAAATTTTCTGGCCAATGAAAAGGAAAAACGAGGATATAATAAAACAAGCTAACATCTCTACAATAGAAAAAGAAGTTTCGAAGAGAAGATTAAGATGGACTGGCCATGTACTCAGGATGCCCAGGGAGAAGCTACCAAACAACTCGCTCTCTTGGGCTCCTGATGGAAAACGAAAAAGAGGAAGACCTAGAATAACATGGCAAAGACACAGCTACAAAAGATCTCAAGAATTTAAAATTATCCAGTTTGGAGGACGCCAGAACCCATGCCAAAGATCGTAGGGCTTGGAGGAGTAGGCTGGATGCCTTATGCATAAGAAAGGCGTGAAAAGCTTAAGTAAGTAAAAAAATAAGTAATAAAATAAACAATCGAAGAAGTACTATAATAATATTTTTTATTGTGTTTATTCTAAAAACATTTGGATTTTTAATAGCTATTGTGGAAGTTCATATATAATTTAGACAAAAAAGACCATTCAAAATACACGAAATACTATTTCAGCGATTCCTCTGCCGGATAAATAGAATTTTCTCAGAAGCATTTCACGAATCTTTTTCTTTACCGAATTGAACTCCACATTCCAAAAACCCAAACACACACAAAAAAAATCTTTAATTACAAAAACGATTTCCCGTTTCCGATTTCATCAAGAGCTAACAGCTCGGATTCATTCGTAGCGTCATTTAACTTGCTGTAGTATGCGAGTACAGAGGAAATAGTTGATACATCCCTCCCGTCAAACATTGAGGACAACGTGAATAATGAATCTAAGCTAGTTGAATTCATTAAGGATGACGCACAGCTAACACCTTTTTTCATTTGCACTTTGAAATATTGGTATGGCTGGGTAGACGCCCTGCATTTTGTGTGACTGTCCAGTGTTTTATTACTTTTATTGATGTACCTCAACAATTCGGCAGAATGTTATAGATAAATTTAGTATTAAAAGCTAGAGTATATAGCAAGAAGAGTATATAAGTTTTGTATTGAGCACTTAGACTCAAGAACAGAAAAATACCAAGCATCAAAAACCAACATCTTTATGACTATCCCATATCCACATTAAAAATAGTATAACGTATGACCTGTGTGATGCATGTCGGCAAAATACGTTTGTTAATGTAATTTTAAAAAGTTATTTTTACTCTATCATACCAAATTGTGTACCTGACCCACTTAGTCGGTTTCCATAGCAAAAAATACACCACTTGTGTTTGCTCTAAAATTTGAGTATTTGAATATAATCCCTATGAAAATATTTGTCAAAAAATTAACCATATTTGTGCAATACCTATTAGACTTCCTTTTTTCGTCAGCAAGGAATCATTTATTGTCCCAGCTCAAAGTAAGAATAGATATAAACTAATTCATAATGTCATAAATCATATTTCTTTAATGTATTATTGAGCGTTTAGAACGCTTACAACTTGCTAAATTATAAACAAAAGCATAAAAAATTATTTTATATTTTATTTTTAGCTTCACAATATGTTTTATAAAGTAAAAAGAAGAATGTTGGAAGCTTTTATTAAGGCAATGACAGTCCGTCACCCACTCTCATAGACCAATACGTCAAAAAAAAAAGCACATCGAAACTAAGAAGTTATTGAGAAATCATTCAGCATTTCTGTTGTCATTCAAGACCTAAAACATACTCATTAAAAAATTAATTTGTTGCACAAAAGATTTAAAAAAATATATAAGTGTACAGATTTTTTTAAAGTTCATGTCATTTATTTTTCATGATTTTTTTTCGCAAATTCGTTAAAAGCTTAATTTTATTACGTTTCATGATTATTTTTTTCGTGCACACATTATATCGATTCCCCCTCCTCATTTTTTAAATTTTCAATATACTGCCAAAAAGACATCTCTTATAGACGTGAATTGAATTTTGCAACAACTGGTTGTGAAATGCGTAGGTGGATACCGATTGTCATTATAAGTCAAATGTCATATCCAGAAAATTTATTTTTTGTCTTGTTTTCTCTTTGCTTTTCATATTCGAACAGAATCTCAAGAAAATAATACTGTCTGCCTACTTATATCTGACAAGAGATTTCAGTTTTAGACATAATGCAGTTGTGATAAATGTATTGAATTAACGTAGTACTGGGGAGATATTTGTGTTTTTACTGCCGTGGGAGGGTAAACTGCAGTATCTATACTAATGAACTTGGACCATTGTTGTAAAACTCAATAACTCTAACCTATAAGAAGGTATACTGAAAGACTATTATTATTTTAGAGAAAAACGGTCCAATTCATTATTGTGTTTACTGCAATTTCCGTGTTTAAGGCAGTTTAGTTCATATTTGGGAATTGCTTACATTCGATAAGTAGTACATTGTCTAACTAAGTTCAGAAAGGCAGTACCTATTAGCAACTGTAAGAGGATCGAATATCACTGCGCCAAATTTAATTAATTTATACGCGAATTCGAAGCATTGTAATCAAATATATCGACGGAATACGTGATGGTCTATGCAATTGATCTTAGAAAGTGCATATATTGCATATTATCTCTCTCTTTCTCCCCGCCGCAACAGCCCATTAGTGGGCCAAAGCCTGCAGTGCCCGTTTCTGCTTAAGCGACCAAGGGCTCTGGGGTGCTAGCCAGCCATATGTCTCGGTTAGGTGGTCAACCTCATGCGGAACCCCCAGTGTTTAGTTCCCAACAGGCTTGGTCCTCATTTTATCGACCCACTTAAGGGATAAAATGATGAGTCAACCTCACCATCCGGAACTCGATCCCCGGACCTGTGGCGTAGCAATGCGAAACATTACTACTAAGCCACCGGACTTCAGAAAATACATATAGTTTTTAATATCATTTTCAAATTGCACATCGCATTTAATATCCTGATGATTCAAAGTGGTTTTATTACAACCCAACCGTAAATGTTTATTTATAAACAAACCAGGAATCGTTCAATCGTCAAGCAAACAGTACACTCTCAAAAATAAAATCACATTTTTGAGGATTCTTCAATCATCAAGGCAAATTTCATTGCTTTTAACAATGCTTTCCTTAGAGGTCACGTTATTTTTGACAATGCATCAACAGATTTTCAACAAATTATTTCCTCATTTTATCCCACCAAGTAGTCAAGCTCAAATATAAATTTCGTGCTTCCTGAGATCTGTTATAGTTAAACTCATAGTTTCCTTGCACAGAAGCCACGACCATGGGCGGAGCTATAAAACGCGCGGAGCAATCAGATGAAGAGGAAATTTCAGCCGTTTTATTTTGTCTTCATCTGATTGCTCCACGCGTTTTATAGCTCCGCCCGTGGTCGTGGCTTTTGTGCAAGGAAACTATGAGTTTAACTATAGCACTCGCCACAAATGTAAACATTTACTAGAAATAGAGAAAAAAGGGACATTTTACATCAAAAACGGACTTTTATGAACTTTTTTTTAAAAAAAGAACTTTTTAGGAAAAAAGGGACCATTTGCGAGGCCTGCTAAGTTGAGCTCGCACTTATTTGTGGTTAGGTGGAAGAATCATGTCGTTTAAAGAATAAAATAATGTTTGTTTTAATTAAATGAAAATATGAAAAACATGGTTAAATAAAATTCACTCCAAAACAATTTTTATGAAATAAATTGACCCTAAATTATTCACGCTTGCATTCGATGTTTAAAAATTGATTTTAACTTTTTTTTTTTAACAAATAAAGTTTTGAAAAAATTATTGTTATAATTTATCCAAAAGTTAAGATTAAAATTCCCCCCCCCCCTCCTTAAATTGTAGTTAAAAAATTAAGATTTTTTGTAAATGTTTTTTTGCCATTTCCTTCTGGATGCGTAACAAATCCATTTCACAAATTTTAGATTTTTAGAATAAAAAATAAAAAGTTGGAACTGAAAGGGTTAACAAAAGTACGCAGAGTGCTCCCCTAATTGCTTTGTGCAGTGTATTAACTTAAACTTTAATACGCCATTGATACTTAACAAGAAAATTTATTTCATAATAATAATAAAATCCCATTTCAGAATATCCAAATCTAAATAGAGTTATTTTTACTTAATTTATTTTTCTCTTAAGGCAATTATGTAAAAAAAGGTTAAAAAGCACTTATACTTTTTAAGTAGCTAATCTTGTAATAATATATCCATTTCTAGACAGGTTTTTTTATGTCCTAGGGTAGGTTGCAATAGATATTGCAACACTAATTAGAATATCTGCGGTTACGATTCTCAGTAATGGCAATGGTTTCACTCTTACAAGTATACGAGTTAATTTGTTTTCCTTTTCTTTCCTAAGAAAATATGAAAAAAAATAACAAAACACCACTTTTATTTTATGTGTATTTAACTTATTTTACACGTTTTCTATTTATATTGAACATTAACACACATAATATATAAATAGCAATAACAGTATCTTCTTACTTATGATTGCGAATAACAGTATTCTGATAAAGAAAAGAGGATAGAAAGAAAGTGCAGGACATTTTAATAAAAGCAATTAAAGAGCTTAGCGGAAGAACGTGCTAAGTAACATTTTTGAAAAAATTGAAATTTTTGTGTTATTGAACAAATCATTATCTCCGTTAAAGATAACAAGTTTCCCCCTTTTTCATAAACTTGAAGTTCAGTGTATTTTTTACCGTTTGCAAGTACCGTTTTTAATGTATTTAAGTGCGAAAACTTTAAAGCTCATTTTCTGGTTTTCACCTTTTTGTCACTTAGCACATTCTTCCACTAAGCTTTTCAATTGGTACTCTCAGTTATCATTCGAAAAATAAATCGAAGTACCTACTTAGCATTTCTCTTTAAAATGTAAAGTTTCTAATATTTTAAGACCAATATTCTACGACAACTAATTTTAGTGACATCAAATATTTCCTTTGATCAATAGACAGACCCAGAACTTTAAACGTGTCCAAGCACAATGGCACGCTGCGTTTTCGAATTTTTTTCTTAGTTAAAATCGGCTAGTGTAAGTTTACTAAACGATATCTTAAAGCAGTTTGTCAAAAACTCCTTTATAAAATATTATCCTGCAATGCAGTTTTTATATGTTTAGAAAACTAAGTTTTGTTTTGCAAACATATATAGCTTTTAAAAAGGTTTATTTAAGGGGTATTTACTTTAAAAAGGTAAAGGGCAAATTTGGGCAATTTTTAATGTATTCTTTTATTGTATTAAGTAAGAACCAAACACTTTTATCTTTCAAAAACCGTTGATAATTTTACTCTTAGTAGATAATTTAAAAGTATGGTGTATGGCTACGTAGGCTATTACATAGTATGGCTATTTTAATGAAGTCCGATATTTTATATAGTTTAATCATGTTTTCTGAAGAAAGGTATTTTTTAAACTTGATATTTAAAAATATTCTTGAAGTATCGTAATAAAATTATTAGAACATGTTAATTTTACATTTATGTGTGTTTTTACTTTAGATCTAAGTAAATAAATTATTAGTTTTGATACAATGTTATTTCTATGATATTTTGAGTTATGCTTACGATTTTAATTGAAAGCATGTCTGAAGTGCGAATGAATTTCGATTAGTGAACCAAATAATACGGGGAAAATTAGATATTGTTTGACTTAATGCGTTTTGCGTAATGCATTTAAGAACAATTTATTCAAAATTCGAACTTTTCTTTTTTTATCAAATATTTGTTACATTATTATCCACCATTGCCACTAAATTATCAGTACATTTTTAAGTTTTGAAAACTTCGACAACAAGGTAGGCAACCTTAAACAAATTGAAATTATATATCTGATTTGACTAAATGCTATACAAATTGGTAAATAGTAACCAAGCCCAACCATCAACACTCACAAAGTTGAATAAATAAAAACTAATTTTTCAATTGATACAGAATCAAGGCAAATAGTAAAATATAAAAAGGCGAAGAAAGAAATCCTACTATCGATAGCGGCACTAATCTAATGTCAACACACAAGTAAGATAAATCGTGTTTCACTAAACTGTCCCTCAAAATAAAATAAAGAATAATTGAATCATTCGCTAAGTTGTCCACTTCACACACAGTTTAAATGGAAAATTCTTTTCATCGACCCAGATCTTAATCTTTATGAATAAAGAATAAACGACCAATTAGTTTGTCAATCCTGCTACCGAATTTCCATTCTGGGCGATAAGTTGCCAACGTTTAGCAACCCTTACTGTTAAAAAAAAATGTTCAAGCAAAGAAGAGGGTTCACGTTCTTCCTTCAGAACAGTTTTTAGATTATTTGTTGAAAGTAGTTAATTTTTATTAAAAATAAATATTATTTTGCAGTGTCTCCAAGTTGTGCTCAGTAGATGTTATTCTGTAAGTATAAAAATGTTACATAGCTATTATATACATCTACAAATTATTTTATTTTCAAAATTATTTTATAAATATTTACAATCGCTGTTGAGAAATCAAACGATAATACAGAAAGATGTTTAACGATAGAACCTTCCGCAATTTTTTTTCGAGTGAATAAAATGTTAAATGATTAAATACAAAAAAAATCTCATGTTTTTGTACTAATATTTATATTTAAGAAAAATAAATTATTATAAAAGGGAAAACTTTATTCATATCAAAAAGCAATTGTAAAAGAACGCGATGTTACAGCTGACGTCGGTGCTTTCGTTGCACCCTGATCACGTGATCAGTAAAAGACCGGATTACCGAGATTACGTCAGAGCTTCGAGAAAGACTGAAAGAAAAAAAGTAATTTGGCACATCAAAGAGACTATCATAGAAAAGACGGATTGGAAAGTTGTTTGTGACATCTAAACCAGGAAGAAAAACTAATGTAAAGGGTGCGCTTTGCATGTTCCCACTGCAACTTGTAACTTGATGCTGGATAGATCATAACATCCGAATAAAAATATTTTTGTTTGGCAACGACACAACTGTGAAGTATAAAACCTGGAAGGCATCAAAATGCAAAGGAACAGTTTACCGCAGTAGCTCTGCTACTTATTCGTCTAATTAAACTGCAATACATAAATAATTGATGAATTCACATAAACGATATTTATTAAATTAACATAAACGCCATTTTTAAAACGATGTCGATAAACATGACTCTGCAAATAAATAAGTTTATTATTAGCTTAAACAGTCAATTAATTTTGGTGAAATGGTTCGCAAAAAATATTTGTGGGGTATTGCAGAAAATGTTATCAACCACGAAAATGTTCAAGAAAAAGTTATCAACAGACATTTGACCCATTACTAATCTAATGAACTGAATAACGAAGGTCAAAGATAAAATTTAAGAATTTACACTTCCCCTGCGCCCTTATTTAATGTACACAAGCGAAATCAGACGACGGACAAGAAAAATTATGGCCCTGAGCGTTAGGAAATATTGCAAGCTTTTTGTCCATGTCTTTCACACATCAGTTCAATTTTCAACTAGATTCTAAATTAATAATCAGCGATAAATGTACATTGCCGAAGCCAGTCCCCAGGGAATAATACAAATCGTGAAAGAGAAGCACAAACAAGGAATGAATGGAGTCATTTTCTTAATCCAATTATTATTACGTCGAAAGATGATGAGCCCTTATCAATTTATCGTATCAAATTCGACGGAGTTGTTCCTAAAATAAATTCTATGTCGTCTCGCATGAATGAAGAATATTTACGAGATCGTATTTCAAATAATAAAAATTTATGTCACAATTACGATGATACGAAGAATGGATGATTTTTATGAATGGAATTAAAATACGACCCATCACAAAGGAAGCAAATACTTTATAGGAGTCAATTAAAAAGAGGAATAAAAATACTGAGAAACATAGGATTTTTTTTTTTTAATATCTGGTTAATTGAAAAGGTTTTGTATTATTTTTCAGAAATATGTGCAGCTGGAAAAAATACATCCGAACATTTTTTAAGGTTTTTATACATCGATTAAAAAAGTAGAACAATTTTATATATTTTGAACACTGCAATAGGCTTGTTTCAACACTTTGCCACAAAAAACAAAACAACCAATGGCATCGCAGTTCGGATCGCGTGACCTTTTTTAAACCAATGAGCTGTTTCGACACTTTATCAAAGAAAACCAAACA
The DNA here is from genome assembly GCA_019343175.1 of Oedothorax gibbosus. NCBI lineage: Eukaryota > Metazoa > Arthropoda > Arachnida > Araneae > Linyphiidae > Oedothorax > Oedothorax gibbosus. The sequence goes on from JAFNEN010000468.1 coordinate 350,102, forward strand.
ACCAATGAAATTGCAGTTTAGAGAGCGTGACGTCAGAAGAAATATTCCCATAAAGATATCGATATTTTGGACCACTACACATTTCTAAATGATTTACGAAAGTACGTTCGCCGTGATAGTTCAACATCGACGTCGTTAATTAATATTTTGGAAGCATTTAAAAGAAATAAAACGATTCATTCTAAAAATGAAATCGCTATAATAAAGTTTTGTCTCAAACTAAGTTGATGCTTTCCTAACGTTTCAGCTTTTTACCCCTAAAAAACCACAGCTATTTAATTAATAACAAGAACTAAAGCAGTTCAATACTAATTTTACTGGACAGGAAATTGCAGCCTACGAGCTTTAGGAAAAGCATGGATCGAAGATGAACCTTGCAATAGAAAGAACACAGAACTTCCGATATTCGAACGAATGGTGTAATTTTGGCATACCACGGATGACATCTAATAACTTCTAATCAGACTGGAATGACGTTTTATTTCCGTAATGAAAAAGACTCTGACGTACTTTTGAGGGGAATATATTCATTTGATCGGTTGCAACCGGCTGAAGCTGGAATTGATTACGCCATTTTGTTTCTTAGAAACGTTTAATCAGAAGGCAATGGCATTCATAATGAAACAAAAGCAGCCAAACGTTTTAATGCGACCTCGTTTTTAGGTTGACTTTAGTATAAAAACCGTAAACAGGCTATGATTTGAATTTTCTAAATTATCGATTGTTTTGGCGATGACACATATATGTACAAGCAGTTACGAATGTGTAAGGTTTTTTTTCTGTAAGGAATACTGGTTTTTCTTACTTGACATGTCGGCAAGAAAAACGCACAAACAAAATGTATTTGACATTTAATAAAAGTTTGAATTAAAAAAAAGAATTAATGGGGACCTCACGGTTAACATTTTGCTAAAAGAGAAAGTAAAAAAAAAACTTGAACATAGAACAATCAGAATTCTTAATTGCCAGATTATTCTTCAAAAATATCGAGAACTGTGAGAAACTTAGTTTTCTATGTATATTACCCAACTAAGAATGAATGGGGAAAAGTAATTTAGTTCATTTTCAACCATTCATCCGAAACTATCGGCTAATCACACTTGATATAAAAAGAAAAATTATGTTTCCAAATCTCTTGTTAGGTATAGATAATGCACTCAATGTAAATGGAATGTAGTATTATTTGGTTTATATTTCCAACCCGATAACCACAGCTAGCAAGACAAACTAAGCAGAATATGACAAGGTTGTCATGAACAGCATTATACGATATTACTCTCATGAACAGTTTTATATGGTATCGCTATCATGAACGGTTATATGATATTGATGTCATAACATTGAAAAACAAGATGCATTATTGCTTTCATCAGCAGCATATGTTACTATTTAAACAACATTATAGATTATTATTTTGCCATGAGCAGCTTGATTATATGGTTCTCATAAACAACCAAAACATGGGTTGCTTCATAAACCTCACATTAAAACTAAATCATTTCCCAATTTATTTTTCAAATTAAAATATTCATTATCCAAGTTATGTTCATAACACTATTGCAACGAAACTACATACAACAAAAATAACACTGCATAACCGAACACGTTTCAAAATCGAACAAACAATGCAGAATAAGGCAAATCATAAGGAAGAAAAAAATTGGCAACAAATGAATGAAACACTTGATTTCAGGTGACAAAAATAAAGATTAACAGGAGAACATCCCATCATTTAATTCGAAGAGTCATGTGACCAGAAATCGATCGTCCATCAGGAGGTAAAAATGAATGAAAGGGTCCATGCGCGAGATGAAATGGCGGGAAAATGTCGGATGACTGATGAGGGTCAGAGGGTCTTCTTGTCCACAATTTGTCCTAGTGATTTGCTGAGTGAACAAGGATATGATCTGGCCTTTGACATTTCTTATGGATTGCAATATCCGATTTTTGTGTGTAGTGATGCATAAAAGCCTCCCATAGGGTGACCAGACTTTTAAGATGTTAATGTCCAGTACAGTTATGAAAAAATCTCCTCCCTCCATAGTCGTCTAAAAATGTGAATTCCAAACACTCGTACGCTAAGCATATACGGCAAAAAAAAAATCATTAGAAATGGTAAATTAGGCTAAATATATTTTCTAAGTAATCATCAATACCGCGTCAATGTAATGTACGGATTGAAGATATTTGGAATATCATTATCAATTACTTAAATTTCTGTTTTGCTACATATTTATATGTGCTTAATGCAGTACATTTTGTAGGACATTCATGAAAACAATAACATTTTAAGAGTTAGAGCTCATTGAAACAGGCAGGACATGATATTACATAGTAGTACTGTATACTGATGCAAAATACAATTCGTGTGGTCACCCTATACCCTCACTCATGTAACACAAGCTTTTCGAAGAAGCTTCTAATTAGGCAATTATAAGAAGCGGACAGTTCACGCTGCCAGATGAGTCATCTGCTATAAAAGGATATCCAACATGTCTTACAAATAAATTGCCGACAGAATTTTATCGAGAGAATGTTTAATTTCTTTTGACGTCAACGGGAATTGCAAATTAGCAACCAAATGTTATCTAAAAGAATGCGCGACTTTACTTTTGAATGCCCTTGTTTCTATTTTTACTTGATAAGTAAACTTGTTACAAAATTATTTGGCTACTATTTGAATCATTCGAGTTTCTGCGAATGGACTAAAATTATTGTTAATGAGTTGAATGCACTTCTATTATAGATAAAAACTATTTTCTAAGTAACAATTTTTTTAAAAAGTGGAACAACTTTTAATTTGGAAATACATTCACTTCATCCCGGTTACCCTACTCCTACCTTCTATTACTTAATTGATTTTTGAATTTGCTTGGTGAAATTACCTAAAAAATTTACGCATAAAAAGCAGAAAACATAAATAAAATTACGGTAGGTTTATAATAAAATATTGTAAAGATAAAGCACTATGCATATTTAAATATTTAAAAATAAATACGTAATTAAATGTGAACTACTTGAGTAAATTAATTATATACTTCCTAGGAATTCTTTACGGAAAAATACCCAAGAAAAATGTGCAAAGTGAAATACCTTTTTCTCCTTTGACATTCTTTCTGTTGTTTGTACGTTACCAATTATTCAAAAAAAATTAACGGTTAAAATGCAAAACTCACAATCTTAAAAAAAAAAATTAAAATAATAAATTCTAAGTTTAAAATGAAAAAATTCAACAATTTTGTTTTGTTAATTGCGTTCCAGCAAAATTAGTAAACATTAAAAGGTTACAGTTAAAGTTAATAAAGCTTATGTAAAAAAGTGAATAAGGTTAATTAAATAAAATTGTAAAAGCTTACAAAAATAAAAATTAACAAACTAGATATGGCGCAGTCAAATTAATTTCAATTTTTATGGGTTTCATAGTTTTCCAGCCTTTTTTGGAAATAAGCTTGTTTCTTACCAAAAATGGATTTTATTTTTAAACCGAATTTATTTTCATCGTGATTTTTTCTTTTAAATGGAGAGAACTATCATGCTTTTTTGCATAAAATAAGATGTTTATATATTTTGAAATAATACTAGATAAACAAAGCGTAATCATGGTATCTAGATTTCACGAAAGTGAAAGCTTTCAAAAGCAAATAATAAAATAACTAAACAAGTGAACACATCTTATCGAATATGTAACGAGTCAGATAGCACAGACAAAACAAGAGTAGTTTTTCAAGTTCAAGTTTACACTGCACGAGTCATGATGGCTTTAAAGATAACTCCCGCTTTACAAACGACAGGCATTCATACCGTTACTATACAAAAACGTAAGATAACATATATTTTTAGAATAGTAGTAAGTCAATGAATATATTTTGCAACATGTCCCCGGCTTCCTATTTTTGCTATCTCTGCCACATAATTTTCAGATGCGAGGTTATGGACATTTGCCAAGTGGCCTCTTTATTTTTAAGTGGTCTTTAGTAGCTTCTCTTTAAAAGGCTTTAGGACACGTCAAAGATACTTGAAGAAATTGTAATATATACGAAAGGGATAGCAGTGAGAAATATTGGGACAATGCCATGTTTATCAGTTCATCCTAATTTATGCACATATCCTCAGGGTTCAATGAATATTTGACATTCCTCCATTTTAAATCCAGTGTCCACAGGGTAAATTTTACATAGTTTTGATCGAAGTTATTATTTAACAGCCATTTAAACGTTTAGCGACTTTCACTTTTGATACCTTCATGACATGCTTAGATTATTCCTTTTTTAGCTAAATTTTAATTTTTCATCTCATTTGTTTCATGCACAATCCACCAATCAATAAAAAAAAGTATGAATATGTTTGGCTATTTCTTTTTCAAACTGTCATATCGAGACAAATAAAGCACGCGTTCTGTCACAACACCGCTGTAGAACATTTTGGTTTCGGATTAAATATCGAGGTCAACTTCGGCAACCTGAATTAAGTAGCCCGAGTCATATACTACTTTGTTTCTGTATTCCGCAATCTCTACCAATTGATAAAGCACAAGGGAACGTTTCGCAACGATGCTGTTTTGCATGTCAAAAATAAAGCAATTCCAAAGCGATTTAAATAAACATAAAATAACAAAAAATAGATAAGTTAGAATACTTTGGAAAATGGACAGGTTGGAATACTTTGGAAAATAGATAGGTTGAAATAATTAATAAAATGTCCCCCTATCATTTCAATAAAACGTTTAAAAATTAAAAAAAAAAAAAGTTCTTTCTATTAACATAGCCTAACCGTTGCAGAAGTAAAATCGTCGAATGTCATTTCTTATCAGTTGTTTGCTTAGTTTATATAAATATTTTTTTAATTAAATTCCGGGGGTGTGAGGCATTATAGGACTTTCAATTACAACTCAATAATAGATAGTTGATATTCTAGAATTCGGTTAAATATTTGTACAAAAAGGCTTTGCCTTTAAAACTTAACTTTTGGGTGGATTCTATAATCGCGAAACTTCGATGATTCTTCGGCACGCAACTAAAGCGATCTGTTGGCATTGGTAGACTCCAAAGTTTGAGGATAACTTTATTTTTGTAATTTTTTTCAGTAATTAAAAAAATATTGCTCGTGAGTAATGTGCATTTGTGACCTTTTAACCTAAAAAGCTCTAAGGCAGCTACCCTTTTAAGCATGCACGATTTTTTTTCAAAAACCTTAAATAGGAACTGGCATATCAAATTCGAACGATCGTTATGAGTAAGTCTATAACACTTATCTATAACACACGTATTAAATTAAATTAGATGGCGTTTGCGTAAACGTATGGTTCAAAGAGAAACGAGAAAAGTTCATACTACAAACTGTTTTATGGACAATATATTATCTCCATAACAAAAAAAACAAGGTGTACAAACAAACTTCTTTATTACAAATAAAGTGGATTTTAACTCAAATCTAAACTTTTTTTTTATTGTGCTACAATACTTTATAAAAGCGGATTTACTAAGTTATGAACAATATTTAAATAAAATATTACACATCCAGTTTTATAGAAAAAATAAAAATATTGTAAATATGCCTTATTTTTAAATAAATATTTACAACTGGTTTTGATTCCATGAAATTAAAGAAACGAAGTTTAATTTTCTAATTAGAGGTAAGATAATTCGTAAAACTCAAACATTGCATAGCTAAAACACATTTTTTTACAAGAATTCTTTTACAAATAACTCCTAAGCAAAAAACCACAAAAAATTCCCTTTCCTTCAAAGGACAAGTAAGAGTCAGCATAGAGTTATTTAAAAAGAAAAGTTTGTCACAATTCAAGCATGACTTTCGGAAACAACTGTGCAAAAAAATACATATGAATAAAATGTTTCAAGCCTATAGAATTAATTGAAGTTAAGGAAAAAGTAGTCTTTATGTATAATTAGAATATCTTAGTGTGAGGAAATAAGGCAGGGTTTGTACATGCATTTAGTTTGTCCAAAAAAAAACAACCCTTAAGTATACATTGTGCAACTTGCAAACACTTTTTAAATGGTTAAGTAAAGAAACGAGTTGAAATAAGGTGAGTAAAATTGCTTATTACACAACATTTTGTTTCACTATTTTATGCCGATTTTTCATTTTATCGGAAAGCTGTTTATCTGTGTTAGGCATAATAATAAATTTAGTTAAGGGGAAGCTAAAGACCCAGCATCCTTCTTTCACTCCCCATGCTAAGTCTATGGGACAGTTCTAGGAACACACTGCCTTTGTTTTTAAGTTTATTAATTGGCAATTTTTTGCATTAGGAAGTCCAGGAAGTTTTCTGAGGATCCTCGAGCTCACTTTTTCATTTTATTTAGCCAGATTTTTTTAAATTTGATATTAAAAAAAATCCTGCTATTTTTCCAACAAATTAAGACTTTTTACTGAAAAATAAGTGCTACAACATGAAATTCAAACCTTTTTTTTTATAATTTACTGCAAATTCCATCGTAAAACTCTAAAAGAGAAGTTGAATTTTATGTTGTAGCACTTATTTTTCAGTAAAAAGTCTTAATTTGTTGGAAAAATAGAAGGATTTTTTTTAATATCAAATTTAAAAAAATCTGGCTAAATAAAATGAAAAAGTGAGCTCGAGGATCCTCAGAAAACTTCCTGGACTTCCTAATGCAAAAAATTGCTAGTTAATAAACTTAAAAACAAAAGCAGTGTGTTCCAAGAACTGTCTCATAGACTTAGCATGGGGAGTGAAAGAAGGATGCTGGGTCTTAAGCTTCCCCTTAAAGAATATTTTTTTAAAATTTGAAAAATAAAATTATTTGCGAAATTTCTCGAAAGAACATTCGAATAAAAAAAAAGTTGTAACCATACGAATACAGTAAATTTTTAACGAATTATTTTAATGGTTTACTTCATGAAAAAATTAGATAATTTAAATGAAAAATTGTTTTTGCTTCGATCATCCATTGACATTAAACTAAATTTAGATATCGATTTTAGTTCGTTTTATGAAAAAAAATCTCTAGAAATCAAAATTTTTGATAATATTAAAGAGGAAAACCTTTTCCTATTAGTCACCCATGGATATAAAATCAAATGAAACGAATTCCCGTTGCCAGACACTGCACTGCCAAGACACGTGAAACGGGGTATACGTTCTCATGTCAGGTGGGTCAACAACCGCCGCGAGTTAACTTTCCTACAACACATACGTGTGTTTTTTCCATTATAGTTAATATTCAAACGGCGAATTGGATTATAGTACCTTTTTTTTTCATGGAAAAAGAGAATGAAATAAAAAAAAAATCTCAGTTCAAAAGTGATGGCCGTTTTGAATAGTCGGCGAATAATATTGTAGTATTTTTTGCTTTTAAAAAATACAATACACTGAAAAAAACAAGTAGGTTTGTAACAGAATCATCTGTCACTCAGCCCGCTTCCACACAATTTGTGTTCAACAGGAAAAAAGTCGCCAAACACAATATTAATTCTATTATAAACATTTACACTCTAAATTTGGCTAGTTTCATTTATTTTATTCCGAAAATTCAATCATTATTTCTTCAATGATTATTCAATAAATTATTATCGTTAAAATTATTATTCAATAAATTATTATCGTTTGCAAAAAATAATTCATATTTCAAAGAAAAAATATGTAACATTCCTCTCTGTTAAATAGGAGCAAAATATTTCATATCAACATACAAAGAATCTCTTAGTGAAATATATTTGACGTCATTTCAAACTGATTGATGGTGCAAAAATATATTTCTTTTAATTTATTATTTGAAAGATAAAAAATTTTTAGAGTGATTTTTGCGAATGGCAATGATGATTTAATTCTAATAAAAATGGCTTCTTGTGCTTTTTAACAACGATGCTTTTTAAATGAGCATTAATCGGTGGAACGTTGTGGCAGTATGAATGGGTTTACGGAGTAGCGTTCTACCATTTTTTTGTTGTTGCACTGAAGTATTAAAATTTTTATTACAAGGTTGTCGACTCGCTGAAGGCAATGTCTCATATAGCACTAACCGCGGAAAATTGAAGTATCGGCAAAATATATCTCGACTTTTGTGCCGATCTATAAATAGTGCGATACATATCGATAATAACCATGACCGTTTGATCTGACGTCCGTTTTTAGAGACTTTTAGTCTTCTCCATTGCTCCCTTGATTTTCACCAAACAAAATTTTAGCTCTTTTTAACAAATGTTTCTGTCAAACTTAACATGATTCTGTTCCGTGATTTTCATTTCACAGTATTTAAAATCGGAAATTGTATTAGAATTTTTTCTGTATATGAACCATAATCAAAGAGACCAAAAACCAAGACCACAAAGGGTCTCTTGGCAATACAAATTATTCCCTCTTGTGCTATACAGTATACACATATTTAAAGAGCCTTAAAACAAATATTGTGCAACAACAATGAAAGGAGGAATGAATAGCTTTTGAACAGTGGCATATTTCGGTCTGTTGTGACCAGTTGTTTTGAAAAACTGTTGAATACATTCGTTCCACTTGAGCAAACATCCACCAACGCTGTTCTTGGCACCGCCCGTATTTCCGGGTTTTTTTTCAGCTAACGCCGAGCAACAGAAAGCATCACGACATTGAGTAATTAAAGTGCAGAATTGGAGAATATATAAATGGTCTAATGAATGAGTTTTAATTTTGTTTAAATTGTAAACTAGTGTTGTTAAATACGAATATCAAAAATTATTATTACAGGTACAAAACTTTGTATTTACTCGATTTGTTGGAACTCTAACTAGGTCAAAAGCGGTAATATCTACAAGTCGAAAGAAATGAAGTACATAGAATGTCGCTCGAATATTGCGTTGGGTGCCCGCTTAGATATCGACCGCGTCACTTGACCAAGTATATAAATAACGAGGCGTTATTGGCTGTGTTTAAGCTCCTCGTGTCGACTAGAAAACGTACAACCTACTTACCTAGCTATTTACAAATTTAATTTTGCCCAAATTTAATTGGACTACTAAATACTCAATTATTACAACCCATAGAAAAGTACAGAGAAGAGTTATTGTTTTACAACAAAAAAGGTCGAAGTCATTTTGTAGAAAAGTAGCATTGGGATTTTAAATTTGGGGTGATATAAACAATCAATGTTTGTGATATCCCTTAAAAGTCTCCACAGATTTAAAGCAATTCGAATTGCAAAAAAAAAAAATCAAAAGGACTTAAAATGTCCTAGAAATACAAAATACTTCGTCAAATTAGTTTAAAAAATAAAGGCACGATTATTTACTGTTTTTCTGTAAAAATAGTTTTTTTATCGAGTTACGTCAATAAACGTTTTTTACAAAATTAGTCATTTCCAAACAGGATTGTAATTAAGAATACCCCAAATCATATAAAGTGTGTTAAAAATGCAGTTCATTTAAATAAAAAAAATATATAATAGCATGCAGATTTCAAAATTTATTATTGTTAAATCCTAGCAAGTGATGTGTAAAGATATAGGTAGCTTTTATTTTAACACGTGCTGCAGAATGAAACGGAAAATGAGTTTGGTTACGAGTGAATAAACTTAATAAATAACCGATGACTAAGTCTGGCTTTAAAATTAAAATAAAGTAAAAAAACTTCAATTGCGTTGCGTTTAAGATCATTACAGATTTAAAGAATTAAGCTTACATGCGCTGGACTGCTTATCATTGATGTAAATAAAATTAGAAATAATTTTATTTTGTGCCGAGTCTTTATTTTGTGATGAAGTAGTTTGAATTAATTGTAATATAGACTAGACAATTATTTATTGATCTGATCATTTTATTATAAATTACTGTATGAAAACTTATGAATGATTGAATTAATAGACTTAACCCATTAAAGAGCCATTTAAGAATGCCGTTTTATATTTTTTACAGAATAAAACAGTTAACTATTATAATCTTTTAAAAGTATTTAATTTGTCCTACATAAATGTGTCAGTTATTTCGTCTTGTTTTAAAACCATTTGCAGGAGATTAAGGAAAAAACAACTGAAAAACCAAATTAAAACATTATTATTAACTAAAACTATTCATTGCAAATAATATATTCATGTTTATCCCGCTTGTCTTGAGAGCTTTAAAAAAGAAAACTTATAGAAATTTCAGACGATTGCACTTGCAAAAAAAAAAAAGCCAAATAACTGTACTCACAGAAGTTAATACTAATTTTAAAGCATTTTAGGGACTTTCTAAGATCACTTAAATAGAGCCACATTTATAACATTTCCTATACTTTATTTTCGTAAATATTTTTTTTTACATTCATATCTGAATTTTATAATTAAATACGGTAAAAAGTATTCTACTAAAATTAAACTTACTTAACTGTATTTGGTATGAAATTAAGTGCTTTTAGAAGTCCTCTAAGAGAACCGTAAGGCTATGTCCTGACTACGCCAAAAATGCCACAAAGGCAACAAAACTTGGCGACTTGGCAGAGTCAGTCCCATGCTATTGCATCGCTTGGCGCCCTTGGCAGTTGCCAAATTTTGTTGCCTTTGTGGCGTTTGATGTCGTAGTGAGGACATAGCCTAACAGTTTCAAAATTTTGATTCTTTAAAATTATTAATTATGTTGCAACTGTACAACACACAATAAAAGCAGTAAAACATTATTTTATATTCCGTTATGAAATATTGTTTCAATTTTGATATACAATATAAATTTATTTTGTGTTTGAAAAAGCATACAATGGCTAGATGCAAAATTAAGTTTTGCATCTAAATTTACGAAAACCTTTTTGCCACTTTAAAATTCTGTCTATCTGGCTTTTAACAACTGATTTTTATAATTGAATAGCTTAGTGGAAAAACGTGCTAAGCGACATTTTTGAAAAAATTTATATTTTTGTGTCAATGAACATGTTATTCTCTTCTTTATAAAGATAACAAGATTCACCCTTTTTATAAACTTAAAGTGAAATATGTGTTTTACCTTTTGTAAGTGCCGATTTTAACATATCTAAGAGCAAACGAAAAACTTTATCAAAGCTCGTTTTTTCGAAAACTTTTAAAGAGATATTGATAAATTTATTGTTATTGAGCAACATTATAATGACATTATTTAAAAATATAATGTTAATTATTTTATAGTATCTAATACTTTACTGTTATAGTCAATATATGTAGCTTAATCAAAACCACCATAACTACCATCCACAATTAATAATGAACTAGCCATTCCGTAATGACAAAATGTATCTTATTAGACCAGACATCTCATCAAAGTAGAGATTAAGCAACCAAGTGTCCTTAATACTCGGATGAGAGGGCAAGAGCTAAGCTTGAAGAAAAACACGGGGCCAACCTACTTTCGGCTTCTGGAGAAAATAACTACGAGGCAGATTAATCTAATCATTCGGTGTGGAAATTTGGCTAAGCTTAACATAACAAGTAGGTTTGTAACAGAATCTGTCACTTAACCCGCTTCCACACAACAGTTGTGTTTAACAGATAAAAAGGCGACAAACACAGCATTGATATTCTATATTAAACATTTACATGCTAAATTTGGCTAGTTTCAGTTATTTTATTTCGAAAATTCAATAATTATTACTTATCGTTTGCACAAATTAATTTATATTTCAAAGAATAAATAAAAATATGTAATATTCCTCGCTTTTAAATAGAATTAAAATATTTCATATCAACATACGAAGAATCTCGTAGTGAAATATATTTGACGTCATGTCAAACTGATCGATGTCGCAAAAATAAATTTATTTTAATTTATTGTCTAAAATAATTAAAGTTTCTCGAGCGATTGTTACGAATGGCAATGGTGATTAAATTCTAATAAAAATGGCTTCCTATGCTTTTTAAATGAGCATTAAATTTAGCAGTTTTTTAAATAATTGAAGTACCTACTTCGAATTCGAATTCTTTTTTTGAAATTTTCAATGCCTTCTAATTTCGATGCGCTGAATTTTTTGACGTATCACAATTGTCCGTAGCATTTGTAGTTTGGTCTATGAAAGTGGGTGACGGACTGAACGATTATAATACCTTCCACTTTTTACGTTATAAACGTAGTGTGGAAGCTAACAAGGAGGTTTTAGTGAGTATTTGAGGAAATGTAGCTGATGAAGCAATAAGTAAGAGTTATAAAAGGAGTTTCATGGAAAATGTTTTATTTGGGTTTGACTTTGTTGTAATATAATTCGAAAGCTTGGCAAACTGCAAAAATAAAAATCTAATTTTATAAAGAAAACTTTATGCGGTTATTCTTATATTTTATTAATGTTCATTCAAGAACGCTAAAAAGTAACATAGATTTTAATGCATAGAGAGTTTAAAGCAATAGAGAGGGACCCAGACAGTAGAAAATTCAAATATCTATAACTTCTAATTTAAAGATATTTTTTGTGTCGAACTTGCGTTTCGTAAAAGTATACATAATGAACTACAT